>OY744519.1:178230714-178235714 GCA_963556195.1 Sepiola atlantica
CTTAAGGAAAATTTAACTTGAATAAATTGCCTTTTTGCGGAATATACCTTGCTTTGAACTTTTGAATTGAATTTTGATTTGGCTTTTGCTTTCTCTAATTCCTTTCCACTCTCCTTCATTTCTACCTGCTCTATCCTGGATATTGAGCTGTATACTCTTCACAATAGGGTTTTACCTTTCCTAAAAGTTCGCTTTTAGTACACCTCTTTATATATATATATATATATATATATATATATATATATATATTTGGATAATATAAAGATAAATATTTTACATTAGATCTTATCGATATTACAGATAGAGCATTAATATAGGAAATGTTGAAAAAATCAAATTTGAAATTTTACAAGTTTATTAAATCATCAGGTGTTCAACAAAGAATATAATGAACTGACAAAATTTACAAGTATTTTTCAAATTAAAACCAATAATTAGCAAATTATTGGTTTTTCTTTCTGAGGATAAGTGTAATTCTTTGAAAATCCATGGATTAAAGGTCAGTTTAATATATTCCTTGCTTGAACACCTGATAATTTAATAAACTTGTAAACTTTCAAATTTGATTTTTTCATCATTTCAATATATAGTCTTGGAAGTTTTTCAACCATTTCAACTATATGAAAAAACAATAAAAAACACTTTTAGTCCCAAGTCCTTCGTTGGAAAACTACTTTGCTTGTAAGTCAATTAACTTTTAACAGTCACTATATTAGTTTGCTTCCAAAAATTTACGCTAGTCTTAACATTATTTAAGGGATCATCAGTAGTTTACCATAGAAAAACTGTTTCGGGAATTTATATATTTATTTATTTATTTATTCAAGTTCAAATATATTTACATCATGGACACAAAGCCAATATTTTTTCAAAAATGCTCAATACAAAGTAGAGCTTCTATAAAATTAATAACATGCAGATAGCTCGAAACACAAATTAATTAATGTCGGCTGACACCAATGTTTATCTAATTTTATATATATATATATATATATATATATATATATATAAGCTCAGTAGTAGATGATAATTTTTAACTCCAGAGCATGTATAAATAAACAATAGAAAGTTACATTCCAGTAACCATGTCTTTATTCATCTCTATAATACATATATATATATATATATATATATATATATATATATATATATATATATTCTTTAGCAGTAAAATAATTGTTTTCAATGTTATATAAAAATTACCCCAACCCTTTATCTCTCTCTCTCATTATATATATATATATATATGTATATATATATATGTATATATATATATGTATATATGAGAGAGAGAGAGAGAGAGAGAGAGACGGGGGGGGGGGGGTAATTTTTATGTAACATTGAAAACAATTATTTTACTGCTAAAGAATGCTGTTAAAAATGTTAACAACAGAAGACATGTTTGTTTGGTAAAAAGCCTCACCAACGCCGCATCTGCTCAAAGAATACCTTCTTCCTTATTTTTTTTTTTAATTGCGGCGGTCGGCCGAATGTGTGTGGTGTTGGTTGTGGCGGGTGCTACTACCTGTCTGTGCACTGTGTTGTTCAACTGTATTACGCCGTAAAGAAAATTAACACACACATACAATTCAAACACACATACAATTCAAACACACAATTAAATGCTTTGCACCACCACGGATTCTATTAACAGTATGCGAAAGATTGATTGGAAAATAAATAGATAAGTTTTTGAACAGAAATATCGCATATATTGTCTTCAATTATTTGTTTTTTTGTTTATGTCTTCTTCCACCGTTCCGGTGTTTTCCGCATTGCACATTACATAGACTTACTACATACACCTATTTACCTGCAATGCTTCAAGAAAACTACCATACTATAAGACAACTTCACGTGTGGCTGTGTTTTTATCGCAACTACGAGAATTGAATTAATTTATTATTATTATTATTATTATTATTATTATTATTATTATTATTATTATTTACTTGAGACCATTAAATTAATTCAAATGACATTTAAATTCGACTAAAGTTTTGTCACTAAACTAATCTTATTTTTCTTTTTTTCATTTCATTGTAATATAATCACCGGTGCTTCTTGCTTAAAATGCCGAAAAAAAGATTTCTGTGTTTTTTAAAGTTGAAGAGGTAAATAAGGGGCAATAACTCTTAATTTTATTTTTGAGCCAGACTTTATCCTGAATTGTTATTTTGAGCCAAAATTTATCGTTAATTTTTAACAAGACTGATATTATCTTCAACTGGAATTATGGATTTGAAATTGTTCCAGTTCGAAGATGTGCTATATTTTACGTCAGAAAAAGCAAAGCAGATAGATTTTTTGCAAGCGCATGGTCTTATTTCAGGAGAAGAGACCTGTAATTGTGGGCATGAAATGCGACTTAAAATAAAATCTTAATTTTTCCATTTATGTATACATTGTTGTTCATTTATTACTAAAAAATTTTCAAAATCATAAATTTCCCATTTACGTATAATTTGTTGTTCATTTATTACTAATTAATTGAATGTCGCAGTAAATTACGTTACATGTAATAACAACAGGTGATAAGAGTTATTGCCCCTTATTTACCTCTTCAACTTTAAAAGACACAGAAATCTTTTTTTCGGCATTTTAAGCAAGAAGCACCTAATCACCTTTAACTTAAGTTAAACAATAACTAAAAGAAAATTGTTTTCAGTCACGTTGATTTTAAATAAATGAAAATTAAAAAGAAAATTTGTTTTCTTAAAATTTAATTATAATTAATGTAGGTAGACGGTTGATTTGAGACCATTTTTCGATTGTGTAGGTTTTAGTGTCACAAATTCACCTTAATTGGTTATTGCCCTAAAACGCTATAATAGCTCGGAAATGGGGGATCATTTTACGTTAAATTTATTGGCGAAACTACCCCATTCTAAATTCTAAAATAAAACTTTATTTCCCTAAGGTTTTCAGTCGTAAAACCATGTGTAATCGCTTTAAAAATAATACTTAATACCCTCCCCACACACACAAATGCACATGGTTTATCTCCCCAAAATAACAAAAATAAATTTGGTTAACTGTCTCAAAACGCTAAAATGGTCCGGGAATGCGGGGGGGGGGTATTTTACGTTAAATATATGCGAAACTTATCCCCCACTCTAAATTCTAATGATTTTTGGGGGGTTTTTTCGCCAAGTTTTTCAGTGTGTTAATCGCCTACAAAAAGTAGAATCTATTTTTGGAGGGGCGCGGCTGAATTAGCGAATGGTGGTAATCTACAATAATACCTTTTTTCTATGGTTTATCAACAAAACAACAGAATTTTATATACTTTCCTTCTATTCAGAAATTACCTTCACAAGTTTTAAGGGAGTGGCACTTTTTATAGAAAACCCATTTCCCCCAAAAGGGGCACTCCAGATTTGGACAAAAATTTTAATTGCCGCAATCTAGAAGGAGTTCTAGTAAATATTTCAGTAAAGAGCGCAAAAGAGAAAAGATTAAGTATCGTATCAGAACAGATACTACACTTAAACGTTAATTCTATTTTTTATATAAAAAATAAACTGAAAATATAAACATATTGTAAAGTCGGTCAATATTCAGAAGGGACGTAAAAATAAGCACCGTTTTTTTATTTTTTTTTAATATTGAAGGCAGACGATTTTTTTTCATTTTAAATGGTTGCGATTGATTGGTTAATTTGAGTCAATCTTTGATTGTGATTGGGGCGGACAGTGGCGGCCATAAAAAGTGCTGCCGGACACAAGGTCGGTGTTTAATGTGGAGAAAATCCAGCTTCTCCAAAGGAAGTACTGTGGATTGAAACAAAATAAAAATTACCTCGGTCTAGAAGGATTTACCTTCACTGACTGAGGACAGAACAGATGAAGTGTGGTATCACAAGAGAACACAACAGATACTACATTTAGCTCCTAGCCAAAAGTCCAAGAATTTCTTAGCAAGAAAGAATTTTTTGACTGACGAAATATTATATCATTGAACATTCAATCAACAGAAAATTAATATAAAAATCAAATATACAAAAGAAACAAAAAAAAACGGCTTTAACAAAGACTAAAGCAAAGAGAAAGCGATTGTTTTCACATATTTTCTTTCTTTTTTTTTTTTTTTTTTTTTTTTTTGTAAATCTCTGGAGTTTTTATTTTAGCGTATTTAAACGTCAAAAATAAACCTTTACGGTACTTGTAAGGAATGGGCACCTAGAGGATTTTCATGGGGTCCGTTCCGAGTATTGACGGAGAATCCCGAGTTAGTCAAGGAAATTGCCGAAACAATTTACGATATGAAAGCCACCTTGTTTTCGTTTCCTTTTTTTTTTAAAGAAGTTTTTCAAAGTAATTTTTTTTTTCAGTGTCTAAATTTTTTTAAACACTAACCCTAACCTAACCCTTTATGTGTTTAATGTCGTTTGCCTTTTTTTACATTTTTATTTCGCGGCTTTCAAATCGTAAACTTCTTCGGTTATTTCCGGGAAAGATTCCGGATTCTCCGTCAATACTAAGAACTGACTCCATAAGAAGTGAAATCCTCTGGGTGCCCATTTCTTACAAGCACCTTCTTTATGTGCCTATTCCTTACAGACCATATTTCCAATTAAACTACGACTACTACAGAAATATCGCGTCCCTTTCAATAGTAATATATTTCATTTACACGCGTAAAAACTAAAATACATTAATACAACGAGAATTCGAAATAAAACAAAAATAGATATTTCTTACGTACATTATATATTGTAAGGCTGGGCTGGTGAAGATGAATGGTTCATAGTTCCGATTCCATTTTTAGTTTGTTATTCCAATTCCACCATCATCGCGTTTTTTTTTTTTGGTCGAGGAGAAAAGAAAAGAGAAAGACTTGCAGACGAAATAGATGTGTAATGTGTGCGTACGCCGTACGTTTTATGTACGCGCGTACTACTGTACTGCATGTGTGTATATCTGTGTGTGTGTGTGTCCGTATGTCTGTACGCGTGCGAATTCTTTATCACGACTAGTCATAAACACAGCGTTGCATCC
>OY744519.1:178988214-179413214 GCA_963556195.1 Sepiola atlantica
ACACTGAGTATGCCTCTACTCCAGCTGTAACAGACATTCCACGCGCCTTCCTCCAACCCATTTTCAAGTATTCACTCCTGTCTAAAATAAACCCTGACATCAGTGGAGGCTTGTGACTTCAGCTTTTGAGGAGGTGCCAATTTTAATCTTTAAAACTTCTTAAAGATCTTTTTTGTTTATCCATCTGTTCAAATCTCTAGTACTTTTAACTTAAAAAAAAATCTTTATCAAGCCCTTCAAATAAAACAGAGGGTAAAAGAGAAACAGTCTACTTGATGACGGCTTCCGGTTTTGAAATCGGAAATAGACAAGCAGTGTTTATCAAAAAACAGTCCCTCATCATTTTCGACTGGAAAACTTCCAGTCATCTACATGAATTTCTCTGGCATTGTCGAATAAAAGACAATTTCTTTGGGAATATTCTGTATTGGATACGTCATTACTATGATGTTAAATATTATTTAAATTTTGTTAAATTTCTACTTATAAAAAGCTATTAAACTATTTCAAATATAAAATAAAGTGTTTTAAAATATTTTCAATATAAATTATTTAAAAAGTACTTTCAAACAAAAAGAAACATTTCAATTATAAAAAATAGTAAAATTATTTAAAAAATATTTTCAAAATAAACTATTTAAACAATATATTCAAGCAAAAAAAAAAAACATTCTAATTATAAAAAAATTTGATTTAATTATTTGTAATAAAAAATTTAAAAAATTCCAATTATAAAAAACAGTTAGATTTTCTTATGTGTTAATAATTTTTAAAAAAGGGGGAAAGCAAATTATTAACTGTCTAAAACAAAAACAAAAAAAGAAACATCTGACCTAAAATATAATGGTAACAGTTATTTTTATAAAGAGCAGTTGTCTGTGTGTGCGTATGTATGTATGTGCGTATGTCTAGCTAAAACTTGAAAAATACAAAACAGATACCCACAAAGTTTATATTTTCTAAATCGGCCATCCATAGTCGGGATAATATCGAAAAATTGGAAAAAACTCATTAATTCCTTGATGTAGAACTGACACAAAATTTGTCATGGGGTGGTCAAATTTGTTTGTTTTTAGCACACCATGCATGTGTTTCATAGTTTCTTGATTGCATACTTCACCACTCACCAAAAGTGGATGGCACGGTGGCTAAGTGGTTAACGACGTGGACTGAGGTTTGGGTGTGCCGGGTTCGAATCAGTTCGTTCGACTGAAACACTTTCATCAATTTTGCTGCATTTTTATTTGACGAATCAAGGTCAGTAAATGAGAAATCTTTCTAAACTAAGGAAACCTCTGCGTCTTAAAGGTTCCATTTTTATAACTTAACATTTTATTTTTATTTATTTAAAAACATAAGTTCGTTCTTTGAGAAAAAAAAAACACGCTAAACTTTTACACGTGCTTTTACAGATTTTGACCTGAATCAAGTTACTTGGCTCCTTTGTTCGTTAAAACAAAAAAAAATGGTAATCATTTTGTTTTAATTAATAAAAAATATAAAGTTTATTTAACAGTTTTATCATGTCATATGTTGTTTAGTTACATAAGAAAAGGTAAAGAAAACAACAAAAGTACAAAATCAAAGTTTTTAAAATTTTATTTTTAATTTTTTTTTTTTTACGTGCAGCAAAATTTGCTTTTTTTCCCCAGTTTGCTGCTGATAAAATAAAAGTATTTTTAGATAACAATTCTAATTAAATAAAAATCCTTCAAGTCTGTTTCGAACAGCCAGCTATTTTGGATTTTACGACAGTCATAAAGCAGCATGTCACTTTCTAAGCCTTTTTTTTTTTTTTTTTTTTTAATACAGACATTTAAAATGAATTTTTTTTTTCTACTATCGGTTGAGATAAAAAATCTATTACCACAAACTAGAAATTCTGCATGTGCCAATAAGATTATATTTGTGAATATTTACTCAGAAAAGGGTAAAAATCGAAAAAAAAAAAACAAACAAAAAAAAACAAACAATTATTTTAGAATAGAGTGGGGATCAGTTTCACACATAAATTTAATGTAAAATAGTCACCCATTACCGGGCCAGATAGCGTTTTTAAGGACAAATAACCAAATATATTTTTTAAAGGAAGATAAATTGTGCGTGTGTATTTTGGGAGGAGTGGATAACAAATCTTGGGCATTTTTTTATGCTGAAAAATTAACATGTAATAAAAAATTACTTTTCATCACTAAAAAAATAGTTATTATGGTATTTCAATCCTCTCACAATATTCTTCATCATTAAATTGACAATCTATTCTTCTCACTAACTCTTATCCTCAAGTGGCTTTTTTTCTTTCTTTTTTAATGGAAATCGCTCCAGACAAGGCATAAAGTTAAAAAATACTACTTCAAGGTCAAAAACTAGCCAACAATAAGTGTTAGATGGATAGATTCAAAGGTGGAAGAACAGCAATTCTTCCCCCTTTGTCAGAAACATTGCTCATGGAATGTGAGGATTAAAGGACAAAATAAGGGAAGCGAGATTTACGAGGCTGGCGAAAGTAAACCAAGGTCCACTCTCTACTCTCTTATACTCTACTTTATAGTCCAACCATTATACAATGTTTATGCATTTTTCAAGTGTGTAAATAAGTAAGTACAATACCTCTATCCTTTTTGGTGAAAGTAATAACGTTTCCTCGGTTTTATTTGGACTACCGGTCTCATCTTGGATATTATTCTTACAACGTTTCGACCGTCTTCAGGTGCGTCCTGTCGAACTTATAAAGACTGCATTTGAAATTCTATAAAGATTTCCAAAGTTTAACGAGACGCACCTGAATATGGTCGGAGATTATATTGGCTGAAACGTTGTGAAAATAACATCCAAGATGAGAAAAGTAGTTTGAATAATACAAATTAGCAATGCGCATCTCAAAAATTCTAAAACAAAGTTTTCTTTTTTCACTAACCAAACAATAGAGTTGGGTGGTATAGTAGATTTAGTTCAGCGATTTCGTTTTTCCTTTCATACTTCCGTTTCCGGTTCACTTTCAATTTCTGGTTAAATTTTTTTATTTAGTAGTTTTTTTTTCTTTCCAAGGAAGCAATTATTTCTCTTGTGTGATGATTAGTTATTATTCCACGTCTCATTGAATTAAGTCACTACTAGTGCCCCCCTCTCCCTCCTCTCAAAAATCGCAGTGAAAAAAATTAGGCTTCACTAGTGTTAGCAATAATTTCATATAAGATCATAACATTCTATCAGTAATTTAATTTTTCATATATAAATTATTATCATTTCTGAAAAACACCCATCGACCATTGACTTTTTATTTAGAGTGGAAGATTTCTTTTCAAATTCATTTCAGGCGGCAGGGTAAATTTGAGGTGGTTGTCTGACTTGCTATTTGCTTTCTTGAAATTAGTTTTGTTTGGGGGCTAGAAAAAGGTACGTTTTTTACTTACTAACATTTGTGCAGCTGGAGGAATTCATATTTATTTATAAACAAATACACATTGGTCTTTATTATAGAGTAGAGGATCTCAATAAAAGAGGTGGTCAATCTTCTGACTCAATCATTCTGTTATTTAAGCAGTTCACTGTTAAAATTTAAACTTCTATTAGGTACCCCAAATTTTATTTTCATTACATTTAAAAAGTTTTAATTTGGGCACACAGATCTTCACACAAAATAAACAATGGTACAAATTTTTTCTGATAGCTTAATTAGCCACCAAATTATGACCATTCAAAGTTTGTTAGAAATTGGAACACTTGCCGTCTTTTGTGCTATTGGTCCAGAAGTCAAATTCCAGTGTATAACTTAAAAATGCAGACTTTGAACAAGTGAAAAGTCCTTACAAATGCAATGTGATCTGGTGGTAAATGAAAATTAATCATAATGGAATCAATAATTATTAGGTTAAACCAGCCTAAACATTGGCCAAAATCCCATTACCTCTTGAAAAAAAAAAAACATACAAAAATGACAGAACCGCAACTTTGACTGTTCATATAAGATTCCTTTCAATAGCTAACACATTGAATCTTCTTAATATGATTCTTAGCACAGTAGAGATTAAGTTTGATTTTTCTTTTAATAGATAAATCAATAACACTCAGATGTGGACATGTAAAAACAGACAGAAACACAACTTGATAATAGGACAAAAATTCCATTCACTACAATTTTCGACTTGGATTCAAGTTTGTGCTAATAAGATGAGTTTTTGCTGTGAATATTTTACAAAAAGGAACCATCCATGTAAATAACGATAGAGTAGAGAAAGACTAGCAACGTCTCTTCTGTTAGAAAGCGGCCGTAGGAAAGCGTATAGATCATCTCCCACTAGATTATTTTTAAAATATTTTAATGGGTCCTGAATTGAAATTTATTTTGATGTTTTATAATATTTGCAGTTAACAAAGTTTTTAAAAGTAAAAAAAAAATCCAATTTCACACATATTTAAAAAAAAATGAGATCGTCTGATCAGCAATGATGCTGATTGGTGATTAATCTGATGTTGCTAAGGTAACAAATTTAGACTTTACCCATTTTAAAATGAACTGTTCGAAAATCAAATTATGTCGTCCAGTTGACTAAAAGAGTACAATTTTAAATAAATACATTTCAAAAAATGACATTCGTTTTATTGATTTGAAGAATATTTAGCTGACGATTATTTTACGGTAAGAATATTTATCATTTCAAAGGGAATATTATTATTTTTAACAGTAAATTATAGATTGATGTAGAAAGCACCATGGAATTTCCACGGAGTCTGGAGTAATAAAAATTTAGTAAAGAGTTCCAGGCAACGTCGAGTAAGGACAGTTAGTTAAAAATCAAATCAAAAAGTTATTTTTACGGCTTTTAAATAAGTGATGAGACAAAGTGCAATGGACAAGAAGCAGACACCATCACCTCGGATATAACCAAAACGGAGGGAGGGTTCACCAGTAGATAGAGTTGGGCGGTTTTTAAATTTTGGTTTCGGTTTTTTTCCCTTAAAACCTTGGTTTACGGTTCGGTTTTTCGTTTTTTTTGAAAAAAATTTTTTTACTATGGAAGCTATTCATTCTCTTGTGTGATGATTAGTTATTATTCAACGTTTAGTCGAATTATGCCACTGTTTCGATAATTTTGTGACTGAATCATTCTCCATGATATGAATCATATAAGTTTTAAGGTGTTGACCGTTGTAATCAAAGTTCTGATACCTTTTCAACAGTTAACTCGTTAAAACAGTGACCAAAGATTCATGAAAGATTTCTGAAGAATAAAACTGAGTTTGAATATACATTCTATCTAATTCTTTAACCCATCAGAAGCTAAAATATAACTCAGAAATGCAAGAAATTAAAAAACGAAAATTTATTTAAACAAACAAAATAATTTTACAAATACAATTAAGCAAAAATGATGATGAAAATGAAATATTGTCAAAATTATTTGACAGATAAAAATTTTAATTTTTTAATAGGTGAAAATGTTTGCAAGACGTTGTGTCTTGTCACGTAAAATAAACACACCATATACTTCTCGAATTGCCGGTGTTGACTGTTGGGATGTCTGTCATTTTGTGTGCTCGAAGTTCTGTCAACTGGTGCGTGTTGGAGTTAATATTTGTTTTTAAGACAGGGTAATAAAACTTTATAGACATGCGTAAAAGACTAGTAGTACACCCGAAAACCGCGCCAAAGGAAAAGGAAGGATGGTTAAAAAAAAGTAGAGATTATTAATTCACCTAAAGTCATTTTTTAAGCTTTAAGGTAATTTTAGTCATAGAATTCATGACTTGGATTAAAGTTTAATAATTAAACTTTCGAATAAATTGTCAACTCTAAATAAATACCATATTAACAATTTAGTAAAATATAAATCGTTGCATAGTCTACTTTTTGAATAACCCATTTTTGGGAGAGAAAACGGTATAGTTGAGAGATAGTTCTCTAGAAATGACAATTTATGTATGAAGTGGCTTTTCAAAAGTAAACAATGAAATGCCTAATGTTTAAAATAATTTTTAAAATCCGAATAAAGTGATACTAGCATTGGCAACTACTTTTTTTCTTTTAAAATGTTTATACTCGCTCACTACTTTTCGTTTATTTACTTTTACAAGTATTTTTTTATAATTTCATTTTAATAACTTATTTTTTTAGATAACTCTGAAACAAACAAATAATTATTTTACAATTTTGAGTTGAATCAAATAGATTTTCGACATCATACGGAACGCGTTTGATTTTTTCTTTTTCATTTGAAAATAGTTTATGCTAAAAATACGATGTCATGTTGTCTGTCGTATTTCTCTTTTTTTCATTTGAAAATTCAAAATGTTAATGATAAACAAACTGTAAACAAACTGTAAACAAAGATTTCTTCCTACAAGTAGCAATACACATGAAAAAATTTAAATTGCTTAAAATATCTCAATAATGGCATATATAGAAAGAGCTTGATGATCTAAGAAAGAATCTTTTTAAATTTTTTAAATCTGACTAAAAATAAGGAAGTTATGACTATTTTTGTGCCTCGCACAATTGGATATTTTCCCCTCTTTAAGACCATATGCGTTTTGTCACATTTTTTACACAAATCTTTCAGTAAAAATGTTATATCTTTGTTAAAACACAAGATTAAGCAATGAAATTTACCATATAAGTGTATTTTTGTACAAGGAATCAGAATATGCCACTGAAAATCTCCAGAAATTAATGGTTTCCAAGTAATCTGCACTAAGTGCACATAAATATGCTGCAATACCTTAAAAATACCATGAATCCATTAAAAGAGAGAAGTTAGAAAACTCAAAGTTGAATTGTAATACATTTTATGTACAAGAAACTAAAATCTAATACTAGGACTGTTTAAAAATGAATATATTGCAAGATTTCTTTAGCATTATTGTAGATTTACACCTTCTGCTAACTCACCCCCTTACCTCGCCAAAATATGAGATTCTACTTTTTTTATTTAGGCAATTACATGTTAACACCCTGAAAAACTTAGCAGAAAGAAAGAAACAAAAACAATTATTTTAGAATTTAAAGTGGGGATCAGGTTCACATAAAATAATCCCCCATTTCAAGGCCATTCTAGCGTTTTAGGACAGTTAATTATTTTTTCTATGGGAGATAAATCTTGTGCGTTTTTCTTGTTTTGTTTTTTTTCTCTTTTTTTTTAGACGATTATGAGGGTCTTTGTGGGAGGAGGGGGGGCTTACCACTTGAACTTCAGGTTAGTGGTAGGGCTAGGGGCAATTAAGTGTGAACACCCTGAAAACTTAGCAGAAAGAAAAAAAAACAATTCATTTAGAATTTCGAGTGGGGGATTAGTTTCACATATATTTAATGTAGAATAATTCACAATTTCCGGGCCATTCTAGCGTTTTAGGGCATTAATCAATTTTTTTCTATGGCAAATAAATCCTGTGCGTTTTTTTTATGGGCGTCTGCTTTTTAAAAAAAATTTTTTTTTTAGATGATTATGTGTGGTTTTAATGGGCTTTTTTGTAGGATTAGGGCTTCCTACTTGGACTTAGCGTTAGTGATAAGGTTAAGGAAGGGGTTTTGTTTTGGATGGAGGTTGCCATTCGGACTTAGTGTTAGGGTTAAGGGAGTTTTTTAGGGGTGGCTTGCCACTCATATTTAAGGTTAATGGTACGATACGTTCAAGAAGGCATTTTTAGGAGGGGGGCTTGTTAGTCATACCTAGAGTTAATGGTAGAGTAATTATTTATTTTATAAATTTCACTAAAAGGCAAGAATGGCCGGGAAATCTGAGATCATTTTACATTAAATTTATATGCAAAACTGATCCCCCACTCTAAATTCTAAACTATTTTTTGTTTTCTTTTTTCTTTTTTTCGCCAAGACTTTAAGACGTAATCGCCTAAAAAAGTAGAATCTTTTTTTTTTTTTTAAATTGGCGACTAGAAAGTCATTACTACTAGAAGTGCGAAAGTTGAGTGAAAACCAGTATTTTTTAAAGTATTTTTTATAAAAGAACCAAATAGGATTAACTTTTTTAAGGACAAAAAGTATTTTTATCTTACTTTTAAAGAAGTTTATAAACAAATTTTACAAAGCTTTACAAGACGCTGCTGCTGATTGATTGTTATATCAGCAATACTAGCAGCCATTGTTGACTTTCGCTCAAAAAAAGGACAATATTTTTTAGGATAAGATAATTTAAAATTACTATTACCGAAAGACAAAACAACGTACAATTATAATTTTAATGCATAAAAAAAGATGAAAGATTAATTTATTTGCTAGTTGGGTACGAAAAATGTAAGGATATTCATTTCCTAACAAAATGATGGTATTTTGAGCTCTTAAAGTGCTTTAGTTTTTAAGATATGACTATTTTAATAGAACTACCCTCAAATATGTGATTATCCAAACAGTTTTCTGGTCGATGTGTATTGCTAAGTACATTAAATGTTTTTATCATATATTTGTTCAATCTGTCCTCTTACTAATATAACATTTTTTGGTAATATTCAATTTTATTCAAATCGGAAAATCTTTTCAACCGTGTTTCCTTGTATATGGTGGCTTACTGTAGTAAAAACACAATACCGAACGGTTACGGTTTAAAAAAAAAAAAACGATTCGGTATTCGGTATGGAGACGAAACCGAAAAACCGCGGTTTTTCGGTAAAACCGCCCATCTCTACCAGTAGAAGCACATTTTCGTGCAATCTCAATCCAAAACTAAACATAATAATACCACATTTGACTAATATTCTTATCAAGACTTATTTTTTTTATTTTTTACCTTTATTTCACCCGAAACAAGGCATATTGCTACCAAGACGTAAGGGGTTACTGTTATAAGAGGACAAATTTATAGTGGGCCTCCTAAGTGGGAAGTTGTTCAGCAAAATGTTTGTTCAGATTACATTTAAATTTCTAGATGTTGGTACAATCGGGGAAACAGGGAGTGAATTCCAAAGGCAAGCTGTCCGAGGAAAGAATAGAAAGTTATTTTTTGGCATCTTGGAACCTCTACAGTGTAATTGGATTGGGTTGGATTATGTCGATGACATCGAGTCGTTTGAAGATTGTATTAATTCTGTTCAAGATCTCAACCGAGTGGAGAAGGCTTGTCAAAAAATGAGACTTTTGTTGAACGCGCTGAAAACAAAATATATGCATCTTAATCCATCTACAGACACAAAGTTTTTTTCATCAGATTGCTCTGAAATCGAATGCGTTGATGACTTTAAGTACCTCGGCGGATACTCTAACACTAAACACGATAAGGATTGCATAGTCAATGAGTGCACTTCATTCGTTACAGAAAGTGTGGAAGTCTCCAATCAGGAAGGAATCCAAAACAACTCTTCAAATCCTGCATAGTAACAATCTTTCTGTACAGCTCGGAATCGTGAACACTGAATGTGGCGCATAGAAAACGGCTAAATGGTACGTATACCAGAATTCTACGAGCAGCTTATAATAACATCTCTTCACGATGATGAACCTGCAGGAAGATTCCTACTCTGGTCTCCGGATGCAAAGAGAAGAGCTGGTCATCCGTATGTCATAATGAAGGCAATCATCGAAGGAGAAAACTGTCAGGGATCGATTTTCTGTCGGCAATGGCTAATTGAGAGCTCTGGAGCTCAGTATTTGTCAACGTTTCACCTACGTCTACTGGCATTAGATGACTCAAGAAGAAGAAGGGTCGGTCGGGAGTATTTACATAGGAGCTTAGAATTCAAATTGATGTAGAAAACACCGTAGAATTCCTATGGAGTCCCACTAGTTTCTATCATTAGTAAAAACAGAAAACATTTTTTTCTTTAAAACGGAATCTCCTTCATTCAAGAACAAAAAATAAATAAATAATTATATTGTGTATACATGCGCATGCACACACAACTGTCTCTAATTTTTTGACACTTCAAAGAAAATTAATTAATAAAAAAAATATAAAAGTTATATTTTAAAATGACACTGACCTTGTTGGATAGCAACAGCCAAGGTTGTTGGTGATAGATCAAAGAAAAAATGTCCGAACACTTACCTGAAAAATAATAAAATGAATAACAAATTCATGATGTTTTTTTTAATTATTATTGTAATGAAAAGTTGGTAAAAGTACAGAATAGTTAACAGTGGAGAAATCGTAAAAAACATGAATAAATAAAAACAAATAATTTATAGCAAACGAAATAGAATTTAATTCTCTACCAACCAATATACTTTTAACGTGTGGAAACTATCAATTTTTTTTTTTATTTGAGAATTTGATTACTGTGATTGCATGTCTTATCGCCATGCTAAAACCAAAATGGTTGCCCAGGTGATGGCCAAACTTTGGTTAACTTTGTGCTGATTAGATAGTAAAAAAAAAAAATTACTATAACACTAAGTTCGAGTGGCAAGCACTCCCTTAAAAAAGAACTTGTAAAACCACACTAAACCTAAGTTTAGCAAAGTTAAGCCATCATTTTGGTTTTTGTGTGCCTTATCGACACGAACATCGGAATAAAATTCAGAAAAAAAATCTTTACAAAAAGTTTCCACACATTAAACGTATACAGGTCGGTAGAGAATTAAATTGTACAGCGCTTGCTATGATTTATTTGTTATTTTTTATTTACGATTTTAACGGTTGACTATAGTTCAATTTTATGAAAAAGTTTATTTCAAAAGACAAACATAAGTAACAAAATTTCCAAACCAAAAGTTACACCTTAACTAATTTATTTTTTATCATTACATATGGATGTACTGCTCAGAGCATCCATTCCTACCTTGACAGAATACAAAACTGATTTTGAAATCTAATGTGCAATGCCCTTTTCTCCTCCTACTACCCCCTTTTCACAGAAGAGACGTCGCTCGTCTTTCTCTACTTTATCGTTAATTTCATGAAAGGGGCTCGACTGAGCTTCAATCTACAGGGTGGGCAAAAATAAGGGTCCTATTTTTAAAAATTCATAACTTTTTTATTTATTGATTTAAAAAAAATTTTTTTTTTAGAATAAGTAAAGGACCCCTTCCGAAGCAAGCATGAGCCGTATTAGCCCTAAGGAACGTACCCTCATTTAGAAAACATTATTTTTGCTTAAAAAACTCAAAACAGTGTAAAAAACAATACTTTAGTTTTTGTAAGTTTTAAGAAGTGTTTTTCGGCTAAAATTTGTTTTGTTTATTTCAAAAAATCTCGGAAGGGTCAGTCTACACACACATAAAGTTTTGTGAGTTTAACTTTTATTTTGTGGAAGTTATTCAAATTCAAGTTATTCAAATTTAAGTTATTCAAATTTAAAGATAGGACCCTTATTTTGGCCCACCCTGTATAAAATATTCACAATAAAAATTCTTCTAGCTGCAACCACTGTCCATAATTTCCTCTTCTCTCTCTCTGCCTAAAACTAAACAAAACTTTCATGAGCAAAGCGTCTTTCCAAGAACTACCCGGCCGTGGAACACAATACCACGGGGCTACTTCCCAGCTGACTACAAAACAGTCGTTTTCAAGTCCAATGTAAACAAATTCTTGTTGAGCAGTCCTCTTAAATAATCGAATTCTGTCAAATTTCACCATCATTACCAATCATCACTGTTCTGTCTCACCGTTCACCTGCCATCCATTAACCCTTATCCTCAAGTGGCTTTCGGGCCTTGATAAGTGGTGACTCTTTAGTAAAAAAAGTATTTAAAAAAAAAAAAAGAAGCTTTATTTTACTTTAAGATAAAGAGAATTTTGTATTTAATAACAAATTTCAATGAAATTATAGTGCACATAGACATGAAAGAAGTAAATATATTGGCCTGTGCACACGTTGACACTGCGGTGTGTCAATGTAATTATGCTGTAGACACCCTTAATCTCATTAATAATAAAGACTGCTGTCAGAACGTCTTGATAGACCTAGACAAAATAATATTGATTATTTTCCCTCACTGATCAATTGAACAATCACTGTTAACTATGGAATCCTGAGGTTTGCCGATTTGAAACTGATTAAATCGACCTTCATATTAACCTATATGTTGATCCTCTGAAACTAGAATTCTAATGCTTCTTTGGTCAATGTCATACTTAAACAGTGATTATATATATATATATATATATATATATTAGAATACGCGTACGAAAAGGGGTAAAATTAATTCTCCGAATAAAAAAGTTTTGCATCACTTTTATGTCCCTTTAAAAAGGCTAATATCGAGACATAATAATACTAAACCTTATGTCTAGAATCCTTATTCAAATTTTGATTAAAATTCATTACATTAGTTTGATTGTAGAAAATGTCAAAAATTTTAAGCTTAAAAGGTCTTAAGAAATTGAAATTAAGGGAATCTGGTAAAATTTAATGCAAATCTGAAATATTGTTATTTTCATATTGGAGGTTGCACATTACCTCATATTATGCCCCATCTTTTCATAATTCAAGAGATTAATATTCAATCTAATGATTTAAAAAAATAACTGTCATTAAATGAAGACTTAACTAGAAAACAGTGGAACTCTCTAAAACGCATGCCAAGATTCACTAATCTAATTCAATTTTCATATAGAATGAGCTGATCAGATAAGGGGAAATAACTCTAATTAAAATTCTTTGTTCATGTATTAGAAAATAAAATGCTTCTATATTTTATATTCATATAATTGACTCGATTTTATTTTTCTCTTTAAGAGAGAACTAAAGATATATTTGAACTTGACTTTTTTAAACATATTTAAATGAATAAATGTGAAAGTGTTTTTTTTATTCATCACTCCTATATTACCATCAAAACGGGTTACTGTTATTTAAATCAATAATACAACATATTTTGAAATACTCTATATATAGTACAAATGAACGATTCAAAGTCAGTCTTTGAATGCCTGAGTTGCATAAAAATTTCTTAAGCCGTTCATAATAAATTAATGTTTGGTGTTATTAATTTGTAATTTTATTGTCCTAAATTTACTATAGTTCCATGGATATTAATAATTTACTTAAAATGATTTAATAAAAAAAAAATGAATAACTTACTAAAAACGTTGCTAGCTAGATTTCTTACCGGCAGACATAAGCAAGAAGAGAAAAGGGAGGAAGAGGGTGGCTGGATAGCAGGCTGTCTTGCTCGCTTTCACTTCCTTTCGCTCCCCCTCCCTTCCTATCTCCAGTTTTATGTTTATTTATATGAATAAATGCGAAAGTTTTAGTCTTGTGTGTTGCAAGAAACTTATGAATGAAATGTTTATTATTTAAAACTTGGGTTTCAAGTATTTCAACTAGTGAACTTTGCAAAGCGATACTGAGCTAGTATATATATATATGATTATTTTTATTTCCACAGACATGTACAAAATCTGCGACACAGATTTTGTACATGTCTGTGTAAATAAAAATAATCATATATAAAAGCTATTTGATATTGAGCACTTTTTATAAACTCGGTTTAAATTCTTTGGATTACTACCCTGTGGATGTTTTACCTGGATTATTATTATTATTATTATTATTATTATATATATATATATGGCAGAAAGTCATTATTTATGCAAGTCTGGTTGAATACCATGAAATTTTTGTGTTTTGTAATTTTCTTAGTAATGTTCCTTTGCCTCTTCTCTTGTCGAAACTTTGGAGAAAATAATAAAAGAAAAAAAAAATGACAACAGTCTCTTAAAAACCAACCTACTCCTGATGACAATCACGACGATCAAAAGCGCTAGAGAGATGGCCGAAATAAGAACCATTGGATACCAACTACCACCGAAGATCCGAAAGCTTGCTCGCGGAGTTGAGAACATTACTAAGAAAATTACAAAATGCGAAAATTCCGTTGTATTCAACCAGACTTTTTTTTATTTATTTATTTTTTTTTTTATTACTTAACCTCATATTACAAATGTTATTTTTAACTTTTCTTTCAAAGCAGAAATTGTAAACATGATTATATTTGAAATTATTTTTGTCCGACCAGCAATATATCTCCACACAGGCAACGTCGGGTGAATACCGCTAGTCAGAAAGGGATTGTTTATTTTTCCCCTATAGAAATTAAGATAGTCATACTTAATCGTGAATCAGATGTAACTTTTCACAAGGAATCTATTGGTGGCTATAAAAGATTCAAACTTAAAGATTTTCCCAAGTCTCAAGAAAAATTGGTTTACTTCTTATTCTACTGAGATTCACAAAATTATGTTATTATTTTCACTTTTCATCTTGTCTTATACAGAGGTTAGACATGTTGTGAACGACTTCCAACTTTTCCTGGCTGTTGTCATTTCGTATGTGCTGCCCACCAGGATCAGGTCATCATCAACTGATCACCGCCATGCCTTAAGTGGCCTACCAGATGGCTTTGGGCCATCGACATCAATGTGGGACACAATACAGAGTGTTTCGAATGACTGACGGTGGGTGATGTGGCCATACCAGTTGAGACGTCATTGTGTGATGTACTTTCTCATGGAGACCTGTAGAGTGAGACCGGCAATTTCCTCCATCCAATCAGGATCGTGTCGTTTTGACGTTTCGCAGCAATACAAGTTGTAACATCAAAACCATAAAAACGCCTTGGATCAGCACAGATTTCAAGGGGATTCAACTAAAATAGCCATATTTTAAAAACAAAAGTCCTCAAAATACTACCATTTTGTTCAGAAATGAATATATTTTTACATGGATCAATAAATAACAATCTATATAATGTATTCGAAGAGTTTTAAGCAAATAAATTTATAAAAATGTTAACACTGCTAACAGGCCATTTTCACAACTTTTGTGAAGAACGGCGATGCTTTTTAAAACGTTCGATACCACTCCTCTATGAGGAATTTCATCATGAAATTTGGAAAACAATTAGGAGAGATGTAGCCCTTAATCCTGGTGAGAGTACAACACTATGTTAAGCATACCCTTTTTTTTGCTATGTCAAAGAGAATTTTTCAAGTACCGAAGCAGATATTTTGTACCCCAACTGATAAGTAAATCAATCTTTTTACCCTTTTTATGCATTAAAATCATAATTGTATGTTTTTTTTATCTTTTCGTAGTAACAATTTTTAATTACCCTATCCAAAAATTACTGTTTCCATTTCATCGATGAAGTCAATCATAGTAGTAAATAGTATCAGCAACAGCAGCGTAAACAAAACTATGTTTACAAGCTATTTTATTTTGGGGAAGAAAAGAAAAAAATTACTCTTTGCTTGCCATTCGAGTCTTCTTCTTCAAATAAACTGACATATATGCTGGTTCTTTTATAAAATACTGGCTCCTTTGAGAAATATGGTGTTTCTTAGGTTAAGAGTTTTCAAACTTTAATTTTAGTCAGAAATGATTTTCTAGCTGTCAGTTTAAAAAATATATATAAGATTCTACTTTTTTAAGGCGATTACATGTGAACACCTTATAAATCTTGGCAGAAAAAACAACAACAACAACAAGAAAACAATTAGTTTAGAATTTTGAGAGAGGAGGGGGATCAGTTTTGCATATAAATTTAACATAAAATAATCCCCCATTTCCGGGTCATTCAGGCCTTTTAAAGCAGTTAGCCCTCCGAATTATTTTGATATTTTTCCATGCTGAAAAGTTAGTATAAAAAATTATAATTACTTACTCTACCAATAACCCTAGGTCTGAGTGACAAGCCGACCTCCTAAAAATGCTCTTCCTTAACCCTACCACTAACTCTAAGTCCGAGTGGCAAGCTTCCCCATCAAAAACCCTCTTAAAACCACACATAATCATCTAAATAAAAAGCCCCCCCCCCCAAAAAAAACGTACAGAATTTATCTTCTATAGAAAATAAAATTGTTTAACTGCTTTAAAACGCTAGATTGGTCCGGAAATGGGGATTATTTTACATTAAACTTATATGTGAATCTGATCCCCTGCTATAAATTCTAAAATAATTGTTTTGTTATTTCTTTCTAACAAGTTTTTCAGGGTGTTCAAACGTAATTGCCTAAAAAAGGTAGAATCTCATATTTTGGCGAAGTGCCCTCCACTGTAGCAATAGATGTTAATCTACAATAATCCAAAGAAATCTTGTAATTTATTCATTTTAAGACAGTCCTAGTATTAGATTTCAGTTTCTTGTACGTAAAATGTGTTACAATTCAAATTTGAGTTCTCTAACTTTCTTTTTTTGTAATGTATACATGGTATTTTTAAGGTATCCTGGAGATTTTCAGTGGCAAATTGATTCCTTGCAAACAATTACACTTAATGGCAAATTTCATTGCTTAATCTTGTGTTTTAAGAAAGATAGAACATTTTTACTGGAAAAGTAGTATACAAAATGTGATAAAACGCATATGGTCTTAAAGAGGGAAAAATATCCCAAAATAGTCATAACGTCAGATTAACAAAAAGTTAAAACGATTCTTTGTTAGATCATCAAGCTCTTTCTATGTATGCCATTATTGAGATATTTTCAGCAATTTCAATTTTTTTGTGTGTACTGCTAATACAAAGGTACAGGTCGGATATGTGTTGTACCTATGCTGCCACTTTCACATACGATGGGGTCTCTGCGTTTTGTAAAATTGTTGACAGCTGCCTGAAAACTCTCCATGTAGCAGATGCCGAAAATGAGGACAAATTCTAGTAATACTTTGTCAAATTCTTTCAACTATAACCATACCACCCCCACCCCCACCCCACCATGACCCAGATATTGTTGGCTGTAAACACAGAGAATTACATTATTTACAGCTGCCGGACTGTTTCTGTCATCTGGGTTTCTGTCATTTTCATAATGTTTCTGCCACTCTACTCTATGGCTTTCTTCAAGTGCTTTTTGTCAGAATGGTAACATTCTGGGAAACGCTGTGAAAATGGCAACATGAAGAAAATGATTCAGAAAATGTGAATAATAGAAATAAAAACATCTCCACTAATATCGTCAAATGATAATATGTCTTTTTGCATTTGGATTTGCGTGTGCAAAACAGGAGACTTTGTTGGTTTGGTCACATTGAAAGAATGGATGAGAGTTCTTGGGTTGGTTGATGTAGAACAGTTGAGGTAGCAGAAGTAAAACAAGGGAGCGAGTGATAAGGATGTGTTTCAGAGAAAACGGGATAAATAAAGACGAGATAGGTTAGTTTGGAAGTCAATTTCTAAAATCTGTCCAACGCATGCCAGCATGTAAAATGGATGTTAAACCGATGATGATTATCAAAGAATTGATGAGAGTGCTTGGGTTAGTAGATGTAAAACAGTCGAGGCAGCATTTTAAAGACAAAGAAAATAGGGGGGGGGGGGGTAAGTGATAAAGATTAATTTGAGAGAAAGAGGGACAAAAAGACCTGTCCCGAGATAAGTTAGTTTGGAAGTCAATTTCTATAAGCCGTTCAACACATGCCAGCATGTAAAACAAACATTAAATTGATGATGATGATGATGATGATGATGATGATGATGATGATGATGATCATGATGATGATGATGATGATGATGATCTTGACTGTTACATTCACAACTTTTTGGCTGATGTAACCTCCGACCTTCTTCAGGTGCATTTTGACGAATTTTGCAATCTTTATGTCCAACTCAGTAACCTATACGGAATTTCGAACTTAACCCGTTATTTAATCTATTCTCATTCTGTCAGCCATGACCGGATAGAAGTGTTAATTTATGTTATTCTTGCATGTAATAAGGATGGCACCTTTAAGGATGGAATTTTTCTCATCCTTTTGGCCCGAGATCAAAGTATAGTATATGTTTTGATTGATACTACATCCTGTAGACTGGTACTGTAGGGATTGTCCTGTGCTGTTCTAAGAGGTCCACCCTCCCAGGCTTTGACTTCTCACCCTTTGAGAAGGGTTAGTTTATTGCTAATCGCATGAGGCATGCTGGGGAATGCCGACAGGGCTGCGCGCTCTTCCTCTAGGGCGCTGGCTTTTGAATTCCACTTTCCGACCTTGTGTCACATCTTACCGCTGTGGGAAGGAGATAAACACACACAAAAAAGTAAGGATGGAACCTCCAACCTCCAGAAGACTGTCACTTAGAACTGATTGTTCAACATGAAGTTTCCTAATGCACCTGAAGACGATCTGAGATCACATCGGACGAAACGTTGTGGATATAACAACCCAGATGGGAATAGTAGTCCAAATTATTTGTCCTCATGTAAAAAATTTCACGGTTCATATGGATTATATAAAGGGTTCAATTGAAAATTCTGTATAGATTTCCGATTTCGACAAAGATTTTGAGTTCTTAAAAATGCATCTGAAGAAGGTTGGAGGTTACATCGGCCAAACTTTGTGAATATAACAATCAAGATGAATAATAGTAGTCCAAATCTATATATAAAAAGCAAAGTCATCTGTATATGAGCGTATTTGTCGTGGCATCATAGTTAAATTGTTGATCTAAGAGCCAAACTAAATGCAGATTTGCACTCTGCACTTTCGAAGCGACGTCCTTATTGATGTCAGTTCTTTAATCTTTTTTAAACCTATTATTCAAAATTAAAGGTATTTCTTTTTTAACTGAGTTCACCCCAGACAAGGTAAGTTGCCATTGTAGACGTAAGGGGCTACTGAGAATTAGAGTGAAAGTTTAGGGAAATTGGGAGCTGTGCAACTAGATGTTTGTTGACATTAGTTTTAAATTTCTGCATGTCGGTACAGTCGGGGAAACAGGGAGAGAGTTCCAAAGGCCAGCAGCTCGAGGAAAGAAGCTATTGGGAGTAGAAGGCTCTCCGACATCTGGGGACTTCCACAGTGAATGGATGGGATTTAGCTGATTGTCGGGTTGGTCTAGTGTATTTACGTCGAGGGGGCTTTAGAACAGCAAGTTCATCAGAGCACATTCCATTGAAATACTTGTAAAACAAGCACAAGGATGCAACATTGCAGCAATGGGACAGGGGCTGGAGCTTGGTAGATAGTGGGGGACCTATCAGATTAGAGACTTTTTTTATACTTGTCTAAGAGGGAGAGACTAGTGGATGGTGCACCAGCCCAGATGTGATCACAATATATCATGCATGGGCAGACGGTGGCTTTAAAAATAATATTGGAAACAAATGTTCCAATATTTTTAGCGTTCTCTTTCCAGTTTAATATGTTTTTTATTATTAGCCGACCGAGCAACATACTTATAATCTAAACCCTTTGACTACTACCAAGAAAAATAAGTAATTAACATAAAAATAAGTCAAGATTGTTTTTTTTTTAGTTTAATCATTGTACGTATACAACACATTTTAAATGTTGTATCCGTACGCCGAACTAAAACACTTTAAGTTGGTTAAAGACAAACTATTTTTTTGATTTGTAGTCATGTGGATAAAGCATTCACCGTCGGTTCCAATATTTTATGCCATCTTTCAGGGTTTGAATCTTATACTAGACAATTTTTTTTTTGCTATAACGTTCCAGTTATTTTCTAGCCGATGTGGACCATCATCATAAACCTGAATAACGCACTTAAAAAAAAAAAACATTTTTTATTGAGATTTAAAGCAAAAATTTTTTTTTTTGAATAAAACCTTTTTTCTTTTGAACTGTCATGCAGAAGAGAAAGCTTTGAGAAACTCGGCTCCTGCTAGCAATCTAAATGAATAAATAAGAAAGTTTTTTTTTTCTTTATCACACCTACATTACCATCAAAACGGCTCACTGTTATTCAAATCAACAATACAACATTTTATTTACCTCCCCAGGAGGTTAGGCACAAGGCCAGTGTTATCTTATTCCCACAAGGTAAGATGTGACCCAAGGTCGGGTCGGGAAAGTGGGACTTGAAAAGCCAGCGCCCGAGAAGGTGAGCACTCTGGCCATTAAAAATTGCCTAGACAGCCCCGTCGGCATTCCCCGGTAGGGGCGCCTCAGGCAGTAAGCAATAAACTTACTCCTCCCCAAAGAGGGGAGGCAAAGCCTGGGAGGGTGGACCTCCTAGAACTGCACAGAACAGACCCATAGACCGGCGTAAATCAAGCCCTGAAGGCCAAGACGATACCAGTTTATGGGGTGCAGTATCCATCGGAACAGATACTACACTTTGATCTTAGCCATTTACATGGTGTGTATCAATCAATGATACAACATAGTCTTTTGAAATACTGTATATATAGTTTATAGTAAAGACACAAACACAGTTATTTGTATGCCTAATTTGCATAACTATTTTTAAACAGTTTATAATAAATTAATATTTGATGTTATTCATTTATAATTTTATTATCATATTTATCTATATATATGCAATAGTTTTGTTTGTATTAAAAGTAATTAATTAAAATGATTTAATAAAAAAAGGATAAATTATCAATATCTTTCTTAAAATAGCATGTTCATTAATTTTCAAGGGAGGTAATTTAAATGAAAACTATTAGTTTTTAACATTACAATAGATTTATACTAGAGAAATGTCATGTAAGTTATACATTTAAAAATTATACTTAAGAGTTGTCGCCTGCCCACATCGATGGTTGAACGATGGCACATGTGAATGTAGATGGCACCCCACTTGATGTTGAAATTACCTTCTGTTACTTGGACGACACGTTGAATGATGGTGATGGGTGCGAACATGCTATCACTGATCGCTGTTGTGTTGCTGGGGAGAGGGTTCAGTAACCTGCTGTCACATTTCTTTCAGGGCTCAAGACAAGGTCGTTTCGGCCTGTGTTCACTCTGCCATCTTGCATGGCAGTCAGACAATGCTTCTGATTTGTAATGTCTTCAGCGTAATGACCGTGCCATGATCAAATGGATGTGCGGCAGCAAACTAAAGGAAATAATCCCTTCTTCAATCGTGCTTCATCGTAAGCTTGGTATTGGTAGGGATTTTGGATGCCTTACGCGCTCGGTGTCTCAGATGGTTTGGCCATGTACAGCGTGCCACCTCCTGTATCAACTCCATAACACACCTGGATACCCAGGCACCAGGGTGCATAGTAGACCAAGGAAGACCTGGCTTGAGTACGTACAAAGTAATTTGATTGCATAGAGCATAACTGATATAAGCGTTTCGATCGTTCCGCATGGGGAACAGGCGTGAGATATTGCCTAGTGTTGCCCACTCTGGAGTCTGGGGATACTCGCAGTACCTTAAATACCCAAATATCATCATCATGACGACGACTGTTGGATGATGGGTAGTGTTTTTACTTGTACATATTATAAATTTTCATCTCAAGAATTCCGAAACTATGGGTGTCTTGTTGTTTATGAATTTTACAATAAGATTAACAAAAAGTTGGCAGTCGACCAGATCTATTTGGACAGAGTTATCGACTTTCTCACAGATCGGAGTTGCATTCAGTGCAACTTTAGCCTGAGGGGGAGGGGCCTTTTGCAGGCCGAGAATTAATTTCCATCCTCTTTGACCCTTCTCTTTTACTTAATATTATTCTTTCCTTCGTAAACTCTTTCAAGCCACAAAACAAATAAACAACTACAAAAGGAATCTTATCTTTATGTTTACATTAATTATGTCCTTCGCATTTTCAGCAATTGTACAGCTCAGCTTTCTGATCATTGATTTTCTCTGGTACAATTGTAGGATAAAACGACTTCTGGGAGCCGGTGGTAGCCTCATAGCACACCGTAGTGATGTAACGAGATTACCCGTGGGAGATAGAGAAAGTAATGATAATATTAATAATAATAATTTGTATCATAAAACAGCCAGTTTAGTGTGCGAAAACGGGTAAATATGGTGAAATTCCCTTCAATTTCAACTTGTGATAACTCGTTTATTTTCAGGTTTATTTTGGGGTTTATTTGGATAAAAATTGTATGTAAACAAAATTTAATCTTTTCTCTTTATAAATGTACAATTATTTCTATTGTCATTAATACTTTTTTCCAGGTTACTTCAAGTTAGGTTACTATTATCAGTGATGGCAGGTTTATTTTTTTATGCTGATGTTTTTCAACTTAATGTGAACGCTATTGTGTGTCTATGAATAAAAGAACAATCCCATCTTAAGGAAAAGGCCCACTTGTCAATATGGTAGGCTTAATATAGGGTTTTAAGTTGTCGATAATGAATGAAATTTTTACCTTAATTGTGTTTCTGTCTGCTTTTACATGTCCAAATCTAAGTTTTTTTTTATTGATTTATCTATTAAAAGAAAAGTCTAACTTAATATCTACCGTGCTATGAATCATATTAAGAAGATTCAATGTGTTAGCTATTGAAATGAATCTTATATGAACAGTCAAAGTTGCAGTTCTGTGTCATTTTTGTATGTTTTTTCATGAGGTAATGGGATTTTGCCCAATGTTTAGGCTGGCTTAACCTAATAATTTTTTTTTTATAGAAATCGCTCCAGGCAAGGCATGAAACTGTTTGATGTAAGGAGCTAACAGGAATGAAAGATGATTATCGCAAAGACAGGAGATGCCTATTGGCTTTAGTCTTAAAATGACCAAGGCTATAGGTAGGAGGAAAACAGTCAGCAGGAAGAGAGTTCCACAAGCCTGTAGTTCTTGGAAAGAAGCTACTAGAATAGGAAGCTGTATTACAATGAGGTATCAAAACAGCAAATTGATGGAGACCACTAAACCAACGAGTCAAATGAGCTGGAACAAAAGAAGCAGGGAATAGATCACACAATTCTGAAGAACACATGCCATAATAGTATTCATAGAAAAGACTCAGACTAACAACATCACGTCTGTGAAAAAAGGATGGGGCCAATCAAATTATAGATATGTTTCGGAACCTTAACAAGAACCCTCAAATGGAACAGAGATTCACCAGCTCAAATATAACAACATAAAAGTTAAAAACTAAACATTGGCATCCAAGTGATTGTATCCAGAGACGATCAATAACATAGGTGTCTGACGACGAGATAGGTGTATAATGGGTTATACACCTCTCGATAAGTGAAAACCTAACAATTACGATTTGGTACCATGACAACAACCTTTGGTAGAGATCGGCTAAATACAGTTTTTTGCAAAGAGAAAGATTTCACATTTTCATAATTGCACAACATTGTCGAATAACCAAGAGGAAAAAAAAATACTTTATTCCACTGTTACATGTTGGGCAAGTAGACCCACTAGTATGTAAAATGATTAGTTGAGAATAACAGGAAAATAAAGGTCTGCCAGCGTCAACCTGATGAACCCAAGGTGACGATTGCTAAACTGTGGGATAATAGAAATGGATATGACAACATGGTTCAAAAAGAGAGTGTGAGAGAGTAGAAGACAGTCCGTTTAGGAGCAAACAGCGCATGGACATGTAAAGATGATATGGGCTGACAAAATATGATTAAACAGTGATTATCGATCTCTCTTTGTATCCCCCCACCCCCACTGGTCAGTGATTTTGAACGAAGATCAAGTTGAATAAAATTCCTCTGTATTCCATCAGTTTTCTCTTGGGATAGTCCCTTTGAAAGTATAAATAAAGAGCTTTGATTTCAGGACGGCAAGCCCTCAGTCAGAAAGGATCACACTTAGCTCTGGCAAGAAGAATAAGCAACAAGGTACGACACAACGTTGAGAATGCAACATCACATCAGGTTTTCAGAAATCTTTCTGTCCTTTTTCTTACCTAACAACTACCTTTTATCTCCCACCCTCTGTTCTGGCCAGATATTTGACCTACTTGTGAACATTTCACTTTCGATTCTCTTTCCATATCTCTGCTCGCTCTATTTGTTACTGTTCTATCTCTTCTCTGACTTGTGTGAATGTCTACATATATCTATTATTATACTAAAGCCGAGTTAATCAACGTTTGTTTGCATAAGACTTACATGCTAAAATATTCGTCAGTCTGGGGATTGAGTTATGTTTTAAAAACTTCCATTTTAATTGTTCTAATTAGACAGAATTTGCAATTAACTCATCAAGCGATTCATCACTTATTAATTTCCTATCTATCACTTTCACTCTCTCACACTGTATGTTGCGTGCTCCCCCCTCTTTGCACTTATTTTATATATTGTAATTCTTGTTTTGTCTCCATCTATTAACAGTTGAAGGTAAGAAAGGAAAGAATAAAAGATTGGCAGAGTTCATTATAAACAATAGGAAATATCACCACATATATTAATACTATTTAACCCAGAGAGAGAGAGAGAGAGAGAGAGAGAGAGAGAGAGAGAAGTGATATAGCAAACTAATTTGGGATTCTGTCATTTTATTGTTTCAAATTTAACTGGCTTTGCTAAATCACATTTTCCTGATTCCAACAATTTAACCCGATATGAATGGGTAACCCAACAAGCCCCATTTTTTGTACTATATAAGTAGATAAGTGATGAGAATAAAAATTGGATAAAATGCAATATTAAATCATCAATTTTTCAAAGTGCAATATAAAAATAACCCTCTTTTTCTTTTCCTTAATCCATAGATTTTCAAAGATAGTATATCGAGCTTTGACTATTCAAGATAGGATATAATTTAAAGATATAATCTTTATTTTCTTATTTTACACACACACACATATATATATATATATATATATATATATTAGATGTACTCGTGACCCACCGGGTCACAACCACTATTCTACTTTGATTTCATTCGAAAATTCATAGATTGTGATATATCTTTTAATATATTCTATTTGCATAACTAAACATAATAAGTCATTTTACTTCTATATTATCCTTTTTTTCATTAATTCACTTTAATTAATAATAATAATAATAATAATAATAATAATATCGACAAAATGTATACATAAGAAAATAGGGTAATAAAAGTATGAATCAATGACACTAAATAATAATTTATTGGAAACTTTTTTAGAAATAAGTATGGAAATTAAGCATACTCATATCTTTGTTTCGGTGTCAGCGAATTACTATATACAATAACGTATTTCAAAATTTATGTTGTATCATTGAATTAAATAAGCCTGACCCGTTTTGATGCTAATATACTTTGGATAAGTTGACAAAACTTTTGCATTTATTCATTTAGATATATATATATATATATGGGGTAAGGTACATGATAATTCATGAAAATGAAGTGTCATGATGGACAAAATGTGTGAAAAGATGACAGACGGAAAACAAGTCAAAGTGCAGGAGAAAAACAAAAACAAGAGATTTTTTGACCGGTTTCGTTCGTGGAGAACGTCTTCAGAAAATGAAGATACAGAAATAATTTTATTTTGAAGGCACACACATGGGATGAAGGGAAAAATGATTTGATTGAATCATATGAGAAGACATTAAGTGATGTTGGGACATGATAAGTAGGTGACACATTCTTCTAGGGCGGTGGGGAAGGGGGAAAAGTTGTAGTCAGCTGGAAACCAGCCCTGCGGTATTGCGTTTCACAGATGGGAAGTTCTTGAAAAGAAACTTTGTTCATGGAAGTTCCATTTTGTTTTAGGTACACAGAGGATGAAAGGAAAGTTCTTTGCGATGGTTGTAGTCAGAACTTAGAGTAGACGAGTTTTTGCAAGGGATTTGGAGTTGGAGGTTTTGGAAGGAGTCAGAGTCGGACTAGTAAGAATGCGAGGAGTCAAAATTGGAGTTGGATTTTCTAATCCCCGAAAATCAACAGTCTGAATATTGGAAACTTTAAAATAAGAAGTTGGAGTCAGATATTTTTTTTTAATTCTAGGAGTCAGAATTTTGGGACCTTTCAACTCTGCAACTCTGGGTTTTGATGTGAATGTTTAGGGGAACCAGAGATTGCAGCTCAGTCAAGCTTCCATGAAAATAAGCTTAATTTCTACAATTTCAATTTATAAATAAAATAAATTGCTGTCTTTACTGTTTATGGATGTTCTGCATGAACACAGACCCCCATGATATTATAGCAAACCCCTAATACAAAAATAATACCATCATCGGATACCGTGTAAATTTTTAATTGACAAAAGTTTTTAATCTTGGCATAGGGCTTTGTTTTCTTTTGCATCACCGGATAGAGAGAGATACCATAAATATTAATGTTGAAATGGAATAGAGCATTTATTTTCTTTGATACCCATGGCGGGGGGGGGGGGGGGGGGGGGGGCACAAATAAATAATATTAAATTATTTTCATAAACAATCTGTAATTCACAAAATACAAAATAATAACCTAAAAATAAATAAAATCGAATATCTATGATCAATGGAGATTTGGTATCTGTTTGTCAGAAATCGAAACCATACTATTACTTTTATTAATGTATTATTGTACTATTTTTCAATGCTCAATTCAGAGGGTAGTGCAGTATCTGTTCTGTTTTCATGAGACTATCTTCCCAGGCATTATCCTTTCCTTTGTAGAGGAAGGGGGTAATGTAGTATATGTTCGTTCATCATGATACCATCCTCCAAGGCATTACCTCCTTTTTTGTGTAAGGAGTAGTATAGTATCTGTTCTGTGGTCATGATACAATCCTCTCAGGTATTACCTCCTATTTTCCCGGGATATGGTGGTGGGTAATGTAGTAACTGTTTTGCTCTCATGATACCATCCTTCCAGGCATTACCTCCTCTTACTTTGAGGGGGAAGGCGTATGTGAACAAGAAATTGTCACATTAGCAAACTCAACACTTACATTATATATACTAGCATATTAGATAGTATATTGTAAATAAACAATGACACTGAAGTCATTATCTCTATATTAATAAAATTACGCGACAACTTCACGCATGTGTGTGTATATCTCGCATCTACATAACTTTGATAAATTACACATTAATTTTTTTTATATTTACTATTAATCGATTATTTCTTGAAATTAAAAATGCAATAGCTTAAAAATAAGACGATTTAAAAAAATCCTATTTAAAAAATAAATTACGAAATGAAATCCACCAGAATGCATTTCGGTTTATTCGTAAACAAGTCAGACACTTTAATCTTTTATTAATAGTTGAAAAGATTAATTTATTTGTGCCCCTACGAAATTTGAAAGCCTGTAAACTGTCACATTTCTGGGATCAAATTTCTTAGCAAATCCTCATGCATGAAAAGATTGAAAGTTTTGGAAGCTATTCACGTTCAATCATAGAAATATTAACAACAATTAGTTATAGTTTTATAACAATTTGCTTTAATTAATAATTTAATCACTAAACGAATAATTAAATTTAATTTGCAAATTACTATTTAAAAAAATAATTTGATTAAAAAAAAACAATAAAAAAGAAAAACAACCAGCATAGTTATAAAAATGTTTTTAAAAAGCAAAATAAAAATTAAAGTAAAAAGATCCCCAGAGTGCCCCTTTTTGGGGAGCTGGATTTTCCCCACATTAAAAACCTACTATGCCCGTGTGGAGAGGCAAGTAAATGAGCGTAAATCTATATCTACATAAGAATTTGGTAAAATAACATTTAAAAAACAAAAAACAAATAGAAAAAAGAAAACAAAAACGAAAGTAAAAAGACTTGCAGACAATGCCAGCTCAGTATTGCTATTTTAAAACAATTATTAAAGATTTAACAATCCATAAGACTTGACTCTTGGCCTTTTGGATAGAAGTATGCCCCCTTCCCCTAGAGTAAATGTGGTATTGTGGTAACTTTGACGATTATAGTTAAGAGTAAGAAAATGACTAACTCAAAAAAATAAAAAAATAAATATAAAATTAAGCATGGGGGATGAGTTTTGCATAGAAATTTAACATAAAATTATCCCCCATTTCCGGGCCATTTTAGCGTTTTAAGACAGTTAACAAAAAAAAAAAAAAAATGTTTTGCTATGGGAGATAAATTCTGTGAGCTTTCTTCTACCTTTTTAGATCTACTTTTACAACCTTGCCAATCTGACTTACAGTTGATGGTAAAATTTTTTTAGTTAACAGACCTAAAATATTAAAATTAGTTCCGAAATGCAGGATCATCTTTTGTTAAATTTATATACGAAACTGATCCTCGACTCTAAATTCTAAAATAATTGTTTTTTTCTTCTTCTTTCCGCCAAGTAATCGCCTAAAAAAAAGTAGAATCTATTGGGAGGGGGGGGGGGATTGGTGTAAATCAAACCGAGGATGTTAATCTAACAATTTACCAATAATTTGAATAAAATGAATCAAATTATTTTAAAATTTTAATCGTCTTAATTAGAAGAACCAGTATGATAAACTTCTTTAATTGATAAATGCAAATAAAAAAATAACAATAAAATCAACTATAAAGCAGACAAAGAAGAAGAGGGGGTTTATCAGATGAAAAAAGCATGACGAATGTCACAAATAAATATATAATGTTGGATTATTTAAAATGATTATGAGTGAAATGGAAATAGATTTGATGGATTTATGTTTAAGACAAAAAAAAAAAAACAACCCCCCAAAAAACAATACAATAATAATCGTACCTGAACAAAAAGTTGATATAAATTAAACCTTGGAGAGTTTGAAACCTGAGTCATTTTTTATGCTGAAAATTTGTTGGGTTTCACTATGATGAAGTCATTCAAGCCAAAAGTTCAAACTCAATAATGGAGATTATCGATCCCATTTAATCCAAGGTTGGCCAGATTAACTGAATTAATTGTAAACAATGATTTTTCCACGTGAAGGGGAAGTACAACTGTAGAGGGCGTTGGGGAAAACTAGTAAGGTCTAAATATCGGTTCAATGATACAATAGTGACGCGGTGGAAAAATACTATTTTTTCTATTTTTCAATCAGGCAATATGTACGCAGTATGATGGTGTATGAAAGTGAAACCTGGACAGTGAGGGTTGAGGACATGCGTTGCATGGAGAGAAATGATATGAGAATGATACGATTGATGTGTAATGTGAGTTTTAAAGACAGGCTTAGTTCTGATGACCTCAGAGGAATATTAAATCTGGACATTATAAAAGGAGATGTGTGCAGAAGAGTAGACTTCGATGGTATGGCCACATTGAAAGAATGGATGATAGTTTTTGGGTTAGTAGATGTAAAACAGTCGACGTAGCAAATCCAGTTCACAGGTGAAGGCAAAGGAAAACATGGGAAGAAGTGATAAAAATTAACTTTAGGAAAAAAGGGATAAATAAAGACCTGGTCAGAGATAGGTCAGTTTGGAAGTCAATTTCTTAAAGCCGTCCAACACATGCCAGTATGTAAAATGGATGTTAAACCAAATATGAGGATGATGATTTTGCTTCGAAGCAAAAAGGAACTACAATACTGGAATTTGGCCGATAAACTTTAATTTTGTTCATTTTTTTAAATTTATTTTTTTAATACTTTTGTTCACCCCAACCAAGGCATAGTGCCACTGAAACGAGGATGGCAACCAAAGTGGGGAGTTGGATAGTACAATGTTTGTTCACATTACATTTTAATTTTTGCATGTTGGTACGTTTAGGAAAGCAGGGGGCAGGAAGGGAATTCCAAAGGCAAGATTTTAGAGTAGAAAATTTTCCGAAGTCTAGGGACCTCAAAAGTGAAGGTGGAGGGGGATTTTGCTGCTAGTCAGGTTGGTTGGAGGGATTTTCATTAAGGGGTACAAGTGCAGTAAGTTTATCAGAGCACATTCCGTGGACGTACTTGTAAAACAAGCACAGGGATGCAACATTGCTGTGATAGGGACAGGGAGCTTGACAGACAGTGCAGGACCTATTAGGTTAGAGACCCTTTTTTGCACATTATCCAAGAGGGAGAGTCTAGTGGTTGGAGCACCTGAATCAACAGTTTAAAAGCTTAAAACTAACTTTCGAATTTTTCACTGCCACGTGACCGACATTTTTCATCTCTATTTATATAAAGTTAGGTATGTTTATATATTTGTATGTATAGAATTCACTCTTATACTAATTAACCAATCATTATGAATTTAAGGGAACATCTAACATAAAATATGCCCGTTTGTGAACGTGCGTCTGTGTGCGTTCACTGCACAAGCCGTGATCGTCTACTTGTTGTTTTCGTCCCCAATTGGTGCTAGATTCTGACACCAGTTGCAGTGTCAATCGTGTGGCCTCGGTCAGTGCTGCAACAGAAGGTTTCTCCGTCCAAACAAAATTACAACTCCAGTTTAAAACAAGTAACAAAGTTTTATTTTTCGAAGTTTCAATGATACTTCCCAACCGAACGACAGGCTTGCAGTCAAAACATAAGTCCAACCAAACACAAACAATCAATCAGCTTAGGTCTCAAAGGGCCTTTTGTCTCCAAGAACCACAGAAACTCAACTGACTTTTTCTGCCCCTATCCCCTGGACCACACCAGAGAGACCACTCAAGACTATCAGCTGTTAATCTATGGACATAAAAATCTGACTAACCACGAATTCCAGCATCTGGCATGAACATTAATTTTGGAAAATCTCAAGTGGGTCATAATCACAGCATGGAACTTTGTATCTGAAAGGACATTAGCTTTTCAAGAACTTTAAGTGGTTTGATTTCTCAACATGAACTACATTTAAAGAAGCACTAAATTTTCCAAGTGGAGAAATCAAATTTTGGGTGGTCAAACAATTTTTTGAGTGCTCATTTTTCTCTTAGCATAATATTTGCCCAGTGCAGGCCTGCCGTCTGTAGCATGCATCTCTGCACCCCACTGAACATGCTGCCTTGGGCATGTTTACACATCCAGTCTTCCCAATTAGCAAATGTTATGACAGATCTATTAATATATCTATTGGTAGAGCTTTTTATATAAAGGTATCCAAACCAAAATTTTATTTTCATTATATCTAAAAACTTTAAATGTGGAAACATAGATCTTTCCAAAAAATAAATAATGATACCACATTTATTTCTGTAACACAATTAGCCACCGAATTATGACTGTTCAAAGTTTGTGGAAAATGAGAAGATTTATAGTCTTGTGTGCTATTGGTCCAGAAGACAATTTTCAGTCTATAACAAAAATTTAAGGCTTCAAATATGTAAAAAAAAAACGCCTTACAAATGTAATGTCATCTTGTGGGAAATGAAAATTAATCATAATGGAAGAAATAATTTAGATCAAGCCAGAGTAATCATTGGGCAAAATTCTATGGTCTCTCAAAAATTGTACAAAAATGATATGGAAGAGTAACTTGACTGTTCATATAAGATTATCATTAATATTAACAACTAACACATTGAATTTTCATAATATAATTCATAGCACAGTAGAGATCAAAGTAGATTTTTCTTTTAATAGTAAATCGATAAAAAAAATCAGATTTTGGCCATGTAAAAATATACAGAAGCACAATTTGATAATAGAGCAAAATTTAGATTTTTATGGTGAAAGACAACTTAAAAGCCTATATTAAGCCCACTATATTGACATATGGCCACTTTCTTTAAGATGGGACTGTTTTTATATGCATAGCGACAAATAATATTGTGCACATTAAGTTGAAAAACACCAAATTAAAAAAAATAAATCGCTCATCACTGAAAATAATAACCCAACTTGAAGTAACCTAGAAAAAACTATTAATGACGTAAGAGAAAGAATTGTGTACTTATAAAGAGAAAAAATTACATTTTTATTTACATCCAAATTTTATCAAAATAACCCCCAAAATAAATAAAAATTCATAAGTTGAAATCGAAAGAAGATTTCACAATATTTATCCATTTTGGCACACTCAACTCTCTGCTGGTTTGTGATACCTATGCTTAGGTATGAATGCAGCTACAGGGGGGGGGGGGGGCATCTTTACTATCAAAGCAATTTTTATATACGATTTCTTTACAAACATTTACCTATCATTACCAGCCAAATTAGCTGGAAGAGTCCATATGAAAACCTCATAAAAGATTTCCTCATCCAATATCCTTAATTCTACATTGTAAACCTTTCAGTTTGAATGACCATTACGGTTTGTTCGAAATGCCATCAGCAGAAGAAACCATTTCAAAACGAACACTTTAGTGCACAGAATGTATTTATCTAAAAAGCCAAATTTCTTCAATGAAGAGATTATGAAATTGTTGATCAGAAAAAAAAAGGATTCTTATTGAATATTGCATACAGAATCTTTTTGGATAGATAATTCTTTCTATTGAAAAATATTCCAGAATATAAGTAAACATCTATAGACATTTTTTTTGTCTCCTTTCACTCTTAAAAGACAATGGATACCCCATGCAAGTAATTGTAAATGTAACTTGTAATCTTGAGAAAGTTTGAAATCCACATCTGAAAGTCACTTTATAAATAATTAGCAAATATATGCTCCCTCCGGTTGCATAATTTTGCTAGCCTGAGAGGATGAAATCATGGTCAACGAACACATACTACACTGAACCTAGGAGGTAATTCTTGGACGGATAGACGATCTCATGACAACAGAACTGATACTACACTACCTATCCCCATTAAAAGATAATACAATAATAGATTAAATCTTTTTTTCTTTTTTTATTCATTTAAAAATGCCTAGCCATAAAAAACATTTTTATGATTACTTGGCCTTTTGGCTAAGATCAAAGTGTAGTATCTGTTCTCAGCATCCTAGCGACCTCGGACGTTTTACTATCGACGAAAATATTGCGCATGTATATATATAAAAAAATGGCAATGCAAAATTACAACTGTATATGAGAGAATATTAATTTATTAGAAGCTGTTTATATAATAAATAGGCAAATTAAGAAGACCTAAATGTGTTTGAGGATATTTGCAGTTTTCTATATATACGGTATTTCAAAAGTTTATGTTGTATCATAGAATTTAATTAGCTCAACCTGTTTTGATGTTAATATAGTTAGGATCGATGGATAAAATCTTTTGCATTCATTGATTTAGACTAGAAGAATACTCGTCCAAAATGAATTCTCCAGACAGAACAGTTTTGCATCACTTTTATATATACCGAAACGTTGTGAATATAACAAACAAGATGCAAATAGTCGTCCGAATAATCCGAGTAATACAAACCAATTAAATTTATAATCTCAGCCATTGTCATTTATGATTTGCAAATCATGGAAAACCAAATAACTGAACAATGAAAACAATTGAGAACGTATTGGATAAGAAGGGGGAGAAGGAAATGGGTGAGGAAGAGGAACGACAGGGGGGGGAGCATTCAAAATGGATTCAGGACACACATGGATAAAATTAAGATGAAGGGAAAACTAGCAAATGGTTGGAGCAGGATGTTAGAGGTCGGGCAGAAGCAAGAGTAAGTAGAAGGTGACGGACCCGGTTTTCTAATATCATCCGTTACCCTTGTAGAGGCTAACTCAGATCTTTTCCTTTGTAATAATATAATAATAAATTCACAAAGTAATTACATTATCAATGGTTTTTAAAGAATTAGAAAACAAATTTAAGTTTACATTCACAAGTTCGAAAGATGTACGTAAAGAAAGACGGGGATTACATCGGCCGGAACGTCGGGAAAATAACAACCAAGATGAAAATAGTAGTCCAAATAATTCAAATAATTCTAAGATTCCCAAGTTTGAAAGAATGGACCTGAAGAAGGTAGAAGGTTAAATATGCCAAAACGTTGTGAATATAACATCACAGAGGCAAATAGTCCTCTGAATTATACAAAAAATACAAACCAATTAGATTTATCATCGCAGCCATTTCCAAAAGTTCAAATCCATAAATGATTGAGAAATCATGGAAAACCAAATAACTGAACAATGGAAGCAATTGGGAATGACTTTAAGGAGGAGGAGGAGGAGGAGGAGGAAGAGGAGGAGGAGGAAGGGGCAGAGATGAGAGGGGGAGAGCATTCAAAATGGATGCCATGAAATTCAGACAGACAAAATCAAAGTCAAACACTAAAATGAAAATAGAAATAAAACATTAAAAAATAAACATAAAATCCAGTTTTGCTATGAACGTGTTTATTTCCGAAATCGAAATATTTATAGACATACTTTAGGCATGGCATCGTTCTGTGATTTGTTTACGGAATCAGAGATATTTGCCAGCCCTTCTGTCAGTTTCCCTCTACAAGTCGGTCATGTACTTTTAGAAACTGGATTCAACATTCTTGATAACATAATGGTCTACAAAAAAGATGGAAGTAAGCATAAAATAGGCGTTCAAATCTCAATTTGTGGTGCCCATTCCAGTTTTGATATCAATTTTCATTCATCACCTCGAATTTGTTTTAGATATACATGTAAGTTGGCACTCTTTCAGTCTTGAGAGATAATGGATACACCCTGTAAGGGTGTTTGCACGGAGAGTCTATAGTGAAGCAAGGGTTGCGCAATACCCAAATGTCCATTTTCTGAACCTACATTGCTTGAGTCGAGTAACAAAGAAAAGTCCAGGATGACTCGAAATAATGCTGGGATAAGACCAGTGTTATTTTGGAGTTTTCCTTCTCCTAGATGAGTTGCACAACCATGGTTCAAGAGTCAAGTCTACCCTACTATTTAATCCGTAGCAGAGGGAGGATATATGGATTTATACCTTTCCCAAGAGTATTAGTGAAAGTGATGTAGTTGCCCTAAAAGAACTCGAACGTAGCATGTTAAGCTCACAGTCCATGCCCGTAACCACTACACAACATGGCATTTCCAATATGTATACATGTATATATATATATTGAAAGTGGTGGTTGTACAGTGGTTACAGGTGCATACACCGGGCTTGGTGTGTCACAGTTCCATTGGGACTGTTGCTTCACTTTCACTACAAATATTACCTTTACAAAAGGTATGAATCCATCTTCTACTCACCCCCAGCTATGAGTGAAATAGTAGGGTAGACTAGACCTAAGCCTAGCCAGATGGAAAACTCTGCAATAACACCAGCTACTGACAGTCGTACCGTTTTGATTTATATTTTTTATCATACTCCAAAACATTATTCAAGACACAAGGAATTGGATTGAAGACTGCTGCTGGGCAAGCTTCAATGAGCAGCATCAACTGATGGAGACAGTGTCTTTCAGCAGCAAAACATGCTGTTGCTGCTGATCCTGACGATGATGATGATGATGATGATGATATCAGATGTGAGTATTGATTTACTCCTCTCCAGGAGTTAGGCACAAGGCCAGTTTTTATCTTACTCCCACAAGTAAGATGTGACCCAAGGTCGGGTCGGGAAAGTGGGGTTTAAAAATTGCCTGGGCAGCCCCGTCGGCATTCCCCGGTAGGGGCGCCTCAGGCAGTAAGCAATAAACTTACTCCTCCCCAAAGAGGGGAGGCAAAGCCTGGGGGGGTGGACCTCCTAGAACTGCACAGGACAGACCCACTGACCGGCGTAAATCAAGCCCCGAAGGACATGACAATACCAGTCTATGGGGTGCAGTATCCATCGGAACAGATACTACACTTTGATCTTAGCCAAAAGGCCAAGATATCAGATGTGAGTAGCCAATGGCAAAAAAACGTTGAAAATGAGATGAATACACCCCCTCCACCGCAAGATAGAGGGAGAAAGAGAAATAAAATCCAAACAAATAGAAACAAAAAAATAGAAACAAAAAAATAAGGAGGTAAGGCTCTAGCAATTTGGCAGAAATTAGCTTTCTATTTAAAAACAGAAGTGGATTTCGACCAAAAAGCAGAGAACTCACATCCATGGGCGGCTCTATTGATTCAAGCGGAAATCTGCTTTTTCTGGATTAAAAAAAAAAGTGAATTTCGACCAAAAAGTGGAGAACTCACATCCCCGTGACATAGGTAAAGAAAAGATTGAAGTGTTTTAGTAAAAAAACTCATGTCCGTCTGCTGTACAATGTGTAACAATTGTATTAAACAAATAATTGTCAAAGGAAGAAAATATAAAAAAAGCTAAGTCAACAGTTGGTATAATTTTTTCTTTATGTCATGAGAAATAACTTTTTTCTTCTGACTCACGATAGTTCAGTCCTATCCTACTGAAATAAAAAAAAAACTTACACTGGAAAGCAAATAGCCAGCCAGTCAGACCCCCTCAGAATTTTTTTAGTTTGTCATTGTCGTAACAATTAAAAATTCAATATGTTTGTTAAACAGAAATTGAAACATATTACAAATGAAAAAAAAAAAAATGATATAAAAGAGGAAAATAACAAACGTCAATAACATTTCATGAATGTCACAACAAATATTAAATAATAGTTAACTAATAAAAATTTAGAAGGAAAATGGAGAGGCAAATAATGATGAGTTAATAAAATGTCCCTTTTCGAAACCGACATGTAAGCATCAGGAAGTTTCATCAGATGTCCTGCTGGCTTGACAGGCTGAGAGCAGGCTCAAAGCGTTTCCTCAAATAGTGGCGATGGAGAAACGCTCATAAAGCCAAGTCAATTCATGATGGTCCCCGGTGTGGTGCCTCATTAACACACCAAGGCTGCCGAGGAAGTCACGCGTAGTGGGGCCTATAGCTCTACTCATCTCCATAGCGATCAGTTGAAACACAAATCTGTCAATCGGTTGAAATAAATATTTTTGGGTTAAAATGATTTGTTAATTCTTATAAAATTTTCCATCTTATTTCTTAACTATTTTCACATTATGCTGTGAACAGGAATGAAAATGGTATCTTAAAAAAAAATCACATTTTTTGTTAGCCAAATGAGGCAGATTGGGTAAGGTAAGATATTGCTTAATGGCACATCAACCCTAAGGGTCATTTCATATCATGAATGTGGAAGGGAATATCCTTCATTTGAGTCTTAAGGCAGTGAGTCATTTATAGGCATATTAGTTGAGAGCTTTGATATTTTTTAATTGTTCGAGGTTAGATGCATCTTGTTGACCCCTGTTTTAGGGCTTAAATTTCAATTTTGGTTGTTTTGTCTGTTTTTTGTACTGAATTTTTAGATGAGTTCCAAAAAGTTTATTTTTTTTAGAAAATGCAATATTTTGTAAGGTGTCACTTTTTCAAATAATGTTTTTAGGTTTTGTTCATTAAAATATTTCTTACAGGCATTTTCATATTTTTTTGCAATCCATTAATATGTGTTTTATAGTTAGTTGATGATCACATTTTCTGCATTGAGGTGCGATTTCTGCTTTCAGAAGGTATTCATGAGTCAGTTTTGTATGACCAATTCGGATTCTGGTGAATTTAATGTCTAAATTTCGTTTTGGTATTGTTTCTTAGTCTTGCCCAACATTTGGGCGCAGATTGGGAGACAAAAATAAAACAACAAATGAGGCAGATTCATTATTCACTACGAGTATCTTTCACTGTTACAAAATATGAAATTTATAGATTGCACCAAGAAATATCAACCCAAAATAATAAAAGTTATTAATTGTTAATACCAGTGTTGTCTCTTTACTTGGATGAGAGCTGTTTTCTTTCAGCATCATTGTACTAAAATCAATCACTTATTGATTTTGGACAAGACACACACAACGAAAACGATCAGAGACCATAATCAGATGCGATGAGAGTGATGCATCTGATTACATTTCTATCTATATAAAGTTAGGTGTAAGTTTATGTTTATATATTTCTATGTATAAGATTCACTCCTAAACTAAAATAATCGATCATTATGAATTTTGGACCACAGCTGATAAGCTTAAGGGTGAGTAATGTGGACTATATTTAGTTTAATTTAGTTTCATGCAAAGAGGACAAAGAGAGGGTGGAAGTCCGTGATGAAAATTCAGATAGCTCCGATTTGTGTGAAATTAAAATAGGTATTCGACATCAATTAATAAATATTCCTAAAATTTCAGTTTCTTTGAAGTATTTAAAAGGGGCATAATATGGGCACAACCTACCATTTGAAAATTCAAATATTTTAGATTTGCATTAAATTTAATTCAGAGGCATTAGGCATCTATGAAACCAGATTCTCTGAATTTCAGTTTCTTCCTAAGACCCCTTAAGCTTAAGTTTTAAATTTTATTCACTTTCTAGAATCAGAACCATGTAAATGGATTTTGATCAAAATTGGAATAAGGATTCTAGACATAAGGTTTAGTATCGTTACATCTTGATTTTTATCTTTCTTAGGGGGAAATAAAAGTGGTACAAAACTGTTCTGTTTGCAAATTAATTTTACCCGCCCATCTTATTCTATATATATATATATATATATATATATATATATATATATAGAGAGAGAGAGAGAGAGAGATAAGTACTTACTTGTAATGGCTAACACCTTGGTCGGATTGAGCCAGCTTCCTACTGAGCAAGTCAAGTACAGCATCTGTGACTATTGCAGCCCAGAGACGCTGTACTTGCTCGGGAGGGTTATCTCATTTGCGAGGGAGTAAGCGTCCGAAAGATTTTAAAATTATTATGTTACTTTGGTACGGGGGGGGGGGGGGGGGAGAGGAGAGAAATCGACATTTCGGTAGGATGTAGGGAGAGTAGAATTTATATGTTGCTTTTAATCCTTGTAAGGGGACATAAAAGTGGTGTAAAAGTATTCTGGTTGGGGAATTAATTTTTACCCGTCCTGGGACAGGTATTCTTTTAGTGCATTATATAGTGAAAATGGGGAATGTGAAAGAGAAAAAAAGGATTTGAAAATTTTAATTCGCCACATCACAATTAGTACAAGAACCGTCAAATCACATGCTTGAGAGGAAAATATTTTTTTGCGTAAACCTGTGTTTGTTTTTGTTTTGCCAATGTAATATTCCTGGTGTCTTGTGATACTGCTTTCTGCAGAACGTTTTATGAAATAACAATTGACAATAGATACATTTAGCATCACCATGTCTACATCGTTAAAAAAATTCCAACTACAAAACAACATTTTTTTAAAGTTAGTTTTTGAAAGGGTTGTTAAATATACGCCTCCTCTTTTCACAATAAGTATTAATATACAATCACTATGCTTTCAGCATTTTGCACAATTCATGTAGTTATTAATTATTTCATAGTTTATATTATCAAAATATGTTTGGGCAGCAAATCTTCTTTTTGACATGTTTTATTACATTGAACCGACAAGAAACTCTTTCGTCTTTTTTCTCTCCATTAACGCAGATAAGGAGAAAGTATATTTGGATGGCGAGGCTATTGAGAAGTTTTGTTACCTTGGTGATACCATTGGAGCACAGGGTGGAGCAGGTGCTAATGTGATTGCAAAAATTAGGAGTGGATGGAATAAGTTCAGGGAATTTCTGCCATTACTAACCAGCAAAGTGTTACCACTATCGACCAAGAGAAGAGTCTATCAGGAATGTGTAGGCAGTGCGATGATGTATGGAAATGAAACCTGGCCAGTGAGGGTTGAGGACATGTGTTGCATGGAGTGAGATGATATGAGAATGATACGATGGATTTGTAATGCGAGTCTTAAAGACAGGATCAGATCTGATGACCTCAGAGGAAGATTAAATCTGATCAGTAAATGGAGATGTATGCAGAACAGGAGACTTCAATGGTACGGCTATGTTAAAAGAATGGATGAGAATTGTTGGGTTAGGAGATGTAGAACAGTTTAAGTGGCAGGTCAGTTCAAAGGGGAAGACTAAAGAAAATATGGGAGGAAGTGGTAAGGATGGACAGGATAAATAAAAACCTGTCCAGAGATAGGTTACTTTAGAAGTCGATTTTTAGAAGTCGTCCAACACATGCCAGCATGTAAAACCGACGTTAAACTGAATATGATGATGAGTTCCCATGCGCTCTCACTTGTATGAATTTTTCTTGCTGATGGAATAACCAAAATTTCCAATTGATGTTTTAAAGTCCCCATTTCTAGTTGTCCTAGCACTCTTAGCTCATTCACTATATAAGATTGCGTTAGCATGAAACATCGATGTCTGTAGGTAATAAATAATTAATATTTATTTATAAATATTATTATAAGCCCCCTTTACTAAAGGACGGGCATTCTGAGTGAGTTTAATAACAAGCAGTACTAATAGCTTCATTGCGAGATCCAACACAGTTTGTTGTTGTAAGATCACTTTCACTGCTCGTTGTAAAATACCCGCCGACTCAGTATTTACGAAGTTAAATTCCTCCTTAATTATTAGCTAATTTGCGGTGGCCAATGGGGGAATGCTCTTGACTATGAATCAGTGGCGATTTGTGATCGGAGTTCGAGCCCGCTGACCATCGGGAATTAACTTCCTGCATTGAAGATTGCGTTAGCATGAAACATCGATGTCTGTAGGTAATAAATAATTAATATTTATTTATAAATATTATTTATATATATATATATATATATATATGAAAAAGTAAAAAACAAAATTATTTATATGTTCATCAACGTTTCGTCTTTATTTCAATACTTCCTCAGGATGATTGATTTGAAGAAATAACATAGAAATCAATCATCCCGAGGAAGTCTTGAAATAAAGACGAAACGTTGATTAATATATAAATAATTTTGGTTTTTACTTTTTCATCATGTTGGAATATTATTTCCATAATTTTCATGATATAGTATAAAATATAGCTATGGCAAGTAAGCTACACAGAAATGTTTTTGGGTAGCTTACTTGCCATAAGTATATTTTCATACTACTACATAAGTCTATCCATATATACCGTGGAAGTAAATACTGAAACAAAAATATATACATAACATATTATTTTCTTCTATATAAAGTAAAGTCAATCTCCTCCCTTACTTTTGTGATCTACAAGCTACAACATAAAATAAATGTTTCGTTAGTCATAAGGCAAATTTTACACTGAATTGTTAAAACAAAATTTTCATTTTCAATCAGTTTTGTTTTGATTATTAATTTCAGAGATAGAGTTAGAGGAGCTAACATTCGCACAGTCCCAAGTCCTAATACTGCTACCCAAATCACCTGATACTAATTTAATTAATATAATAAAATAAAGTTGATTTTTTCCCTGTATCTTTGTACATTATAGGTTTGGTTGTTTTATTTTACGGCATATCAACCCTTTTTCGGGTTATTTACTGCTGAATCCGGTCATTTTGGTAAAAAAATTTATGCTTTAAGTTCTTTATATCTTCAAATATTTATTCATGTTGTTTGGTTTGATTGTTTTGCTTTACGGCATATCAACCTTTTTCGGGTTATTTAATGCCAAATCTGATCATTTTGGTAAAAGTTTTTATGCTTCAAGTTCTTTATATTTTCAAAATATTTATTCATGGTGTTTGATTTTGTTGTTTTGTAGAAGAAAACTATTTTTGTTTTTGGCTTTGCAGAACATGATTGAGTTTTGCAAAGGAAAAAATCCATAACATCAATGTTTGGTGCATTTTTGGTCAGGAAGGGACATTATAGGTTTAGAACAAAAACTTTCATATGCTAATCGGTTCCACCAGCCAACTAGGCCAAGTATTCGTGTGTGTTCCCAGAAAATATGCGTTCATTTCATCTTCTTTCAAAACAAGTTAGCTGTTTCTCTTAACTAAGTCTTTTATAAAGAAGGTGGAAGCCTTTTTACCTCTTATTTACTCCTACCACCTCCAGTAACACCGGGACCCAATTGTTTTGGCATATTAATGCCATGAACACCGTTTGAGTTTCATTTTTCATGCTACTCTTTTATTTCTGTTACCTACTGTACATTTCCGATCAAAATAACGACCGCTCCCTTCTTTCTTCAACATTTTGAGTTTTATGGAGTATAAGAATAGTGGTTTTGTAATTCTAACATACTCACTTCATTATTAATACTTATAAATATTGACTTCCTTTATTTTATGTTCGTTTCGCAATTCTGACATCATACAGTTTATGTAACAACAAAATACTAACATTATTAGGGTACTCCAGAGAAATTCAGCTAATTCAGATGACTTTTTTAGAACTCAGACTTTATTTTAGAATAGCAGATTACGCTTCAATTTCTATTTCTGAATCATACGATTTATGTATCATACGATTTATGTATCATACGATTTATGTAACATACGATTTATGTAACATACGATTTATGTAACAACAAAATAATAACATTACCGAGACACTCCGGGGACGTTTTCTTGTAATTAAATTAGGAAAACTTTTTTTTAATTAAATTCGGAAAACAACAATTTCTTCATTGGTAAAGAAAATGTTTAATTCTAAAAAAATTTTAAATTAGGTAAACAACATTGGCTATTGGTACGAAAAAACGGTTTAATTTTTTTTTATTTAAAAGTTTAAAAACCATGTTTTAGTAAAAAAATAAATATATAAAGGCACGTTTACACTTGAAATTTGCTATAACTGAGTTCATTTAATGTTTTTTTTTATTAGAAAAACATGTTTTTCAAATAAAAATAAGTCGTTCGAGAGTAAAGCCAAAACTCATTTCACTCGAAATAATTACTGTGACTGAAATAGGAATTTCCCTCAAAATTGTATGAAAACTAACAAGGTAGATGAACATGTCTTACCGGTTTCGTTTAAAAATTTTGTTTATTTAGAATCAGCAAAAACATAGTGTCGTCTATTAGTTACAAAAATAAATTTCTCAGATTTACTTAAAAAAACAAAAAAAACACGCAATTTTCTTAGATAAGTAGTGATAATTTGTATTATTCGTATCGGACTATTATTCTCATTTTAGTTGTTATATTCATGTTTCGGCCAATGTAACCTTCCAGTTACGTCTGAAATGTTGTGAATATAACAACCAAGATGAGAATAGTAGTCCGAATAACCCAAACATACTTGAAAGAAAATTGTTGCGCTTTTCGATTATTTTTTTGTTACAATTACTTTTTCTTACTGTTATTTATGCTTTTTTAATATTTACTTTTTAAAAATTAAATCAATATTTTATATTTTCCCCGAGCAATGCCGGAACACAGGTCCTGCTAGTAATAGATAATTCATTTGATATTCACCGGTGAAAAAGAGGGGGGCTTTCTTTCTTTTGTTGCTTTTGGCTGATCAGTTGATTAGTTTAGGAGTGAATCTTTATAATATAAATATATACACATCCCTAACTTCATATAGAGATATATAAAAATTTGAATGTGTAAGAAAACAAGAGATGGTGTGATAAAAAATTGCTTTTGATGATGGATTGGTACCAGAAGCAGAGTTGAATTCACCATTAAGCAAAATAGGCACCTGCTTAGGGCATCAAAAAAAGGTATGACACCGCTGACATTTTTCATCGCCGCATTTACCATGGAGTGGATAGTGCAGCTGAACCATGGTCTACGAAAAGCTTGGATGCATTAACTCTCCTATTTATAAAAGCAACTTGCATGATCTATAAAGCAGAGATGTGAGTATTGATTTACTCCTCTCCAGGAGTTAGGCACAAGGCCAGTTTTTATCTTACTCCCACAAGTAAGATGTGACCCACGGTCGGGTCGGGAAAGTGGGGTTTAAAAATTGCCTGGGTAGCCCCGTCGGCATTCCCCGGTAGGGGCGCCTAAGGCAGTAAGTAATAAACTTACTCCTCCCCAAAGAGGGGAGGCGAAGCCTGGGAGGGTGGACCTCCTAGAACTGCAAAGGACAGACCCATAGACCGGCGTAAATCAAGCCCCGAAGGTCAAGACAATACTAGTCTATGGGGTGCAGTATCCATCGGAAAAGATACTACACTTTGATCTTAGCCAAAAGGCCAAGAAGTCGGAGAGATGTGAGTAGCCAATGGCAAAATACTGAAATCGAGATGAGTTTTCTAACCTGGAACCCACGGCTCCCTGTGTGTGGAGAATGAGGGCAGCACACAAAAAAAATTTTTTTTCCTAAACAAATCCAATCAGTTTCAACTAAGAAAGTCAAAATCAAGAGAAAGTCACCGAGTGCGTATGTGGCGGAAGGAAACAGGAAGTCATTCTTGTATGAAACAAAAGTAATCTAACTCCTCTACCTTCGCCATTAATTGTTTGAAGTCTTAGTCTTCATAGCAAAAGTAACATTTTCAGTTTTCAGAGAGAAAATCAATTTTTTCTTATTTAAAAAAACAAACAAAAAAAACGCGGATTTTGATCAAAAAGCTGAGAACTCATATATATTAGAAGGCTCGAGCGATTTAAGCGGAAATCCGCTTTTTCTGGATTAACAAAAAGCAGAATTCCGCTAAAAAGCGAAGACCTCACATCCCTATTTATTCCCCAGTAGGAGCGCCCCAGGCAATTAACAATCTCTTCTAAAAGTGAGAAGGGAAAGCCTGGGAGGGTGAATCTCCTAGAACTGCACAGAACCATACCTCAGCCTGACAAAAGTATGGTCATCACTTCCTAAAAGGTGACCCAGACTGTCGGACTGATTGTCGCAGACGTATCTTCGACTGGTATGAACAACAACTATTTACTGAATGGTTAACTAGTATAATTTTCTGCAAACATTGCATAGCAACGGAGAAAGAGATAGAATGCAATTTTATCAGTGAAGTAAGGATTAATGTTACCATGATTATCAACTTCCAATAAGTGCCCTGCAAAACATTGGGATCATGAAATCATAAGTCCAGAATCAGGAGAACCAAATACAAGAGGAGGAAGTCGAATGGAGTGAAATTAATTTTGAATATATTGAATAATTGCTTTAATTTAAAAATTAATGTTGCTAGTCTCAGTCTTTTCTATAAATACTATTATGGCATGTGTTCTTCAGAATTGTGTGATCTATTCTTTGCTTCCTTTGTTCCAGCTCGTTTGACTTGTTAGTCTAGTGGTCTACATCAATTTGATACCTCATTATAATGCAGTAACTTCTTTCCAAAGACTGCAGGCTTGTGGAACTCTCTTCCTGTTGACTGTTTTCCTCCTGCCTATAGCCTTGGTCTTTTCAAGGTTAAGGTCAATAAGCGTCTCCTGTCTTTGCGATAATCATCTTTCATTCTTTTTTGTTCCTTACATCAAGTGGCTTTATGCTTTGTCTGGAGCGATTTCCATAAAAAATTTTTAAATACAATTTGATGTCTATTTTTTTAAGGAAAGGATAGGGGAATCGATAAGAGTAATTTCAGTAGTGGTCAGGAGGCCTTCTTGATTTTCAAATTACTCGGCGTTGTCCGGGAGAAAAGTGCTCAATATCCTAGATAGAGCTACTGTAGTGATAGGTTTGGAAAATATTTTAACGCCATCTTCGTTCACCTTTGGGCTCTTTTGCAGATGAAAAGGAGGGAGGATACCAAAGAGTGATTTCAGAAGGCCTCCTTGATTTTCAAAGTACTCGGCGTTGTCCAGGAGAAAAGTGTAAACGTCATACATAGAGCTACTGTAGTGATAGGTTTGTATAATATTTTAACACCATCTAGGCTGAAAATGATAGGGAGAATCGATAAGAGTGATTTCAGTAGTGCTCAGGAGGCCTCCTTGATTTTCAAATTACTCGGCGTTGTCCGGGAGAAAAGTGCTCAATATCCTACATAGAGCTACAGTAGTGATAGGTTTTTAAAATATTTTAACGCAATCTTCATTCACCTTTGGACTATTTTGCAGATGAAAACTAGGGAGGATACCTAAGAGTGATTTCAGTAGTGCTCAGGAGGCCTCCTTGAATTTCAAAGTACTCGGCGTTGTCCGGGAGAAAAGTGCTCAATGTTCTAGATAGAGCTACTGTAGTGATAGGTTTGGATAATATTTTAACAGCATCTACGTTGAAAAGGATGGGGAATCGATAAGAGTGATTTCAGTAGTGCTCAGGACGCCTCCTTGATTTTCAAATTACTCGGCGTTGTCCGGGAGAAAAGTGCTCAATATCCTAGATAGAAATATTGTAGTGATAGGTTTGGAAAATATTTTAACGCCATCTTCGTTCCCCTTTGCACTATTTTGCAGATGAAAAGGAGGGAGGATACCTAAGATTGATTTCAGTCGTGCTCAGGACGCCTCCTTGATTTTCAAAGTACTCAGCGTTGTCCGGGAGAAAAGTGCTCAATGACCTACATAGAGCTACTGTAGTGATAGGTTTGGATAATATTTTAACATCATCTATGCTGAAAATGATGGGGGAATCGATAAGAGTGATTTCAGTAGTGCTCAGGAGGCCTCCTTGATTTTCAAATTACTCGGCGTTGTCCGGGACAAAAGTGCTCAATATCTTAGACAGAGCTACTGTAGTGAAAGGTTTGGAAAATATTTTAACGCCATCTTCGTTCCTTTTTAGACTATTTTGCAGATGAAAAGGACGGCGGATCGTTAAGAGTGATTTCAGTAGTGCTCAGGAGGCCTCCATGATTTGCAAAGTACTTGGCGTTGTCCTTGAGAAAAGTTCTCAATGTCCTAGATAGAGCTACTGTAGTGATAGGTTTGGACAATACATTAACAGCATCTATGCTGAAAAGGAGGAGGAATCGGTAAGAGTGATTACAGTAGTGCTCAGGAGGCCTCCTTAATTTTCAAAGTACTCAGCGTTGTCCGGCAAAATAATGCTCAATATCCTAGATAGAGCTGCTGTAGTGATAGGTTTGGATAATATTTTAACACCATCTTTGTTCCACTTTTGACTATTTTGCAGATGAAAAGGAGAGGGGGGTCAGTAAGAGTGATTTTAGTAGTAGCTTCTGCGGTATGGCACCTGGGGAATGCTTCTGCAGTATACAAACCTGAGACTTCTGCAGTATGACACCCGGGGAGTGCTTCTGCGGTATAGGAACTTGAGGCTTCAGTGGTATTGCACCCGGGTGGGGCTTCTCCGGTATAGGGGGGTGCTTCTATGGTATGACACCCGGGGGTGATGCTTCTGCGGTATAGGAACCTGAAGCTTCTGCGCTATAGCACTCAGGGGGTGCTTCTGTGGTATGGCACCCGGAGGTGCTACTGCGGTAAGGCACCCAGGGGGGGTGCATCTGCGGTATAGAACCACGAGGCTTCTGCGGTATAGCAACCAAAGGTGAGGTGCTTCTGCGGTATAGGACGACGAGGCTGATGCGGTATAGCAACCGGGGAGGGGCGTTTCTGTGGTATAGGACCATGAGGCTTCTTACAGTATAGCAACCGGGGGTGCTTCTGCGGTATAGAACCGCAAGGCTTCTGCGGTATAGCAACCGGTAGTTGGTGCTTCTGCGGTATAGGACCACGAGGCTTCTGCAGTATAGCAACCGGGGGTGCTTCTGCAGTATAGCAACCGGGGGTGCTTCTGAGGTATAGCAACCGGGAGGGGGGCTTCTGCGGTATGGCACCCAGGGGGGGCTTCTGCAGTATAAGGGGGTGCTTCTATGGTATGGCACCTGGGGGGTGTTTTTGCAGTATAGGAACCTGAGGCTTCTGTGGTATGGCACACGGGGGGGGGGGGGTGCTTCTGCAGTATGGCACCCAGGGGTGGGGTGCTTCTGTGGTATAGAATCACGCGGCTTCTGCAGTATAGCAACCAGGGGTGGGGTGCTTCTGCGGTATAGGACCACGAGACTTCTGCGGTATAGAAACCGGGGGGTGGGGGGGGGGCTTCTGCGGTATAGCAACCGGGGGGGGGGGGGGGCTTCTGCGGTATAGCAACCGGGGGTGCTTCTGCAAGTTATGGGGGGGGTCCGGATAGATTGGGTGGGAAACAAGTTGGGAGGGGGGGTTGGAGAGTTTAAGGGGTCGGGCCCAACTTTTTAGGGGTCGGGCCCAATTTTTTTTTCTCGACGTAAAATATTTATCAGGGTTGGGGGAGGTGGCAATAGGTACGTGTATAGTAGTGCATAGAGGTGGCGATAGGTGCGTATATAGCATGTGCACAGGGGCGGCAATAAGTACGTATATAGAATTCGCACCAGGGCAGTGATAGGTATATATTTGGCATGCGCTCCGGGGTGGCGATCAGTACGTATATAGCACGCGCACCGGGGCGGCGATAGGTACATATATAGCACGCGCACCAGGGCGACGATAGGTACATATTTAGCATTCGCACCAGGCCGGTGATAGGTACGTATTTCACATTCGCACCGGGGCAGCGATAAGTACATATGTAGCATTCGCACCAGGGCAGCGATAGGTACGTATGTAGCATTCACACCGGGGCAGTGATAGGTACGTATATAGCATGCATACCGGGGCGGCAATAGGCACGTATATAGTATGTGCACTGGGGCGGTAATAGGTACGTATATAGTATGCGCACCGGGGTGGCGATAGATACATATATAGTATGAACAACGGGGCGGAGATAAGTACCTATATAGAAGGCGCAGACAGAGGTGGTACTTTTTATAGAAATATGTCATACTATTGCCCTGGGCAACGTAGGAGAAATGGTGGGGAAGAAACAGCTTTCGCAAAAGGCAAAATTAGAAAGTAGCGGTGAAATGGGGCGACCAGGGAAGAGAAAGGTAGAAAGATAAAGAGACGGCTATAGAGGAGGGGGAGAAATATAAGTTTGAATATAAAGATGTTACACACGCGATTTTTCTTCAATTATATGTTTTTATGACCCTGAGCAACGCCGGGTAGCCCCGCTAGTACTTTAATAAACTCAAAATGTTTAATTTGTTTTATTTAAATAATTGCACTATAATTTGTTACTTTTAATGGGTGCATTTTTTTTTAATAAAATAAAAGTTTTCTGATTATTATTACCTCTGCCAAGAAGGTTATGTTTTCAGTAGAGTTGTTTTGTCACTTTGTTTGTGTACAACCTAGCGTCCAAATCGCTTGACCAATCGTCACCAAACTTGATCAAAATATTAGTCATGATCTAACTTAGAACTGATTTAATTATTGATTATCTAGGTCAAAGGTCACAGAACAGGTAAAAGTTACACTTTCGGCAGTAACTTCAGTTCTGCTAATCATAGAAGCTTGCTATGTGACCCATAGTGTAACCAATGAAGTCCCACATTTTATATGATTTTGAAAATTCAGTCACAGTCGAAATTTTGACTTTTGATAAATGCCTTTTCGGTGCTTGGCCATAAAAATGTACAGGTGAAATATGGCAGTTCAAAATAAATTAACAAGAAAACTCTGATATACATACATATCAGGCAAAAGTATGTATCCACACCAAAAATTAGGGAAAATTATCGAGTAAAATTTTAATTAAAAATATAAATCAGTTTTATCGTATTTCTCCTATTCTCCATTGATAAGGGTGCAAATACACGTAAAATAGGAGAGATAAGTTAGTCTGTCATTTCGCCAAGTCATAATCAATGGAGTATCAGAAAAATATGATAAAACTGATTTATATTTGTAATTAAAATTCTACTCGATAATTTTCCCTAATTTTTGGTATCGATATCTACTGTTGCCTGATACATAAGTATATGGAAGAGTTTTCCTATTAACTTATTTGGAACTGCCATATTTCACTTTACATTTTTATGGAGAAGCACCGCCTTTTCCACTACACACCTTTAAGACTTATGGATTCTCTTGGTTTATAATGCTAGGTCCTGATATCTATCAACCTTCCTTCCCTCAGTCTTGATAATGTTCTGGCCCATTACCATAAAATAAAGTAAACAATTCTAGTTTCAAAGCAATTGAAAGATTGAAATGACAGTTCCTGGAAGGAATGGGTCAGGAGAATCCGGCAAGAATTCTCGACCTGATTGATGAGTTCAATACCAAAACTGTATACTGTTCAATTCTTCTTCCTCTTTCTTTGGTTTGTTTTGTAATAGCGTTTTCCTGTTATACATCCAGCAATTTCATCTCCCTTCACTATCATCTGACCCAATTTTTTTTTTACTTGATTGATTGATTCTCTACAGAATCTGACGTCCGAATCTGACCAGTCAAGTGCAAATCCTTCTCCTTGAATGGCTTTTAGCCTTGATAAGTGGTGACTGATAAAAAACCCATTCAATATTTTACACCAGATCTTTGCATTCTTTGAATCTGTCCACTCGAGTACAAATCCTTATCCTCAAGTAGATTTTGGCCTTAATAGTGGTGACTGATTAGTATTAGGTCGTTACAAAAAATAATGGCTGCAGGAAGCGCTCGGTTTTAAAAAGTCATTTTAACACAGAATTTGTAGTTTATTTCTGGTAAATTTTAACATATATAATAATTAATGTGTTCTCAATAATAATAATTTGTAACTTTTTTTCAGATAGAAAGTATTTTTGAAGCATAGAAGACTCTCAATGATGAATATGCCAAAACATGACCTTCGCATTCTTACGTTGCATGAGTTCATACTTTGGGCACAATGCTTCCAAAACTTCTGCCAATATCAATAGACCCTGGGGAGATGGATCCACAAGTGATCGGACAGTACGAAGGTGGTTCCAAAAATTCTGTAGTGGAGATGAGAGCCTTGAAGATGAAGAAGGTAGAGGACGGCCGTGTAATCTTGACAATGAACAATTGCAAACACTTATTGAACAAAATCCACGTCAAAGTGTCAAAGAAATGTCTCAGACACTTGCTGTCAGCACTGCAACAGTTTCACGTCATTGACATAGTATTGGAAAGATAAAAAAGCTTGATCAATGAGTTCCTCATGAGCTGAAGGAACATAAAAAAATTAGGCGGTTTGAAGTGTGCTCGATGCTCTGTCTGCGTAACACCAATGACCCCTTTCTTGACCGAATAGTCACATGTGATGAAAAGTGGATCCTTTATAACCGTAAACGATCGGGTCAATGGTTTGATCGTGATGAGTCCCCAAACACTTCTCAAAGCCAAAGTTGCATCAGCAAAAGATTATGGTGACTGTCTGGTGGTCTGCATTAGATGTTATCCACTACAGCTTTTTGGAAAATAATCAGACCATTAGTGCTAAGAGTTACTGCAATCAACTCGCTGATATGCACACTCGTATATGCAAGAAAAAAGACCTGCATTTCTACTGTTAATTTTTCATGCATAAATGTATTTTTCTTAAATTGGCCATTATTTTTGTAACGACTAATAATTTTTTTAAAATTGTGTGTCAAAGTCTCACCCTTTATGGTGCAATCCTATTAATGTGCATGAGCATAGTCAGAACACAGAGGAGTATAACTTTAATTAAAAACTCCGGTGCTTCTATATTATTGGGGACAGATGAAATTTTCATCTTTAAGTTAGAAAAGTCAGTTGAAAGGGAGATAATTCAACTGTTTTTTTGTTGTTGTTGTAACCATAACCCATAAAGAAAATCCAGAGAATCAGTAAGAAAATAAATTTTAAAAAGAGTACTTATGCAGTTTATAGATCAGGCTGAAATAATAACGTTATAATTTAGAAAGCCATTCTAAACATGGGAGGTGGGGAGGTTGATTACTTTTTTTTAGTTCACCCCAAACAAGACAAGTTGCCACTGTAGATGTAAGGGGCTAATGAGAATTAGGGTGAAAGTTTAGGGGGTCATCCTAAATTGAGAACTGTGCAGCGAGATGCTTGTTCACATTAGTTTTAAATTTCTGCATGTCGGTACAGTTGGGGGAAAAAGGGAGCAGGGGTAGAAGGCTCTCCAGCATCTGGGGACTTCCACAGTGAATGGATGAGATTTAGCTGATTGTCGCGTTGATCGAGTGTATTCACGTCGAGGGGGCACCAGAGTAGCAAGCTGATCGGAGCACATTCTATTGAAGTACTTATAAAACAAGCACAAAGATGCAACATTGCGGCGATGCACTTTCACCTAACAATTTAATAAACAGAATAGTTAATCAACCCTCCACCTCCCCATGTTAAGAATGGTTTTCCAAATTATAACGTTATTATTTCAGCCTGGTCCATAAACTGAAGAAGTACCCTTTTTAAAATTTATTTTCTTACTAATTCTTTGGATTTTCCTTATGAGTTAAAAAAATAGTTTGAATTATCTCCCCTTTCAACTGACTCTCCTAAAATAAAAATGAAAACTTCATTTGTCCCCAATAATACAGAAGCACCAAAAATCCCTCTTTACTATAAACGGAGTTGTAGTTCCTGTGGCGGTGATCGACAAACGGGTGCTTCAGCAGAGAAAATGTGGCAGCATTGAGAAAGATCATACTACATGACAATCGGAAGGTGCATTGCTTCAGTTAGCGGATAACCATAACACATTTAAAGTGTCGGTGCATGTAGATGTCATCAGCTATCGAAAGATTGAAATGACAGTTCCTGGGAGGAACGAGTCAGTAGAATCCGAGAAGAACTCTCGAGCTGATTGCTATGTTCGATACCAAAACAATATACTGTTCAAATTTTCTTTCTCTTTCTCCGGTTTGTCTTTTGTGTTTTGTTGTTATAGACCCAGAACTTTCGTCTCTTCTCCCTCTCTCCTGACCTGATTTTTTTTAAACATAACTGTTGAGCTCATAACAAAATTGACTTACTCCCCTTCTACTAAAATGTGTACATTTCATTTTCACTTCTTTTTCCTATACTTCTTCGCTGGGTAAAGATCTGTGACATGGAAATTAGGCACCATTCCAATTATACATGTGATGTTATGATACAACTTTTTTTGTCCATCGTATAAAAAGTAGTTTTGATCATAATTTTGTTTATACTTATATCAAATTATGATATTATACTAAGAGAATACCCCTCTGAGTACACGTTAAATTAATTCCACAAACAGAACAGTTTTGCACCACTTTTATGTCCCATTACAAGGATTAAAATCAAGATATAATGCTAATAAACCTAATGTTTAGAATGCTTATTCCAATTGTGATCAAAATCCATTACATGCTTTTGATTCTTAAAACTTGAGGCTTAAGCTTAAGGGTTCTTACGAAGAAATTGAAATTCAGAGAATCTTGCTTAATTGATGTCTGATGAATATGGATCAAAAAGCAAATCTGAAATATTTGAATTTTCAAATATGAGGTTGTGTCCATATTATGTCCTCTAAGAACCCTTTAAAATACTTGAAAGAAACTGAAATTTGGGGAATATTTATTAATTGATGTCTGATGTTGTATCATAATTCTATGATACAAACCAGTCTGACAGTGATTTTGTTGCTGTTGGGCTGAGGTACGGTCCTAGGAGGTCCACTCTTCCAGGCTTTACCTTCAATCTTAGAAGGGGTTAGTTCATTGCTAATCCCCTGAGGTGCTCCTACCAGGGAATGCCGGCAAAGTTGCTCAATAATTTTTTTGTAGGCTTCTCAAAACCACACCTAACCTTGTGTCTAACCTCCTGGCAAGGAGGTAAATATGTCTAATACCTATTGTTACAAGTCAATAAAAATCAGAGGTACCTGAATTTTCACAAAGGGCTTCCATCCCCTCTTTGCTTCCTTTGCATAAAACTAAATATAGTCCACAGTACCCACCCTCACACCTTAGAGATTATACTTATATATAAGTTGACACTATCCCTGACTAAATGGAATCGAACAAAAATAGTTAATATTGCATACTATCTGTACCTACTTAGTGTAGTCTGGGAATGATTAATTTCATTTTCGTTTAAATTTAAAAAAAAATAATGTGTAAGTCATGAAAAGATGAAAAATAAATAAATAAAACTCTCAAAATGTAAGGGAGATTACTCAAATTTTTTCTTTAAAGTGCAAATAGGAGCTTAATCCCTTAAATTTTGAGCTTTTTAAGTCATTATTTAAAATTGTCTCCATTGTAATAATCTTACTTGCTGGAATAATTATTTTGGAAAGAAACTAAAACGAATTACGTTTTTCTAGTCTAAAGAGCATGTGACAGCGATAACAAGGAAGAAATTGCTAGTCAGAATTACATATCTGTAAGGACATGAGTTGTCACCTTTGAAGCAGAAAACACTAAACCAAAATTACAGCCCTTGCATGAAACTTTTTACCTTGATCTAGGGGACGCTTCTTTTGTTTGGTGGTTGATTCAATAAAGACAGGACATTAATAAAACGTTTACTTCATCTTAGCATTAAACTCTTAACTGTATGTGTTTCCATTCTAACGGAGTCAGAATCAAATATTGATTTGTCAGATTCATTGCTATTTAGGTCTGACATAGAAAATCTGATCAAATTAATTTCATGTTAGATTTCAAAACAGAAACTTCTGAATTAATAAATGCAATTAAAATATGATTATTCAAAAGTTCATTAGTATTTCTTCTTTCTTAAAGAGCAAACAGTTAACAAATACATGCTAGAGTCATTAAAAAATTTTTTTACCATGCTTCATATTAAAAGACACTTAAAAAAAACAACCTTTGAGAGTATTAACAGTCTGTACAAGATTATGAAAAGAGCTATGCAAGAAAAATAAATGTTAAACAAATGGCTCAAGTCCAAGGCCGAAAGATCTAACATTTGGGCTCTTTTACTGGAGAAAAGGAAATTTTCAATGGCGTTTTCAGATTCCTTTAAATATTTAACTAACTGAAACATACCAATTTCTATAACACGCCAACAAACATTGACTTTTATATATAGAGATAGATAGATTTCACATAAGCTTAGCAAGACTATTAATACTAACAAATACTTCAACTCAAATATATTAGCAAAATTGTAGAGACAAAAAAAAAAACAAAAAAAAAAAAACAATACATTTTTTATTAATACTAAATCACCATTTTCCAGTTTTTACAATACAACAAAAAGCAAGAAAAAAAAATCATAAATTTAGGTGTGAGATTAAGATGTCAAAATCTTAAATAATGCAGTTTGGGTTTTTTGATGTAATAATATTTTTGTGGAAAAACAAAAGCAAAATAAACCTGCAAGAGTTTGAAGAGAATTTTGTCTTGTAATGTTTGCCTCCAATCTACATCTATTTATATAAAGTTAGGTACATGGATATGCTTATAGATATGTATGCAAAGGATTCACTCCTAAACTAATAAACCGATCATTACGAATTTGGGAACACAGCTGCTAACCATAAGGGTGGGTAATGTGGGCTACATTTAGTTTTATGCAAACTGGGCAAAGAAGGGGTGGAAATCCCTATAAGAAAGTCAGATAATTGCGATTTTTGTGAAATTTTAAGAATAGGTATTAGACATCAATTCATAAAGATTCCAAATTTTAATTTCTTTGGGGTATTTTAAAATGTTTTTAGGGGGACATAATATGGGCACAATCTCCCATTTGAAAATTGAAATATTTCAGATTTGCATTACATTTGATCCATAGACATTAATTAAGAATTGGTTTTTTAATCTCAATTTCTTCTTAAGACTCCTTAAGCTTAATCCATAAATTTTAGAGATTTTCTAGAATCAAAAGCGGGTAATGGATTTTAATCAAAATTGGAATAAGGATTCTAGACATAAGATTTATATCTTGATTTTAATCTTTGTAAGGGAACATAAAAGTGGCGCAAAATTGTTCTGTTCAGGGAATTCATTTTCAAATATAATCTGTTTCAACGTAACCATACTTTTTACGACCTCCACTCCAAGAAAAAATTCTTAATCATAAGCAGAACCACTTAAAAGGAAAAATGTGAAAATGTTATAAGTGACAAGAATGTGGTGACGGGGTGAAGAGTCCGCAGGATAAGCAGCCATGGTTGGCATGTGTCCATTGTAAAGAAAGAGTGGTTGCATGCAGAGGTGAACCTTGAACTATCAGATTTCAAAAGCAATGGTCGAAGGCGTGTGACTATGAAAATTAGTAACCTTTTTTTTGGCAGTCGAGAAAGTACGATAAAAAGGAGCAACATTGCGATCTGAGATGAAGGCGAAAGTTGGAAGCCAGACAGCTGCCGTTGCTCGTGTTGATGAGATTTGTGTGTTTTGGTGAATTGCTAATACAATTACAGAGTTGGATTTTTTTTTTTTTAGGGCACATTTTCAACTTTCACAGGCCTATAGAATCAAATTGTCACTTGCTGAGTAAGAGTTCGAAATAGTTTATAGGAAAATTTGTATTTGAGTAAAGCAATATTTATTAATTTGATTATCCACTCATGAACTAGCAACCAATCAGAACCCAGAGAATGGACTTGCCCAGCTAAACATAATGGAATGTCCCAGTCTTCTTATAAACAAACTTTCTCAGTTTATTTAGTTAAGCTCAACTGGTCAGACAGCTGAGCACTGACTACTAAATTCAAAGAAAAACTAAAATAAATAAATTAATTATTTGGGGGAAAAAAAACTTTCAAAACGTGAGAGAACAAAGACTGCTTTGTCTCTTAATGAGCAAGCACGGAGATGTATCCTTCCATTCTAGTTTTAGTTTAATGGAACATGTAGTGAGAAAGGGAAATAACTCGGGTGTGTACTTTCATTTGAAGTGATTTATATTTTAGATGTGTAAGCATGTATGATTCTTAACTGAATTAGATAATTATCTTTATGGCTTTGTGACCTCAATGGAAATGCTTGCCAAACCCACTTGGAGTTGCAACTCCAAGTTCGGAAATTAGTGTTTTAGATGAAAGCATATCTTCCCAGTTAAGCTAAAACTAAATACACTGTGAAAATTAGTTTATTAAAAGTTCCATTGTGCTTAGATGGGCAAGTCCATTATCTGGGTTCTGATTGGCTGCTAATCTATGAGTGAATAATCTATTAAATAATATAATTTAAAAAAAAAATGGAAATCACCCCAGACAAGGCATAAAGCCAATTGATGTAAGAAGCTAACAAGAACAAAGATGATTATTGCAGACAGGAGATGCCTATTGGCCTTAGTCTTGAAAAGACCAAGACTATAGGTAGGAGGAAAACAGTCAGCAGGAAGAGAGTTCTACAAGCCTGTAGTTCTTGGAAAGAAGCTGCTGGAATAGGAGGCTGTATTACAATGAGGTATCAAAACAGCGAATTGATGGAGATCACTAAACCAACGAGTCAAATGAGTTGGAACAACGGAAGCCGGGAATAGATCACACAATTCTGAAGAACACATGCCATAATAGTGTTTATAGAAAAGACTGAGACTAGCAACATCACGTCTGTGAGAGAGAGGGTGCAGAGAAGAAGAAAAGGTGGGGGACAATCAAATTACAGATACGTTTCTGCACCTTGTCAAGAACCACCAGCCTAAATGTGACACCAGTACTCTGTACATGGTCTGATAGTAGATTTGTAGAGATAGAGAATAGTCTCAGGTGTGTCTTTCATATTTTCTGAAAAGTTTTTACAGATACAATAATTTTAATTCGCAAGGGGTTCCAACCTTCAACTTTCACATAGATCCATGATGCAACGGTTAAAAATGTCGATTAGTAATCAGTTCGATATGACTGTCTTCCGGAGTTTGAAGGTTCAATCCTTACTACAGTCAATAATATTTAAGAATAAACATAACACTTCTACCCGGTCATGGCTGAATGAACGAGAACAATCTACTTCTGTGGATTAAATAAAGGATTCAGTTCGAGATTTTGTATAGGTTCCCTGTGTTTGACAAAAATTCACAAGTTCAAAAAGATGCATCAGATACAGGTTTTTCAACTTAATGCACAAAATATTGTGCATTAAAAACAGTCTCATCTAAAAAAAAAAAAATGGCCAATTATATAGTGTTTTAAGTTCTAAAAAAACAACAAGTTTTATTGATTTACTCTTAATATTAAAAGAACAATCTAGTCGGATCTCTAATCTGCTTTGAATCATTTTAAGAAGATTCAATGTGTTAACTGTTGAAATGAATCTTAAATGAACAGTCAAATTTGCGCTTCAATGTTATTTTTGTACGTTTTTTGAGAGGTAATTGGATTAGACCCAATGTTAAGGCTGGGTTCATCTAATAATTGTTTCCATCATAATTAATTTCTACAAGATGTTTTTGTAAAGATTTTTTATTTGTTCAAATCCTCCATTTTTACTTATACACTGTGGCTTCTGGACCAATAGCACACAAGACAGCAATTGAATTGTCAAACTAAACTATCTCTGCTAAGTCTTGATTTATCCCTCTTTCTCTCAAGTTCATTTTTATCACTTGCTCCCTTGTTTTTCTTAGCATTCCCCTGCGAACTGGACATGCTACCTTAGCTGTTCTACATCTACTGCCCATTCTTTCAACGTGGTCATACCATCAAAGTCTCCTCTTCTACGCACATCTCTCTATACCGTCCAAATTTAATCTTCCTTCTCAGCTCATCAGAACTAAATCTGTCTTTAAGACTCACATTACACATCATATCATTCTTATATCATTTCTCTCCATGCAACGCATGTCCTCAACTCTCACTAGCCAGGTTTAACTTCCATACATTATCACATTGCATACACATGCCTGATAGACTCTTCCCTTGTGGTAGTATATAAATAAACTTTAACTTTTATTCAAAGTTTTAGTCGCTGATGGACATTTTTTATGAATGATTATCATCGCTTATTATCAAGTTATCTTGCGGAGTCGGAGTTAGAGTTTTTGAAAGGAGTCAGAGTTATAAGAAAGCTAGGAGTCGCAGTCAGACTCAGATTTTCTAATTTGACTCCAATTATTAGTGCATATTTTCCAGTCCTAGCAGTCGGAGTCGGATATTTTCCAGTCCTAGCAGTCGGAGTCGGATATTTTCCAGTCCTAGCAGTCGGAGTCGGATATTTTCCAGTCCTAGCAGTCGGAGTCGGATATTTTCCAGTCCTAGCAGTCGGAGTCGAATATTTTCCAGTCCTAGCAGTCGGAGTCGAATATTTTCCAGTCCTAGCGGTCGGAGTCAGGTATTTTCCAGTCCTACCAGTCGGAGTCGGATATTTTCCAGTCCTACCAGTCGGAGTCGGATATTTTCCAGTCCTAGCAGTCGGAGTCGGATATTTTCCGGTTCTAGTGGTCTGTGTCAGTTATTTTTTCTTAGCAGTCTGCGTCAGAGTCAAAATTGGGCCTGATACCTTCTGACTCAGCAACCCTGATATGAATCTCTCCATCTTTGCTTTTAAATTCCATAAAGAATTGTCTTTAGTGTTAAAATATTAAAAGTTTATTTTTTGAGTTAAAAACTTGTTTTTGTGTGTTTAGTGTAAAATACTACTTTTTTAAAGTAAAAATATTTTTGTTGTAACAAAAAACAAAACAAATGGCCACTCTGTTGATTAAAAAAGAAAACATTGAATGTTAGATTTTCAAGACTTGAAAAACGTACTATTTATTTGAGGACAAAAATAAATACAATTTAAGACCCACAATTAATTTTATCCAAAATATGTGGGAAAAAAAAAAAAAATGCGAACTAGAGATTTTTGAAGAATCCCTATTCTACAATTTAAAACAAATCTTTTTGTGGTATAATATCAACTGGAAAATGGATTCGTTTTTATGAACATGCAGAAGACTAAATACCTGAGCTACAGATTCGTTGTACGTTCGACAAGACCTCAATTTTGGGAAGATTAACCGCCTCAAAGTTTTAGGAATCAAGACGTAACGCAGTTTGCGCCGGTTATTCTGGCGTCGACAATGCTTGCAAAACTTGCAGTGATTCATCATCTGTATGCACACACGGAGATAGAGTCGTGCGGAGAAGAGCAGAGGAGTAGTTGTCTTTTACTTACTTAAAGGTGTTCTCACTCGTTCATAGATATTTTGGTGCCTACTCAGAAAATGGCTGATCCAGCGGTCCGGTAATCCATATACTGACTGTCGAAGGAATTCCATCGTTCATAATCCACAAAAAACAAAAACAAAAAGAATTATCACAGAATGGTTCTGGGTGCTTTTCACACTCAAGTATAAAAATATCCGTTCTTGAAGTCTAAAAATGTTCCATAAAGACAAACGGCATGCTCCGTCCCATGTGCAGTAATTTTAAATCCGAATGCAAATATTTTGTCGATCAAAATCTACTTGATAATCCCGTTTTTACGTTGATCGTTATACAGATGGTTGCTTTAAAATTTTGAGTTCTGCTCGATCACCTTTTCGATTTAAAAGTTTTCCGGGCAATTTAAATTTCCTGTAGACAGCATTTTTTGTGTAAAAAGAAGGAATTTGTTTATCTGCTGAATATTTTGTAAATATTTGAAAGATTTCATTGAATATATAATTTTGTAATGTGCAATTTCACTTTGAATTCTTGTTCAAAGATCTCAGGAAGCCATTTCGTAAAATTAACTCACTTTTATTAGTTATTTTTTTACAAACAAAGGTTCATCTATCTTCTTTTCTATATATAAAAATCAATGTTTGTTTATCTAATTTTATATAAATAGAGAATGAATGCAAACAGTACAAGATATAATTGTCCGCAAACTTTTGAAGGCTTCTTTTTTGTTGTTGTTGTTTTCCCTCCAAAATATTGTATTACATCAAAATGTGTACTTCAAACCCAAACTGCATTATTTAAGACTTTGTTGCATTTATTTTTAAATTCTTCCCAGATTTTGACATCTTAAATCTCACACCTGAATTTATGATTTTTTTTCTCTTTCTTTTTGTTATATTTATTGTAAAAACTGGAAAATGATGAGTTAGTATTATTAAGAAATATATTGCTCCTTTTTTATCGTCTTTACAATTTTGCTAATATATTTTAGTTGAAGTATTTGTTAGCATTAATAGTCTTGCAATGGTTATGGGAAATCTCTCTCTCTCTATATATAAAAGTCAATGCTTGTTTGTATGTTACAGAAATGTTAGAATATTCAAATAAGTTTCAATATGTGTTCAATTTTTCACTGAATCTAAAGACACCATTCAAATTTTCCTTGGAATTCATCTGCAGTTTCTAGGGGTAATTATCGGTTAGGTCCATAAAATAATTGAAATAGTGTTCATTAAAAATTTTGTAAATCCTTAATGAACTCAGAACTGACAACTGAATATCTTACATTTTTATTTTATTCTTTTTAAGGTTCAGTTTAACTTTTTGAGAAACGTTTTAGAGCTTAAGTAAGTAAATTGTCTATGACTAACTGGCGTCACAATTTAATTCCTATTCACTATTTGAAAATCAGTGAAGGGAAACTAATCGATAAGAAAAAGACAAAACTAATTGAGAAGATAAAACTAATCAATACGAAAAAGACAAAATTAAATCACTAATAATAATACTATTACTACTAACAATAATGATAATAATGGAATATTTTTATGTCTATATTAAAAGTTAAAGAATTTTTTTCCTTTCTTTTGTATTATTATCAGATATTAAGTTTAAGTCTCCCCTTATCTCATAAAATGAAATTAGCATACATGTTTATTCTTTTTTTCTTATTATCAGATATTAAGTTTAAGCCTCCACTTCTTTGCTCATATAAATTAAATTTGTAAACGTAATTATTGAAGACACACGTATGTTCATTTTTATTATATAGATTATAAATTTTAATTAAATTTAATCGAATAATAAATTGGCCTAAACATATTTGGTGGAGTCTATTTTGAACAGAATTATTTATGAAGAAAAATGGCACAAAAAAATTCTATTATAAACTTTGAAAGATGTACTTTAGCCACATTTTATATTATAATTGTTTTTTTTTCTCCCTACGTTTAAACTTTGTTCTTTCGAATAAAACAAAGAAAACGTTTTAAAATGACATTCTAGTAGTTAAGTGTTTGATGTAGTTTATGTGAAGCATTGCGTTTAGTGTATATATCGATAATTTATAGGAGGCGATTCCAATGCAGAGGTGTAACGGATATTAAGCGGATTGAAAGCAAAATAAGACGGATACAAAAGTGAAAGTGAGTTCTTTCAGTTTCCTGTCTTTTATTATTATCATATTTTTTAATAATTACAAATCTTACTTGCTCTCAATATCGCTAGATATTTGTTGTATAATATTTTATGATAGGTTGTTTTTGAACAAACTTTTGCTCATTCATATATTCAAATCATTTCTGGAATAGATTTTTAAAAATATATATTTTTTTTATACTAACGAGTCACCACTTATCACGGCCCGGAGACCACACAAGGATAAGAGTTAACGAGATTGTCAGTTGGCAATGAACAATAATATGAGAGGATTGGAAGCGATGGGGTGAATGGGTAGAATTTGATTATTTAAGAGGACGGTTTGTCAAGTATTTAACTTAAATTAGTTATTTTCAATTTCTTTTTCTTGTTAATATAACTAGTAATTGGTCTAAAGAATGAATTACCAAGTGTCACTCTATGGGTAAATAACTGGAATGGTTGTGTAAGTTTTTTTTTTTAACATGAACAAAATTGGAGAAAAAAATTAATGTACCATTTTGCACTTGTCTATTGTTGTTAGAATTGAAACAATAAAATTGTTTTAGTGTCTGTTTGTAGAAGTTCTTCCTTGATTACAACTATCGGCATCACTTTCTTTTTTATCTCTAAGATTTACTGTAAACAAGATGTTTTCAGACCTATCTAACTAGATTAACAGTTGGACCAACAACAGACTTTTTAGAGGAATCTCAAAAATTCTTCTTTGTAACTGGGTGTAAAAGAAACGCCCACGCGTATTAGCATAATTCCAAATTAACTAACAATAACCTTTTTTTTTTTAAAACTGTTTGTTACTAAAATATTTAATATACTAGTGTACATCTTCCGTCATTTTTTACGAAAATTAAAAATGCTTCGCGAGTGTTCACACTTGCTATATATACAATGTATATCTAGATATATTACTAAAATATTTATATAGAATCATAGAATTACGTTAGTAATTTAATTTTTCATATATAATTTATTATCATTTCTGATGTTCTAAAGAAGAAAAAAAAATCCACTATTGACTTTTTGTTATAGTGGAAGATTTATTTCCGAATTCATTTTAAGCGACGGAATAAGTCTGAGGATGTCCCCTAAATTAAAATATGTTAGATCTTATTTACTAACATTAGAATAAAAAAAAAATAAAATAAAAGTTAAATTAAACGCTTTGGAAAATAATTTGATGCAATTATTTAATTTAGTGTTTAATTCTTTCCCCTGAGAAAAATAACGGTGAAGTGTTACAAAAATGAAATTAATGAATTAAAAAAAAATAATCTTAAAAGCAAAGCATAACGTTAAAACTTTGAATGTAAAAAAAATAATGAAACTCGTACGGGATTCGAACCTGCGTCTCCCAAAGAGAGCTCTTTTTCCTGCCTGTTACAAAATATTATAGGAGTTGGCCTTACAGTCTATGTGAAGACTAAGCCTCCATAGGACCACCTGACGCGGGTGTCGTCTTAGACCGCTTGACTAACAAGCCGAACGGTTAGAGAAAACTGAATTTGTACAAATAACTCATCCGCCAGGTCCTGCGATAAAGTTTTGTTTACGTTTGTACAAGCAATGTAACCACGATTTCATCGAAATTGCGTCGAGCAGCGAATACGGTAAACTTGTTATACAGTTGACACTGGAATTTATTTCTGACAGTATATTAGGTATCAAACTGTTTCTTTTTTGTTTGTTTTTGTTGATATTCGTGTTTGCGGAGGTAATATTAAATAAACAGTTAATTTAATCCACGGGGCTAGGAATAAACAAGGAAAACCCACAAAGTGAAAAATGATACTAGTACGGGATTAGAACATGTGCCTCCCAAAGAGGGACCACCTGACGCTGGCGTCGTCTTAAAACAAGAGAGCGCCGCACACGTGGTTGACATATGCCTGCAGCACTCCCTATTTTGTCGTACTAATTGTAGTGTGTGTTATACCATAATCAACACTAAGTTAAATAACCCTTTCATTTATAGAAATAAAACGGAGTTTTACTTGCAGTGAAATAAAATTTTAACTAATTTGTTCTTAAGGTTCTGTTTAAATAATATTTTTTAAAAACGTTAATATTTTTTAAATCTGTTGAAACATTAAAATAGTACTTCTACAGAATTTGAACCGAATTATTTTTTTTAGTAAGCGTTAAGATTGTTGACAAACAGAATTCGATGAAAAAGTATGTATAGGCGATACAAATGTTTTTATGTTCTTGTTTATTTAATTATTAAATGTAACCATTTCGAGTTAAAATCTTTTTTTTTACCCTAACTCTAAACTAAGTTTTAAGTTGAGTTCGACAAAAGTCGGTTTGGTTAGTTTCAAATTCTGTAGAAACACCACAAAATATTTGCATTTTAAAAGTTTTTTTGTTTTTTTTTTCAACCTTAAAAGTGATAGAAAAGTACTTTGAGGGATTTTTAAAAATATATATTTCTTTACTTAAATAGAATTAATTTTGTATAATAATGTAAATAACTTACACCGATTCTTGTACATGTCAACAAATCTCTATATTAATAAAATTGTGTGACGACTTCTCGTGTGTCTGTTTCTCGCAACGACGTGACTTGCACATTAAATCTTTTTTTTAAAATTTACTATTCATCGATATTTATTGAAATCTAAAATGCAATAGCAAAAAATAAAACGAAATCTTAAAAATATTATTTTAAAAAATTAATTACGAAATTAAATCCACCAGAATATATTTCGGTTTGTTCATAACACGACAGACAGTTCTATGGTTATTTAATATTTAGGGGGGGGGGGGGGGGGAATGAATGAATGAATTACTTCGTAACCCTTTGAAAATTAGAAGGAATTTGGAAGCATTTAAACTGTCGAATAGAAAGTCATTTAAACTGGCTTAACAATTCTTAGCAAATTTTCGTTTAATTAAAAGATTGAAAGTTTGGGAAACTATTTACATCCAATTTTATAAATAGTTATATTTTTATAACAATTTGTTTCTATTAATAATTTACCGACCAAACGATACCGTAATAATTAAATTATTTTTTTAAGCGAAACAAAAATTAATGTATAAAGATTCCCGGGTAACGCAGGGTAGTTTTAAATAATAATATTAAAAAGAACTATGATCCTGCTACACCGAAAGAAAAACGAATACTTCAACATTTTATAAATAAAATGTCTTCCGAATTAAAGGATTCTTTAACAGAAAAAACAATTCTGAAATTTCTGATTTAATAATTACCGTAAAATAAAAATTGAATTTCATATTTGCAAAGAAATCCCAGCGCAAAGTTTTCGCGATTCTTAACGGACGAATGCGCGCCAGAAAAATTTTCAAGAACTTTTCAAACTTTTTTCCCCTTCGTTTGCCGCTAAAATCTTGCCAGAAGAAAATAGATTTTTGTTGGCTCCCCCTTTTAAAAAATGTTTTTTTTACAATTCTTAAGAATTAGTTTTCAAGTGAAAGACGAATTCTGTCTGTACTGCAGATAAAAAGAATACGAAAATAGAAGAAAAAAAATAATCCCGATGACGATACAAACATGGAGGTTTTTTTTTTATGTGATGAGGATGAATGAGGCGAAAAAAAAACGCAACGTAGAGAAACTGTCTGAAAATATAATTAATCCATCCAAATGCGAGTGAATATATATATATGTGTGTATATGTATTAATATGGTGCTGAAAATAAACTTGTTTTAATATACCCCGGCTTGTGATTAAATAAAGGCTTCTCAGATCGAAATTCCGTTCCGGTTTTTAAGTTCGACTAGAAGCTTTCCAAGTTTGAAAAGATGCGCCTGCAGAAGGTCGGAGGTTACATCGGCCGGAATGTGTTGAATATAACAACCAAAATAAGAATAGTAATCCGGATAATCCAAAAATTGTTTTTCTTTATCCTTTTTTAAAATCCTCCTTTGTCATTAAAGTTATTAAACTTTAAGAATTTCCGTAAAAAAACACGTGGTGTAATTCCATTTTCGTTTGTTGTTTGTTTTGTTGTTTTTTTGCTTTATCATCAAAAAGATTTTTTTTTAATTTCTTTTAGAATCTAAGAAGGGTAAATCTAGAAAAGCGAATCAAAATGCACTAAGCAAGTACAGTACTTACTAACGGCTAACTGGTATATAGCGCGTAGGTCATCCTCATCATAACTAATGAAACACATTGACTTATTTTACTTGCCAATTTTATTATTAGTCACAGTGACATACAAACTCCGAAGAAGAGGAGAAAAAGTTTGAAAGTTGACAGAGAAAAACAAAAGTCGCCTTCTTTTCTAGTATTTCAACATCCTTCCTCCACATTTTAAACATCTTTTTCTTTCTCTCCTCCCCTCTTCTTCACACACTTTAACTAGTTTGAAGCCTGCCAGCTGGCCACAAACCACAATAAGAAAGTGAATAAGTTTGCGATAACCCCCTTACCCTCCACCGTGTAATAGAGTAGTGACATCTTTTTTAGAGCCTTCCCCTTTACCATCAACAAAGCCTACTCAGACAATTTCAAAAATGATGAACACACAACAAATAAATACAAAACAAACAAAAAATGGTAACCAGAGGAACCGCGTAGGCGTCAACATGTGGCTCGTCTAAGGAAGACTTTAATTCGGTACTTGTAAGGAATGGGCACCCAAAGGATTCCAGTTCTTATGTAGTCAGTTCCTAGTATTGACAGAAAATCCCTAGTCACTCCCAGAAATGAATGAATCAGTTTACGATTTTGATAGCCGCGAAAAAAAAAATGTAAAGAAGCAGACGACACTAAGCATGCCAACCGTTGGGTTAAGGTTAGTTTCATACAGTTTGTAAAGTAGTAAAAATCAATTAATTTCGGTTTGGTTCACCTACTCATTTGTGATCTATTTGCGTTAAAAATATGGCACTTATGCAGATGAGGACCCAAGCTAACCCTAACCGACGCCAAGTCCATTTTAGCAGAAGTCCTAATATGCATAAGTACCAAAACTATTTAATATTAGATGTGAGCATTTTAAGTTACCGTAAATATCGGTTTGAGGCAAAGTAGCCATCTTGTTTAGTCATTTGTTTAGATGAGGTACCTTACTTCCTGTGATTAAGCAAGATGGCTTCTTTGCTCAGAACCGATATTTACAGTAACTAAAAATCTTTAAAATCTTAAATACTTTTTTAATGCAAGTAGGTCACAAATGAATAGGTAAATCTAACCAAAATATTTTTTTAAAACTAATTTCCCAACTGTGTTGTCTTTAAAATAATTTATTTCGCCAATAGTAACGTTTACCGGTTAGGGTTCTAAAAAAACTTTTATCTAATAAAAACAGAACAGGGAAACTGTTTACGTTGTAATAGACGTCACTTATTAAAAACAAGTGAAAAGCAATCAAGCAACACACAAACACACATTAACTATGAAAGCATTTAACGAACAATACAATCAAGTATCATACACAACACTACAGCAATATTCACAGAACCGAACAAGGCGAGGGAGAAGTATTAGGCTTCCAGACAGATGCAAAGAATAAATAAATTAAAAATAGATATTAGATAAGGGTTATCTCCCCTTATATCTCTTACCGTTCCCCTTGACTGCAATCTCCCACCACCAAACTAACCAGTACATAGCAGCAGAGGTCCCTCTATCTACTAAACGAGTAGTCTCAATAAAGTCTTAAAACCGTTTGCACGTGTATGCCTTATTCCTTGTTGTTAACCTTTGTTATTATGTATTTACACATAATATAACACAAATATCCAAACTCACCTTCTAGCAGCAAAATTCCACCTCTTCACTGTTGAGGTCCTTAGACACCAGAAGATTTTCTACTCTGATAGCTTCTTTCCTTGGACTGCTCCCCTTTGGAATTCCCTTCCTGCTCATCACCCAGGTTGCCCCTCTTAAAAATCAGACTCCTATCACAGTAGCCCCTTATGCTTTAATAGCAATATGCCTTGTTATGGATGAATAAAACAATTAAAAAATGCAAGACCATGTTAGGATTACGGTTAAACATTTTTTTAGCTGTTCCACCAAAATAACTAAAGTTAAAAAAACTTTAAAAAAAATAAAATAAAATAAAATGGATTCACTTACTGATTTAAAGAAAATTATTAACCCATTCATAACACGAAAAAGTGTAATTGACCCTAACCTTAAGTCAGGGAAAAAATGAAAAAGTTGTTTCATTTAATGTCGGTACTAATTGACTGTTCACGCGTCTCCTACATGACTACCTGCAGAAAAGAGTTACTCACAAATCAAGAAGGAAGCATTGGGTATTATTTTTGCAGTCACCAAATTTCATCATTTTGTTCACGGCAGACATTTTGTGTTGCAAATTGACCATAAACCACTGTTAACGATTTATAGGCCAAAAAACATACACATACTGCAAACAGACAACAGAGACGGAGGACCATTCTTCTCAATTGCAATTATAAAATGGAGTTTCTCCCATCGTCAAAAATAAGTCATGCTGACGGATTATCTAGACTTATTCCAAAATATGCTGAACCCCTTGAAGACACAGTGATTGCCTTCCTACAAACTGAGGTAGAAGTAAAAAATACATTGTCTAACGACATTAGGGAGCTTCCGGTAACACTCCAAGAAATAAAAGAAAAAGTGCTAGACGACGATTTCTTAAAAAATGAAATAAAAGGAAACAATAAAATAAGACAATTTCTTAAAAATGAAATAAAATAAAAACACTGACAAATCTCGGAAATGTACTCAATCTTTGATGAAGTAGTTATGTACGGCGATTGAGTGGTTATTCCTTCAGCATTACAGAAAAGAATTTTATATCGGTCATGCGAGAATTTCGAGAATGAAAAGTCTCATGAAAAGTTATGTGTATTGGAAAAGCATGGGCAAAGACATTGAATATGCGGTGAAACTATGCAACGGTTGTGCTTTGGCAGCAAAAACACCTCCTATAAAGTTCAGACCCCCGTCCGAAAACTGACTGACCGTGATCTAGGATCCACATAGATTTTGCTGGCCCACTAGATGGTTTCTATTACCTAATAGTGATGGACACTTTCTCAAAATGGCCAGAAATATTAAACTGTAAGAAACCAACTATGAAAGTAACCATTAGTTTTTTACACAAATTGTTTGCCCAGTTTGGGGCCGTTGACTGCATTGTATCGGACAACAGAATGCAATTCATGTGTAGTGAATTAAAAATATTCTGCCAAACTTACATATCACAATCGCACCATACCATGTGAGAAGCAATAGTCAGGCAGAACGGTTTCAAAAGAGCGCTTAAGAAAGTGAGAGTTATACGTAGCGAAAAGGCCATTCAAGAATTTTTGCCGATATATAGAATGACCCCAAATAACAATGTTCCATCTTCCATGAAACCAGCAGATATAATGTTTGCAAGAAAGATTAAAACATTGTTTAATAGACTATTGCCAACCCATACGAAACCAGGAGATAGAAAAATGTCATGAAGGGACGCTTCAAAGTTGGAGAAAACATTTTCTTTCAGATGTTCAAAAACAATAAATCTTACTGGGAAATAGGGATAATGGATTAACGGATTTGAAACATGATTTACATGGTGAAGGGACCCAAGTTTAACCACAAAACACATATAAACCAGACGAGGAACCAATATTCAGATTTTGTCGAGAATAATACTCCAGAGGATGAACTAATGGATGTCGTGTTCACCCCACATTTGAGATACCAATCCCGCAAACAGGTTCTGAACAGCGAAGATCAAAAAGGAAGCGTAAGATTACGAACTTAATTGTAATAAATCCGAAAAGAAAAAGTATTGACTAATTACGGAGCAAGGCTAAAAAGGGGGGGGGTGATGGTGATCTACCCTATTCGTGACTAAATGGACTCTTCCAAAAACTATGCATAGAGGAGATTATGACAAGTCTTAAGGCATTCTCGGAGCTATCTTTCTCTAACATACTATTCTGTACTTGTGTAAATACACACTCTTGTAAATATACCACCATGTTGTCTTAATTATTATCGGCCCTTCAAGGTCACAACGCACATAAGGTTAGAATAGTGGAAAGTTCTATTAGAAGTGAAAAGTTTAGAATTCAGGCTACGTGTCAGAATATTGTGTAACAAACAGAAAGTCAGTAGTGACATGTAGTAGATAAGCTGATAAAATCATTCTCTTTTTTCTGGACCACGAAAGAGAATGATTGATGTTTGAGACAGCTGTTCCCAATCCCCTATATGGGTTGGGGATACTATGTATGTATACTTTAAAGAAAAAAAGAAAACACCCAAATTGGCAAAGGAAAATGAAAAAATAAATGGAGTTCTTGAAAAAAATATTCATTTTTCAAAACATCATAACAAATATTTTTATTCTAAACTTTTTTTCTTTATGTTTGAATTCCGAATTATTTTTCCCAAAAGATTTTGATTTTGTCTTGGAACAAATTTAATTGGAAATACTTCTAAGATTTTCAACAGTATGGACTAATTTTTTAACCAATTAATTGCTGTCAACATGGAGAGAGAAATGATAGAGAAAGTGGGGGAAGATGAAAACAATTAGCCTAGTGTTGGGACGATTAATCAGAATTGGAATCCAGAATTGGAAAAATCCGAACTTTTTTGGGGTCTTAGAATCGGTATTGAGATCGGAAAAATTTTAGCCTAATTTCCGATTCCAAAAACGATTCTTTTAATTTTGTTGTTTAAAACTTAATTTTCCATTGTTGATACTAATGATAAATACTTGTTGATTTTAAACTAGCAGTAAAACTAAAATCTATAGATCATAATAACGAATTTAGGTAAAAATGGCACTGGAAAAAATAGCCCGGTAAAAATGGCACGAGTTGATAAATGGCACAAGTGAAAAATATAGATGAAAATATCACAATGTGTTCATCAAAATCTTGGATACAATACATAAAGAGAAAATCAATACATAAAGAGAAAATATTAAGAAGTTTGTGAAATTAAAAAGAAAATTATATCTACATTTAAAAGTAGATGAGGACTCTCTGCTACCTCCCCCCCCCAAAAAAAAAATGAAATTCTACTTTTTTTTTTAGGTTATTAGACGATTTTAGAATTGGAACCAGATTCAGTAATTGTATCGGAATCAGGACTTTAGAATTGAATCGGTAATTGTAGCAGAATCAGGAAAAATATTAGAATCATCCCATCACTAATTATTGGCATTACCTATAACAGGCCGAGAGATTTAACATTTGGGGTCACAAGAGGGAATGGTTGGTGCTTTGAACAACTGCGCCCATTCTCCCATGAGGATGGGTTAAAGGTATTATGTATGCATACTTTGTACTGGAAAAGAAAAAGGAAAACACTGAACGCATTTTTAAACCCCAAATGATTTTGTGCTGTCTTTATTAATTACTTTTACAACTGCTGTTATTAAAAAGAACAAGAGAACGAATTACTGCTATGTGTTATCTATGCAACAAGACTTCAGCTGCCCATGTGATGAGTGAGATAATCTGCTGGAGACAAGAACTGTCCAACGTCATACTACAGATAGACCAATACGTGACAGGAGATACCATCGAGATGTTGTGGTTGTTCCAATGAGTTTCAAACGTTTTCCAAAATGGTGATTTTTTCCTGTTCATTTCTGTTTTTTTCGTTTTTATTACTTTTTTTGCATTTCACAATAAAATATTGAAAACATTTTTCTTGTGTACTTACTAGCTGTACCTACCCGGCGTTGCCCGGGATGCAGTGAAGCCATTTTAGTTTTTAATTTTTATTTGTTTGCACATTTTAAAACTTAAGGTAGACAACTCCTATTATATTCTTCAATGAGTTATCTCTCGTTGCATTTCTTTTTTAGTTTTAGATAATTATTCTAAAAATGTTTCATATTAGCAGACGTCTGGCCCAGACTGAGTACTTTTTAAAATAAATTGTAGCTAAGCACATTATTATATTGCTAATAACACGGTACAACAATAACAAATAACAATTGGCTAGTAAGAAGCAAAGTTTGATTTGTCAGCTTACTGCTATTTGGGTCTGACTTTGAAAATCTGACAAGAGAACTTTATATATATATATATATATATATAAGTTACTTTATTGATTATGAACCAGAATACTTGAGTTAAGTATTTTAATATTTAAATTTTGAAAGCGGTGATTAGTTATGCAGGGTTGCCAAGTCAGAGTCGGAGGTTTTGGAAGGAGTCAGAGTCGAACTCGGAGAATGCTAGGAGTCTAAATCAGATATTTTAATCTCCGAAGAATCAATAGACAGTCTGAATATTGGAACACTTATAAAGGAGTAAGAGTCGGATACTTTTGGAATCCTTATATATTCAGACTCTGCAACCCTGATTAGCAGTTATCTGGGCTGAACTAAGTAATTTTTAAAATAAATTATTGCCAATAACATGGTACAACAATAACAAATGAAAATTGACTAATCTGAAGCAAAGTTTTATTTATCAACTTAAATGCTGTTTGGGTCTGACTTTGAGAATCCAACAAGATAACTTTATATGTTAGATTAAGTTGTAAAAAAAAAATGATGTAATGCAATTGTTTTTTTGCTAGAAAAGAGGATGGTGTGTATGCAGTTGCATACACAGAATTGCCAGTTGCAGAAAAGCATTTTTTTCAGTTTTACCAACAACCCCCTGCCGCAGCGTATAGTATGAGTATTCACTGTAAAGTGAGAATCGTCTATTATTATAACAATTCCTTTGTGACAGGAAGATATATTCAATTGTTTGCTCTTTCTCAGACCTCACTGTAGACACAGGATGGTTTCTATGGAAACCAAACATGTATGAAAGCAATCACCTGCCCAAAACTTCTCTTTCCAACGCGCAATACGAAGAATATGTTGATCCATTTACATTCTAGTCCAAAATATGCTAATCAGCTTTGAATGGATAACAAGAAACTCGGGTGGAATTCAAAGAATGTTCTGAGAAACAAAATAAATATTTTTGATATGCTCATGCTCGGTTAGCGATGAAAATGTTATTTCAAACTTAAATGGGACAGACCAACGAAAATGCTATTTTAAGCACCACAGACTAATGAATACGCTATTTAAAACTTAAGCGTGACAGATCAATGGAAATGCAATAAACGAAAATCTTATTTTAAACTTTAATGGGACAGACTTTCGCACGACAGACCAACGGAGATGCGATTTCAAACTTACGCATGACAGACCAACAAAAATACTATTTTAAGTGCAACAGATTAATGGATATGCTATTTCAGATTTAAACATGGCAGACCAATGTAAATGCTATTTTAAATTTAAGTGTGATAAACCAACGAAAATGCTATGTCAAGCACGACAGACCAACGAAAATACTATTTTAAACTTAAGAGTGATAGACCACTGAAAATGATATTTCACATTTAAGTGTAACAAACGAAAATCATATTTTAAACTTGGGTACGGTGAACCAATGAAAATGTTATTTTAAATTTAAGCACAAAAGCAAAAACGAAAATGCTATTTCAAACATAAGCACGACAGACCAACGAACATGTTATTTTAAACTTAAGCATGATCAAGCTACCAAAATGCTATTTCAAACTTGAGTGTGAGAGACTGATCAACAGACAGAGGTTCTTATAAAGATTCTTGGACGCGTTTAAAATAAGGTGTGTCAAATGAATCTATGTGTTAAGCAATGGAAATGGTCCAATTGAAGTGTGACAAAGGAAGCAAGGAGGAATCTATAATAAAAACAAACATAAAGACATCATCCGAGGTGTAGCAGTTGCATCAGCTAACTATTTTGTATCGGTCTACGTGACTGGCAGTGAGATTGTAATTCGGCTTGCCGATTATGTAATCATCGGCTCTTCACCGTGTGGGTGTATGACAATTTTGCGTGTAACTAAATTCATACGCGATGAATCGTTTTCGTGCGAAAACCAAACCACGCGGATCTTCAGTTCCGTCTTATATCTCAAACAGACAAGACATATATCCTGCACTCGCTACCTAGGTCAATAGTAGGCGAGTCGAGAAATTATAGGATATTATTTCGTCTAACCGACATCAATCAACCCATTGTACTATCTTCATTTTGTTCCTGTGTTCCTGTGTTCCCGTGAATAAAACTTCATATCTATTTAGTTGTGGAGCCATTATTTATTTCGACGAAGAATGGTGATCCCTTTTTGCTCATGTAACATTTTTATTTCAGTCAGATTCGACCAGACGTATTACTCTTCCAAGACTGTTAGTCATTTTGATTTTCTTTTTGATTTAGATCACAAGCCTAAAATTGGTTACCAACTAAAGAGGCAACCATGCAACGTCTATTATGAAGTCATCCCGCAATGTTTAAGCATTGATGAAGAAAACAGAAAAACTTTGCCCTTGCGTAAAGGAAAGTAAATAGGGACGGATTGAACTACATTTTCAGTTATGAATAAAAGAATTACAAATTTAGATCTAGAAGTTGACCTGAGTTCAGTTGTGGGTTGAGGTACAAAATGGCTTGTTTCATTTAATCCTGTTAAGACTCAGCTTGTGTCTTTCAATCGTAGGTGTGTCCCTTTTCTTCCTGAGATTCTCATGGATGGCTCTGCTCTTGAGGAGAAATCGACTTTGAAACTTCTTGGTCTTTCTCTCTCATCAAATCTTTCTTGAAGTTCTTACATTAGATCCATTGCTCTTTCTGCCTCTTGTAAGGTCGGTTCTATCGCTTCAAACACTTTCTCACACCTGAGGCTATTCTCTATCTCTACAAATCTAGTATCAGACCATGTATGGAGTACTGTTTTTATATTTGGGCTGGTCAATCTCTGTCCCATTTGAGGGTTCTTGATAAGGTTCCGAAACGTATCTGCAATTAGATTGGCCCTACCCTTTCTTCTTCTCTGCACCCTCTCTCTCACAGACGTGATGTTGCTAGTCTCAGTCTTTTCTATAAAGACTATTATGGCATGTGTTCTTCAGAATTATGTGATCTATTCTCTGCTTCCTTTGTTCCAGCTTGTTTGACTTGTTGGTCTAGTGGTCTCCATCAATTCTCTGTTTTGATACCTCATTGTAATACAGCTTCCTATTCCAGTAACTTCTTTCCAAGAACTGCAGGCTTGTAGAACTTTCTTCCTGCTAACTGTTTTCTTCCTACTAATAACCTTGGTCTTTTCAAGACTAAGGCTAATAGGCATCTCCTGTCTTTGCGATAATCATATTTCGTTCTTGTTAGCTCCTTACATCAAGTGACTTCATGCCTTGTCTGGAGCGATTTCCAATAAAAAAAATTATTCAAAAGTAATTATTTCAACGCAATAATTCAGGCATGTGTACATAGTGTGATGATGTATGAAAGTGAATTATTTGTTAAAGTGAAACTTGGCCAGTGAGAGTTGGGGAAATGTGTTGCATGGAAAGAAATGATATGAGAATGATACAATGAATGTATAATGTGAGTCTTAAAGACAAGACTTAGATCTGATGACCTCATAGGAAATTTAAATCTGGACAGTATTAGGGAGATGCGTGCAAAACATAAGACTTCGATGGTATGGACACATTGAAAGAATGGATGAGAGTTCTTGAGTTAGTAGATGTAGAACGGTTGAAGTAGCAAGGTCAGTTCACAAGGGAAGGCCAAGGTAAACATGGGAGGAAGTGATAAGAATGAACTTGAAAGAAATAGGGATAAATAAAGACATGGGCGGAGATAGGTTAGTTTGGAAGTTAATTCCTAAAAGCCACCAACGCATATCAGCATATAAAACGGATATTAAACCAATGGCGGCGGTTTGATGTTCGTTTTATATGCTGGCATGCATTGCGAGGTTTTTTATGCTGGTATGTGACGACGACATGTAATCCTGAAATGCTGTAACAGGTCTGTTTTCATTGTGGGAAAATAGTCCTTTCTTCAGTCCATTTTATTATTTATTCTTTTTATATTTTATAACATAACTAAGCTTATAATCAAGATTACTTTTATTGATTTTATTATTATTCGTCTATATTTTTTAAAGTTATGTTTAATAATTTACAAAATAACGTTTTAATAAGTGCTATTTCATTGAAAACAAAAAGATATCAAAGATTCTGAAGAAGCGAGAAAATAATTTTTATTTGACAAACATTCAAGTTTAATTGAAAAAAAAAAGACATGGATGTGAGTGGCCAATGACAAAAAAATTGGAAATCAAGATGAATTTCCCAATTCAGGAGGCTAGGATGTTCACTCGTAATTGCTTAAAAAAGTAGAATCTTATTTTTTTTCTTGGGGTGGGGGAGTATTTAGCGAAGGGTGTTAATCTACAATACTTTTTCTTTTCATACTGAAAGTATCGACTGATATGTTTTAAAGAAGACAGGAAGTTATTCATTGATGAAACGAAAGTCTTTTACTTCCCTTAATCATGAATCGTTTGAAGTATGTCAAAATTAACATTTTCAGAGAAAGGGAGACAAATCGTGAAGGAAAAATGAAAAGGAAAAAAAAGATAGAGCAAAATAAAATGAAGACAAATGGGGAGAAAATAAGGATTTAAAGCTTTAGCGATTTGACCTTTTCTTATAAAAAAATAATGATAAAAAATTGGTTGATATTATATTTCTGAATTTTTTAGATGAGGATCAATAATTTGTATAATTTTGGTTATTCGGACTACATTTCTCATCTTGAGTGTTATCATCACAACGTTTCGGCCACTGTAACCTCTGACCTTCTTCAGGTGTATATCTTTGAACGCAGGAATATTTCTGTCGAACTCGGGAATCTGGACGGAATTTTGAACGGAACCCGTTATTTAATCCACGAGGGTAGCATGATCTTGTTCAAGGAGTCTTCAGTAATTCACAATTCTTTGTATCGCCCGCACCGAAGATTGAACCTTCAACCTTCAGATGACTATCACTTAGAACTGAATTTAACTTAGTACTATATCCACTGCGCCACGAAAGATGTTCAAACATTACTGGACCATGTGAACTCTATTCGTCCATCTATACAGTTCACGATGGAAAAGGAACATAATAACAGATTATCCTTCCTAGATGTGCTGATAACTTGCACTGATAAGGAGTTTAGGTCATATGTATATTGAAAGCCAATTTTCACTGGACAATATCTAAATTTCAACTCCCACCATCCATATAATGTAAAGAAATAAATAGTCCACTGCCTACAAAGCAAAGACAATATGTAGTAACAGCAATACATGTCAAGAGGAGATGGACAACTTGAGAGAAATCCTCAACCGAAACAACTATCCAGAGAGCATGACATTAGCTCCAAGATATCTAGACCAAACACCAAGGGACACCACCCAAAAACTCACCACAGTTTGTATACCATCTATGAAGGGCCTATCGGAAAAATCCAAAGAATATGTAATCCAGATGACATCAGAACAGTATTCAGGAGCGAATCAACTCTCCGAAACCATTTTGTGAGAGTCAAACCCCCTACGGAAAAATGTATGACTAAGAACTGCGTGTGTGCAATCCCATGTAAGTGTGGGAAAATATACAAAGGTGAGACATGTTGCCCACTAAAAGTAAGGCTAGAAGAATACAGGAAAGCCATAATACATGGAGATATCGAAAAATCGGGTATGGAGGGAAAAGGGAAACTATCTACTCTTATGAGACGAAGTAAAAATTATAGATAGAGAAGAATGGTGGAGAGTAAGACGACTCAAAGAAGCAGCACATATGTTGGGCAACAATGACTTACTAAGCAGACCTAGTATAGAATTTAATACAATATGGGAACCATTAATTATAAATAATATATATATATATATATATATATATATATATATATATATATACACACACACACACACAGTGATATGTAGTAATAAAAAAAGTACTGATATATAGTGATAAGTAGTAAGACTACACATAGAAAAAACAAGAATAGGTTAAAGGCTCCCAAAATTCATACTAGAACTGTCCACAAGTGGATATAGTACTAAGTTAAATTCAGTTCTAAGTGATAGTCATCTGAAAGTTGAAGGTTAAATCCTTGGTGCGGGTGATACGAAGAATTGCCCCCGTGGATTAAATAAAGGATTTCACTCAAAATTCCGTCCAGATTCCCGAGTTCGACAGAAATATTCCCGTGTTCGAAGAGATACACCTGAAGAAGGCCGGAGGTTACTCAAAATGAGAAATGTAGTCCGAATAACCAAAATTATACAAGATAAAAAACGGAATTCTGCTTTTTCTGAATTACAAAAAAAGCAGGATTCTGCTCAGAGGTGTAGAACTCACCTCCCTGAGATTATCCTGATTTCATCCTGGATATCTATCATAAACGTTGAAATGCAAAAGGCATTTTTATTACTTACTAACTAATCTTTATTTATATAGCAAGCAATAATAATTTTCGCTTGTGTCTATGATGTAAGTGTTGAGTTTGCTAATGAACAATGGCAATTATTTTTTTTTTATATATACTAATTACGTTTTATTATCGCTTATGTTTGAATTCACATTCTGAAACATGATGAAAATCATAAATCTATGACGTCACGCCAAAGCTATAACTATTTTGGTAATCTTTTAAGCTCTATTTTATAAAAATATCAAAATATGTCAGTTTGTAGAACCTCAGACTGAAGATTTCAAGGTTTCAGTTTCGATTTCCGGTCATGGCATCTGCTTTATTTGTTGGGAATTTATTATTTACTATTAATGCAATATTCTCCATTTTTAAAAGTAGTTAAGATCTGATATTTCAAAATGAGACAAGTTCCGCAATGTATTTATTACATTTAAAAAAATTGTGACTGACGGAAAAAAATCTCTATTTATATAAGAAATTGTAATTATGTGCATATGTTTATATATTTGTATGTATAGCATTCACTCCTAAGCTAATTAACCGATCATTATGAATTTTGGAACACAGCTGCTAGGCATAGGGGGTCGTAATATGGGCTATATTTAGTTTAATTTAGTTTAATGCAAAGGGGGTAAAAAGGGGGTGTAAACTCTTTGTGAAAATTCAGATGCCTTCGATTTTTGTGAAATTTTAAACATCAATTAATATTACCCAAATTTCAGTTTCTTTAGAGTATTTTAAAGTTTTTTTAGGGGACACAATATGCCCACAAACTCCCATTTGAAAATTCAAATATTTTATATTTGCAGTGAATTTGATTTCATAGTCATTAGACATCAATTAAGCCAGATTCCCTGAATTTCAATTTCTTCTTAAGACCCCTTTTAGCTTAAGCCTTAAATTTTAGACATTTTCTAGAATCAAAATAATGTAATGGATTTTGATCAAAATTAGAATAAGGATTCTAGAAATAAGGTTTAGTAGCATTATATGTTGATTTAAATCTTCATAAATGGGGCATAAAAGTGGTGCAAAACTCTTATGTTCAGGAAATTAATGTTATCCGTCCTGGGACTAGTATACTTCTAGTTTATAGATGAACATAGAAAATGTAATATGAGTGTTGGTAAATAATCAAACTAAGCATTAGGTTTCTAAAAATAAATGATCCTAGATTATCCTATGTGGAAATGGCCAAGTTGATAAGAGTATTGGTTAAGAGATACTTTAACTAGAGCTAAAATGAACGGATCTGAGATATCAAAAAATGATTTGAGGCAAGATATTTAAATGATGAACTGATGCGAGATATCTAAAAAAATTTTAACTGTTGCTAGATATTAAAAAAATGAACTGATGAAAGATATCAAAAAATGAACTGATAGAAGATATCTAAATGATGAACTGATGCTAGATATCTAAAAAAGTGAACCAATCTTAGAGATGAACTGATTGTGCATATCTAAAAAATAAACTGATGCAAGGTATCTAAAAGATAAACTGATTCAAGGTATCTGAAAAATGAACCGATGCAAGATATCTGAAAAATGAACCGATGTGAGATATCTAAAAACGAACTGATGTGAGATATCTAAAAATGAACTGATGCGAGATATCTAAAAATGAACCGATGCGAGATATCTAAAAATGAACTGATGCGAGATACCTAAAACAAATTAACTGATACTGGAGATCTGAATAGTCATGGTGACAAAATGAGATTAAGTCTACACAGAGTGGATTAAATAAAGCTTTCAGTTTTTGAAAATTCCTAAGTTACTGTGTATTACCAATATGCCCCAAACAAGGCATATTGCCACTTAGACGTAATGGGCTAATGTGATAGGGGCCAGATTTAAGGGAGGAGAGCAACCTAAGTTGGGAGTTTGGCAACAAGATGTTAGTTCAAATTAGATTAAAATTTCTGCATGTTAGTATGGTCGGGGAAACAGGGAAAAGAGCAGGTATTCCAAAGACAAGCAGTCTAAGGAAAGAAGCTATTAGTGTAGAAAGTTTTCTAGCATCTAGGGACCTCTATAGTGAAGGGGTTAAATTTTGCTGTTAGTCGGGTAGGTCGGGGGCATTTTTGTTTAGGAGGGTACAAGTGCAGTAAGTGCATCCGAGCACATTCTGTGGAAGTACTTGCAAACACGCACAGGGATGCAACACTGCAGCAATGTGACAGGGGCTGAGGCTTGGCAGACAGTGCGGGACCTAGAAATTCTTTTTTACACCTTGTCCAAGAAAGAGAGAGGCTAGTGATTGGTGCACCAGCCCAGATGTAACAAAAATATTCCATGCATGGTGGCTTTATAGAGATATAGGATACTGGTAGGTGTGAGAAGTTTTCTAGCCTGGTAGAGGGAGCCTACCTTCTTTGCAGCAGACTTGGCAGCATCTTCTATGTATTTATTATAATTCATGTTGCCTGTGAATGTTAGTTGAAGGAATTTTACCTACTACAACGGAAGATAGCTGGACAAGATAACTGCCGCAACTTCCGGTGAAAACGATAGCCTAAAACGTGTAAACAATGTAACTTTGAAAATGCCGATGTCACAAATTGGCAGATGAAGAGGAAAAAATGAACGGAGTTCTTGAAAAATATATTAATTTTTTCAAAACATCATAACAAATGTTTTTATTCTTAACTTTTTTTCTTTATGTTGGAATTGCGAATTATCTTTCCAAAAAGATTTTGATTCTGTTATGATCCGTCTTGGAACAAATTTCATTGGAAATCATTCTAAGGTTTTCAACAGTATGGACAAATTTTGGAACCAATTAATTTCTGTCAATATGGAGAGAGAAATGATAGAGAAAGTGAGGGAAAGATGAAAATAATTGGCCATAACCAAGGCCATACCTATAACAGGCCAAGAGATCTAACATTTGGGAAGTTTTACTGGAGGCAAGATTTCCAGTCATTCAGCAGATATCTTTTTAGCTGCTAACACTTCACCGACACGCTCATTGTTCCGAAAAAAATTAACTCCAATCATTCACCAGAACCCTTTATTTAACCTACAAGGGTAGATGGTCCTCATTCTATTAGCCATGACCACGTGGAAATGTTGATTTTATTTTATTATCACCTGTAGTAAGAGTTGAACCTTCAAACTCCAGAAGACTGTCACTTAAAACTGATTGTTAATCGACACCTTTATCCATTGCACCATATGTTCAAAAATACAATAATTAACACTCATACCAGATCATGGCTGACAGAACAAGAACAATTTATCCTCGTGGATTAAGTAACGGGTTCAGTTAAAAATTTCATACAGGTTCCCGAGTTTGACAAAGATTCTCAAGTTCGAAAAGATACACCTGGAGAAGGTTGGAGGTTATATCGGCCGAGACGTTGTGAATATAACAACCAAGATGAGAATAGTAGTCCAAATAATACAAATGATGTTGAGTTTTTATATTCATTCATTTTTATCAACTATATCTACCCAGTGTTGCCTGGGTGTTATTGTACTTTAATTTTTGTTTCGCTCATTTACTCCCCTACTGGCTTCCTGACCCAAAATGCACCAAACATTGATGTTATTGACTTTTTTCCATGCGTTTTGCAAAACTCAATCATGTTCTGCAAAGCCAAAAACAAAAACAACAATTTTCCCCTAGAAAACAACCAAACCAAACACCATGAATAAATACTTAAACATTAAAACTTTTATTAAAATGACAAGATTCGGCATTAAATAAACCGAAAAAAAAAGTTGATATGCCGTAAAACAAAACAACCAAACCAAACCCCAAAAATGATATTAAAATACATAAACATTAAAAAAATGATATTAAAATACATAAATATTAAAAACTAATGTTTCGGCATTAAATGATCCATGAGATGTTGATATGCCATAAAACAAACCAAACATCATTTAACCCCACCCCCTGTCGTTTCTCTTAATTATATTGTAAGAAACTATTTACATTTTTCGAACGATAGTTCAATGAAGAATATGTCTTATCTAAAAAATCGACTTTTCAATAAAATTAATCAGACGCCTTTAAAGTGCATAAATCCTTTTGATATTAATTTTTTACCAAATTATTCTTTTTTTAAAATAGGATTTTGAAAGTTAAATTTAATCATTACGGAATCGTTTGTTTGTTAAATTATTAATTGAACCAAATTGTTATAAAAATATAATTAAAATCGAGAAAAGATATATTAATAAACATTCGAATCATATGGATTTCAAGCACCCCAAAAATAAGTACTGACCAAAAAGGCACTTTTTTCAGTAACGCCGGATTTTTAAACTTCTCGTTGAGTTGAATCGTAAACAGAACAATACGCAGATTTTTATTAAAGTTTTACTATTTAAAAAAAACGGTTTTATTTACAAAAAAAGTGTATTTAATTAAAACGAGCTTGTAAATAAAAATACAGAATATGAAACAGACTCCAACAATATGAATATATTTAACCAAAACAAGAAAGAATATGAAACAGCCTCGAAAAACAGTAGATACAATAATAATCGGCAAAAGTCTTGTCTATGCCTTACTTCTCCATATTGTATGTAGTAATCTTGAAGTTATGCCATGTAAATGTGGATAACTCAAAAACTATTTATCTGACCAGGCTAAAATTTTGCATGATGGTTCCTGTTGTCAAAAAGCATCAAATCCATACATCAAATTTGGAAAAGTCGAATGTTGAAATTCCATAAAAAATTCAACCATGATAGACATTTTCAAGGTTAAAGGTCAAAGTTATATACAATGTAAGATTCCATTGGCTACAATATGGGCCAAGTAATGAGTATCTACAATGAACATAACCAAACTTATCAACAAAAGTGTGACTTTCACTATTTCCGTGATCTTGACCTTTGTGTTGGATATCCCCAAATTAAATCAGTTCTAAGTTAGACCATGATCGATATTTTGACCAAGTTTGATGACGATTGGCCAAGCGATATGGATGCTAGGTTGTACACAAACAAAGACAGTTATAAACCAACAAATTCGACCGTAAATATAACCTCCTTGGCAAAGGCAATTAACATATAATGACAATGACAATCACAAATAACAGAAAACAAAATATAATTTGGTTTAATCCAGCTTTATAAGAGTAAAGTAAAAACACACAGTGGCAAAGTATTTTTTGGAAAATAGATAAATTTTTCCCTAGAAATATAATAAGCTATCTAAAATTATCAATAAAATAATATCAAACTCTGTTATTGTTATATGGAAAATATGCATACAATAATAAACAAACATAATAAAAAATAATTAATTAATAATGATGATAATAATAATACCAATTTATGTAATTGCAGAATAAAAAAACAATTGCCCATTGATGAATAAATGTTAAACAACTAATGTAATACACAGAAAGCACCCTATATCCATGTTATAAAACAAGTAATATTTTAAATAATAAAGTGAATAAATAATTATAAATGATATAGATATATTAGTTGCATTTATAAATTGAGATATTTTGCTACAAAAAAAAATAAGACCTTATAAAAAGCAAAAGTGTTTTTTATCTAAAAAAAATTACGTTCGTTTCATCAATTATTAATACAGACGCAATATTTATAAAAACAAAGTCTGCATTTTATCAACAAAAGAATCTTCAGATTTAAAGATTAGAGAAAAATCGAACTTACTTCAGACATTGTTTACGAAAAAACCCATCTATTCTTTGCTTTTCTTTTTTAACACGATACATTTGTACCACACACACACACACACACACACACACACACACATATATTTTTTTAACATAGTTCACTACAAACAAGGCAGGCCGCCACTGTAGACGTAAGGGGCTACTGAGAAAAAGAAAAGGGGAGAAGGTAGGGGGCGGTCAACTTAGATTGGGATCAGCGCAGCGAGGTGTCTGTTTACATTAGTTTTAAATTTCTGCATGTCTGTACTTTTGGGGAAACAGGGGGCAGGGAGGTAGTTCCAGAGGCCAGCAGTATGAGGAAAGAAGCTATTTGAGTAGAAGGCTCTCCGACAGTGAATGAATGAGATTTAGTTGAGTGTCGAGTTAGTCTAGTGAATTTACGTCGAGGGGGCACCAGAGTAGCCAATTCATCGGAGCATAATCCATTGAAGTATTTGTAAAACAAGCACAAGGATGCTACATTGCGGCGATGGGACAGAGGCTGGAGCTTGGTTGACAGTGAGGGACCTATTAGGTTGGCGATTCTTTTTTAGACCTTGTCAAGGAGGGAAAGACTAGTAGATGATGCACCAGCCCAGATGTGACAACAATACTCCATGCATGGGTGGATGGTGGCTTTGTAGAGATACAGGATAATGTCAGGTGTGAGGAGTTTACTAGCACGGTAGAGGGAGCCAACCTTCTTTGCGGCATCGTAATTAGTTTTGGGTTGCCACATAAGTGTGTATCTTTTTGTCCGCAACATTTCAAAATATTAATAATTTAGATAGACCGAATATGATATTTCTTTTTCTAACGGCCATTTTACTTACTCTCATGTTTTGGATGGCTTTAAGAAATTGACTGAAAAATTAACCTATCTCTGGCCAAGTTTTATTCATCCCTCTTTCTCTCAAGTCCATCATTATCACTTCCTCCCATGTTTCCCTTGCCCATCCCCTGTGAACTGGCCCTGATACTTCAACTGTTCTACATTTACTAACCGAAGAACTCTCATCCATTCTTTCAACGTGACCATATCATCCGAGTCTCCTGTTCTACACACATCTCCCTAACTTTATACGCAAATAAGTAGAACTATCTATTCGTGGTGTGAAACCTGAACAAGTAGTATTAATAATACTTTAAATGCAAAACCAAACCTTGTAATTAATTATAATATCATTTTACCCCCCCACCCCCCCAATATAACTCTTTATCTGTACATTTCAAATTTAATCTTAAGTCGTAAGTGAAGATAAATTTGCGAGCTAACGTCATGCCAAGTAAATTTGGAAAATAGGTATTTGAAGTTTAACATTAAAATCCAATTCTTACACCATTGCTCAAGACAACATTATTATTAGATGTACGCAGATGCATAGAAGTGAAACCTGTCCAGTGAGGGTTGAGGACATCCGTTGCATGGAAAGAAATGATATGAGAATGATTTGATGGATGTGTAATATGAGCCTTAGTCAGGCTTAGTTCTGATGACCTCAGATGCAGATTAAATCTGGACAGTATAGGGAGATGTGTGCAGAACAAGAGACTTCGATGGTATGGCCACGTTGAAAGAATGGATGAGAGTTCTTGGGTTAGTAGATGTAGAACAGTTAAGATAGCAGGTCCAGTTCACAGGGGAAGGCCAAAGAAAACATGAGAGGAAATGATAAGAATGGACTTGAGAGAAAGAGGGATAAATGAAGACCTGGTCAGAGATAGGTTAGTTTGGAAGTTAATTTCTTAAAGCCGTCCAGCACATGCCAGCATGTAAAACAGACGTTAAAGCGAATGTGATATGATGATATGAGTAAATTCCGTTTATGATATTGCAGCAAGTAAAAGAAGATAATTAGTCTAATATGTATTTTTTAAAGATAAAAAAATAAGAAAAATGTTATTGTTTATCTGATATTTCAAATAGGACACAGGTAAAGCTATGTAGAAATTTATTAAGTTCGTAAGCGTCTGGCGCATTTTAGGGCATAAACGGCAAATGGCTCCAATCTAACAATCTTCCTAACTGGAAAAAGTATTGTTTAAAATAAATTGTAGTTTCTTCTTCTTCTTTGCTTGTCCTTGAAGCATGTTGTCATACGACAGTTTCCTACTTTTTTACGCAGTCCTTTGCATTATTGTTGTAATTTGCAAGATCTTTCAAGCTGCACTGGTTGGGTGGTAGAGAGCAGACAAAGATGTGCTGCATCGTATGGCCCTCCTCTCCACATTTGCAGATGGTTAGGTCGCTTTTGTAGCCCCATCTGGCCATAGCAATTTTTGACCACCCTATTCCCATTCTCAGGCGGTTCAGTGTCCTCCACTCGCCCCAGAGTGTTTCTGAGCCAGGAAGGAGCGCATCAGAAGGAGTATTGATTTACTCCTCTCCAGGAGTTAGGCACAAGGCCAGTTTTATCTTACTCCCACAAGTAAGATGTGACCAAAGGTCGGTCGGGAAAGTGGAGTTTGAAAAGCCAGCGCCCGAGAGGTGAGCACTCTGGCCATTAAAAATTGCCTGGGCAGCTCCGTCAGCATTCCCCGGTAGGGGCGCCTTAGACAGTAAGCAATAAACTTACTCCTCCCCAAAGAGGGGAGGCGAAGTCTGGGAGGGTGGACCTCCTAGAACCGCACAGGACAGTCCCATAGACCCGCATAAATCAAGCCCCGAACGCCAAGACAATACAAGTCTATGGGGTGCAGTATCCATCGGAACAGATACTACACTTTGATCTTAGCCAAAAGGCCAAGAACCCATGTCAGTAAGAGGGGGGTCATTTTCTAGCTGTCTGGTCCACAGCAGTATACTGGTCTCTTCCTAAGATGTTGCTAAGGGTTCGACATGGCTAAGGAAGCTTCTCCTTGACTTCAGTCATTGGGCTGTTAGTCCATGTCCATGAAGGAGTTCATCACTGGTAGCCTTTGTAATCTATACTCGGCTGGCAACTTGTAGCTAAGTACATTATTCTATTGCCAATAACATGGTATGAAAATAACAAATGAAAATTGGCTAGTCAGAAGCAAAGTTTGAATTTTCAGCTTAAATGCTATTCAGGTCCAACTGTTAAAATCCGTCCAACGTAAATTTATATTTTAGATATACATATACACGCATAGATGCACTCCAATGCATTTTGTCTCATTTTAGCTCTTCTTTTGTGTTTTCCTGTAATTGACGAGAAAACCTTGATATCGGATTAGTTTCAAGCCTTAAAAGAATGTTAGATGATCAAGTCAAAACACGTCAATCAAAACAAAGGATTGCTTTTTTCATTAAATCCTGAACCAGATGTTCCAATCATCTCTACTTAAAGAAAACAAAAGAATTGAAGTTGATTTCTGTCAGCCATTTCTACACATTCATTACTTTATATCGAAGCCGTATTCACCCAAGGCGGGTTGAACCGGCTTCCTCCGAAGGAAGAAAGTTTCTAGGGAATATCAAATTCACAAGCAGTCCCCAGTCGCATGTATTATTCATTCCTTTGCAGCAAAAAAAGGTTATCAATACATTTAATGCAATTTTGACAAATTAACAAATTTGACATCTTCATTCCAGCTTCCAGCAACAATACTTTCCTTAAGGTACCACACTCTAGCTGAATCTCTTGTTTTCTTCAGTATTGATTTACTCCTCTCCAGGAGTTAGGCACAAGGCCAGTTTTTATCTTACTCCCACAAGTAAGATGTGACCCAAGGTCGGATCGAGAAAATCTTTAATATACTACAGCACTTGGTTGCATATCAGAACTGCACAACGCATTCAGAGACAAATATCCTGACATAAAAATTGGATTTTCCATATTTTGCACTCTAAGACCAAAATGGTATGTTCTTGCTGGATCATCAGGCACCAATTCTGTTTGCGTATGTCGTACTCATCAGAATGTAGTATTGCTGGTTGATATGATTGAATGGTTGTATACATAGAAATAACTAATCAATAAAGTTGTCTGTGACCGAGATAACAAAGTGTGTATGATGCATCGCTGTGATTCATGTCCAGGAAGTGCTGCTCTGAAAAAGTTTCTGGACGATGAGCTCAAAGATAAGGACTCTGAATTCCATTATTGTCAGTGGCTTACTTACAACGACATTCAAAGAATACAAGGAACTCCTCCACGACAGCATCAACAACCTTACTTGACACTTGTACCTGGTGAAAGCCCAAGCAAGTTACGTGAAATTGATGAAGAAATCTCTCAGTGTGAACGAGGTTTTGGTGCTAGGAGACTTTGCGGAGAACTACCAGTATCTGATCCAGGATGAGATACAAAGCTTCCACTGGAACAAAGCGTATTGTGCATTGCATCCCCTAGTCATCTACTACAAAGATGCCGATGGAAACTGTTTCATTTTAGATGATAACACACATAACACCAGTTTTGTTCACAAGATTCAGGTGGAATACTTGAAGCAGAGGAGGCCGTCAAACATTACAAAGATCTATTACGTTTCTGATGGTTATGGTGGGCAGTACAAAAATTTCAAGAACTTCCTTAATTTATGTTCCCATAAAGAAGACGCTTCCATCGAAGCAGAGTGGATTTTCTTTGCAACTAGTCACGGGAAATCACTGTGTGATGGAATTGGTGGTGCGGTGAAACGTCATGTTGCAAAACGAAGTTTGCAGAAACCACTCAACAACCAAATTCTTCTTTGGCATTGACAAAGAAGACATGGTCGAGGTGAGAAAGAAGATGGAGAAGAGGTTCGAAGAAGGTAAAATAATACCCGATACAAGAAGCAGTCCCCAGTCGGCATCACAAATTGGACACAAACTGTGCATTGAGGATGACTTGTTTGTAGACATCCATGACATAAAAAATCTAACTTGAGTTGATATTGGCAACATTGCATCATCGTATTACATCTCTTGCATGTATAATTCGTTGTGGTGGGTCGGTTTGGTGAATAAAGTTGATGAGGAGCAAGGTGATGGAGATGTCCAATTCATGCACCCCAATGGAACACGGAAAACATTCAACTGGCCAGAAGGTGGCAATAGCTGCTATGTCCCTATAAAAACATTATATGTGCTATACAGGAACCTACTACTACCATTGGAAGAACTTACAGAATTTGTGAGAATTTGTGATGAAGATTATTATAAAACGATTGCTGTCTTTGCAAAACTTCATTGGTGAACAGCTGTTGATTTGATGTTTTAAAAACATGCTATGATGTACCTTATGAAACATGCTATGATGTACCTTATGAAACATGCTATGATGTACCTTATGAAAACTTCTAATTTTCTATGCATTAAATTAACTATAGCAAAATGAAAAGTGAATTTTGTGATAAATTTTGATTTTGTTTTGGGTTTACTTATCCTCCAGTGGAAAGAACAAGACCGTATAGTCGCGACGCATCTCAACGTGAAAAAAAAAAATGTCCGTTTTTCAAGTTAAATTGTGAGCTAATGAAAAAAAGAACATTTTGGGATGAAAGAAAGTTCAAACCGTGTAGAACACACAGAAAAAGAACATTTTCATTTTCCAATAATTCCACATGTTTTTTGTGGCTTGGTAGTGCCACACCCAAATTTAGGCAAACATGTACAATAACTAAAAAACAGTTGATTTTTAGAAGTTTTAAGTGTGAGTTTTGGATTCCTTGTGCAAAAAACCTTGTCTGTACCAATTTTTACAGTTCTAGCTAGTCTGAAATTCATTTTATGCACAAAAAATGAAATTTTCTAATGTTGTGATTTTGCAGCCTTTCAAGACATACCTGAAATCTTAAAAATGCAATATTTTGGAAACCGCTTGGAGTTACAAACTGAAATTTTTAGGATTGTCTAGTCTTTATAATACCAACAACTGGGGGAAATTTGAAAGAGAGAGGTATGGGTTTCATGGTCTGGATGATTTGACATGAAATTACCTTATACAGTCCAGATCTAATCTTCCTCTGAGGTCATCAGATCTAAGCCTGTCTTTAAGACTCACGTTACACATCCATTGTATCATTCTCATATCATTTCTCTCCATGCAACGCATGTCCTGGCCAGGTTTCACTTTCAGTAATATAAAAAGTTCCCTGAACTTACTTAATCCACTCCTAATTCTTGCAATCACACTAGCACCTGCTCCACCCTGTGCTCCAATGGTATCACCAAGGTAAAAAAACTTCTCGACAACCTGAATAGCTTCGCCATCCAGATATACTGTCTCTACATATGAGTTCTCATCCATCTCCATTGTCTTACACTTTTTACACACAAATTGGTTATCCTCTCTCAACCTACCAGTAATTCAGCACTTTTTGTGTATTCCAACCAAAGTTTTATTAGACTTTTATAGCAGCTATCCCAAATCAAAATGTTATTTTCATTATATCTAAAGAAAAAAAAAATGAATGTACCTACATAGATTAAAAAAAACAAAAAACAATAGTACAAAATTTATGACTGTTCAAGTTTGTTGGAAATTACAAAGTTTGCCATCTTGTGTGCGACTGGTCCAGAAGCCAATTGTCACAGTGTATAACTAAAAATGCAGTCTTTAAATAAGTGAAAACTACTTACAAATGTAATATCATCTTGAAAATTAATCAGAATGGAAGCAATAATTATTAGATTAAACCAATATAAATATTGGTCAGAATCCCATTACTCATCAAAAATAAAAATAAAATGACACGGAAGTGCAACTTTGGCTATTCATATAAGATTCATTTCAACAGCGAACACATCGAATTATCTTAATATGATTCATAGCACAGTAGAGATAAAACTACATTTTTCTTTTAATAATAAATCAATAAAAACACTCAGATCTGGACCATGTAAGAATAGATGGAAGACAGAAACATAGGACAAAAAATGTCATTCATTAATGTTTTCAACTTGGAGTTTTTTTGTGAAAAACAACTTAAAACCCTATATTAAGCCCACCATATTGAGGAGTTACCCTTTTCTTTAAGATGAGACAAAAATAGTCTCATCTTAAAGAAAAAGGGTAATAATAATGCATAGAGACGCACAATATTGTGCACACCATTTGAAAACGCCAACATTAAAAAATAAGTCGCTTGTGATCGAAAATAGTAACCTAACTTGAAGTAGCCTGAAAAAAATATATTAATGACACAAGAGAAGGAATTGTACATTTATAAAGAGAAAAGATTAAATGTTGTTTACATCTAAATAAATACTGGTCAGTATTTAGCTTTAAGTGTTAAATGCTGTCAATCATTTAGAATGAATTTCCATATGAAGATTTGCAAATTCTTATAAGCATGGCTTCAATATAACTTAAGCATTTTTTTTATTAAGGAGTCACCACTTATCGAGGCTAAAAGCCACTCGAAGATAAGGGTTAATGAGATTGATAGATTGACAGTTGAATGATGATGAATATTATAAGAGGATTGAAAATAATGAATCGAATTGATAAAATTTGATGACTTATGAGAATTGTTTATGACAAGTGTTTATTGGTATTAGATTTTAAGATGATCATGTTGTAGTCCTCAGGGAGGCAATTATGTGGCAACATGTTCCACAGATGGGACCTCCATTGCAATTAGTAGACAGACCTTGAATTCAAGCCAAATCAAATTCGATATACGCCACTGGGAAGGAAAATCTATATTTAAAAGTTATAATCAATAAACCAGAAACAATGTTGAATTTTGGCTAAAATCCAAATTCATCCGTCAGTTCTACATGAATCCTTAGTTTTCCCCAAATGATTAAAATGAAATCATTAAACAACCCAATCTTTTGAGAGAAAGAAAATGGAACCGGAAAAAAGTTTTAAAATCTATATATATAATACACTAAGGCAATTTCATGTACCAGGGCAGATTAGACACAAGGTCGGTTTTTAATGTAGGGAAAATCCAGCTCCCTAAAAATGGCACTCTGGATCGGGACGAAAATCAAAATTGCCTCAGTCTAGTAGGATTTCTCCGTCACTGACTGAGAAGAAAGATGAAACAGTTACTACTTTGCTCCTAGCCAAAAGGTCAAAGACAAAGGCTAAATGTTTTACAAAAAATATTTACATAAATATTGGATTGTATTAAAAAGGCACACAGAAAATATCTTTTTCAAAACTATCCTTGACCTTTAAAAGAAAAAAAATGTATATATTTATTAGAATTATAATAATTTAAATATAAATCGAATGATCGTAGAGAACGCAGTAATTTGAAAATGAGAATTTAGGACGCTGAAAGCATACACAACCCGAAAAATAGAAACTTCTGTTTTAACAAATAGAAGATTGCAGGGTTGTGCCCCTGTTTGTTTATTGAAAAGTTTTGTATAAAAAAAACGCACTAAAAATAAATATTTAATACCCCCAACCCTTTTTCTTAAAATAAATCTTTCCCTATATAAAAATCAAACTTGTGATGAAAAACCAAACAACTCAAGTTTATTATCTGTTTGTTTACAGTGTGTGCAGATCAATCAAAAGAAACCCATGTAGACCCGAATTCGTCCCTTTCATATTTGTTTATTTCTGGGGTCTTTGAAACCTAATTGATCCAATTAAAATAAAATAGAAAGTGGGGCAATAAAAAAACAGGTTAGTAAGACCCTTCTTAACCCTTTTTAAAAATAGACCCCCTACTGTTTTCTGGTTTGTTTAGAACCAAAAGTAAGAGAGTCGATTCAAATAATCCAGATTTGCATTAAATGTGATCCATAGTCAATAGTTAAATTTGATCCAAGTAAGCAAGATTCCCTGAATTTCAATTTCTTCTTAAGACATCCTCAACCTTAGCCTTAAATTTTAGGCATTTTCTAGAATGAAAATCATGTAATGGATTGTTATCCAAATTGGAATAAGGATTCTAGACATAAGGCTTAGTATCATCATATCTTGATTTTAATCTTCGTATTGAAGATATAACAGTGGTGCAAAACTGCTCTGCCGGGGGAATTCATTTTATCCGTCTTGGGACGGGTATTCTTCTAGTATATATATATATATATATATATATATATATATATATATATGAGACAACTTATGTCTGGATATCCTTTGGTAGATCCTTTCAATAGTCCGAATCAGGATCTTAGTTTCGGAGGGGAATTGGCTGATGAATTTGCCATAGTTTTGATTTGTGTCCCAAGTACTTTCAGACCCATCAAGGTCCATCTTTAGGGGAATGACGATAATCCTGATTCGAACTATTGAAAGGATCTACCAAAGGATATTCAGACATAAGTTGTCTCTTATATTCAACAATACTTGCCTGCAAGAGAAGATGCTGCCTATATATATATATATATATATATATATATATATATATATATAATTAAAACGCTAAAGAGTTCTATGCCCATCAGTTAAGTTTAATATGGACGATCAGTGGCTTGGCTCCTATAAGTTTTGGAGAATAACAAACAAGGTTCTGAACAAATACATAACCCATATCCCAACCATCAGAAATAGACCAGAGGTGATATCCTCAGCATCTGATAAAACCAAAGTTTTTGCAAAGAACTTTGCAATCAGAGTCACTATAAAAATACTTACCATAATCCGACTGGACCCTCCCCCCTTCGGACTTAGGGTTAGTGGTACCGTAAGACTCTTTTTTATTATTTTGTATCTTTTAAGCCTGAAATAAGCGATCAGCTAAAAAAGAAAAATTCAACACCATTTTTTTTTTACAAAATCGGTTAAGTGAAAGTAATGACACAAATTTTGAAATAAAAAAAACTTACAAATAGTTTCAAAAAGTGTAAAACTAACAGGTCGATAGAATATTAAGTTTTCCATCGTTTGGTAACAGTTATTTGTTGTCTATTTGTTTTTGCACCCCTTTTTTCTTGTTAACTATACTGCACAATCGCCGAAATCAATAATAATATTAATAATAAACAAGCAAAAAATATCAGTAAACATTTGCAACAAAATAATGATTAAATAATAAATATATTAGTTTGCTGCAAATACAACCCATAATACATTCCGATTTCAGCTTCCAGGCGAAAACTCTCTCCGAATTGAGTGGAGATATTTTTGAGAAGGAGGTGATACCTCGAAAAAAAAAAAAAAATAATAATAATAATAATAATTATTATTATAATTATTATTATTATTATTATTAAATAATAATAATAATAATAATAATAATATGATGATGATGGCCAAAATGGGGGACCTGGTCCGCATCCTGCAAATGTTGGCTCCTTTAATTTCAGGAACAAGACCACAGACAAAAAACAGGTAGGTAACCCATCAAATTCCAAATATGATAAGGACACTGACCAAACACAAGAATTCAAGAATGAAAATAACAGGCCAAAAAGCCATAGAAAGAAATGGACCACAAAAGAGAACAGACTGGTAATGGAATGCTACTACAAAAGCCGCTACCCCACAGAGAGGATATCTGAAATGAATGAAAGATCTATGGGACATTTCTACTGACTACCATACAATGGCACAAAGGATAGCAGATCAAGCAAGACAGATACTCAAGAGAGGGTGGTTCTCGGAGATGGAATTAACGGATATTAAACAAAAGATAAATGGCGTGACAGATCAAGACACACCACTTGACGAAAACTCCCAGGAAGAAGACGGGAAAAACATAAACACAGAAACTGAAGAATGCGAAGACAACGAAACTATAGAACTATCTGAGGAAGAAGCAAAAGAAGTGGAAAACATCAAACGATTAATGTCCGAGAACAAAACAAAACTTCCATCCCTAAGGAACGAAGACTGGAAGAAGTTAAAAGTTGAAACAGAGAAAGTAAACAGTACTCACGTACATCCCAACAGACACTATCACAGATCTAAACAACTTGATATATGCGGGGCAAAATCAATAAGTATGAAACTAAAAAGGGAAAAGAAGACTGACCAAAAGAATGGACAGACGAAATCTGGATGGGAGATCAGACTGGAAACCCAGATCACCAAACTTCAAAAGGAAGCTAAAACCGTAAATAGGATGAAGGAGAACAGTAAACGATGGAAGAGCAGAAATCTGAATCACAAGGAAAGACTAAATAAGGAAGATGAAGAACTAAAACAAAAGATAGCAGCAAAAGAAGGAAGATTGAGACGATACAGATACAAATCGAAACAGTACAAACAGAACAGGACCTTTGAAAACAATGAAAGCCAGTTTTACAAAAACATAAATGGAGAAAGAACAATAACAGAACAACCGGACCCGACACAAACAAAACATTTCTGGAGCGAGATATGGGAAAAGGCTGAAGATCACAACAAAAATGCTAAATGGCTGAAAGACATGAAAGATAAACTTCTAGAAATTGAAGAAGGAACGGAAACAGAAATTAATGAAGAAACTATTAAGACAACACTAAAGAAAATGGCAAACTAGAAAGCACCAGGTCACGATGGAATACATGCGTACTGGTTCAAAAAATTCACGACCCTACATGAAAGGCTAGCGCAGAAACTGAGAGGATGTATCCATAAAACAGACGTACCAAAGTTGATGACCAAAGGAAGGACAACGCTCATACAAAAAGACGCCAAGAAGGGAACGACCCCAAGCAATTACAGACCAATAACCTGTTTACCGACAATGTGGAAAATCCTAACGGCACAACTTAGAGAGCAAATTTACCATTCCCTGAACAGTCGTGGACTACTTCCCGAGGAACAAAAAGGATGCCAGAAAGGGAAAAGAGGGACGCATGACCTGTTATACATAGATCAAAAGATCCTGAAAAAAGTTAAAAGCAAGAAAAAGAACATATCTATGGCATGGATTGACTACAAGAAAGCGTACGACAGAATCCCTCAAGCATGGATAATTGAATGTTTAAAAATGTACAAGATACCCAACAGGATTATTAATTTAATCAAGAAAGCAATGGAAACATGGAGATTAGAACTGACAGCTGGAGGACAATACTTGACGGAGATAAAAATACAGAGAGGCATTTTCCAAGGATACTCCCTATCACCACTACTGTTTATCATAGCCATGATGCCACTCAACTACATATTCAGGAAATGTGATGCCGGATACAAGTTCACAGGCAGAGAACAACGAATAAACCATCTCATGTACATGGACGACCTGAAGCTATTTGCAAAAAGCAAAAAGGAACTGGAAAAGCTGATAAATACGACCAGAATCTTCAGTCAGGACATTCAAATGGAATTCGGAATAGAAAAGTGTGCATTGATAGAGATTAAAAAAGGAAAGTTGGAGACGACTGAGGGCATGGAACTAGCCAACCAAGAGCAGATGAGGGCGCTAGATGAACAAGACAGTTATAAATATTTGGGAGTTTTGGAAGCAGACACAATCAAATCAACAGAAATGAAAGAGAAGATTGGAAAAGAATACCTGAGAAGAACAAGAAAGCTCTTAGAAACAAAATTATATAGCAGAAACCTAATCAAAGGAATAAATACCTAGTCAGTATCACTAATAAGATATTCTGGACCATTCATAAACTGGACTAAAGAAGAACTCAGGCACCTTGATCAGAGGACTAGAAAATTAATGACTATGCACAATGCACTACATCCAAAAGACGATACAGACAGACTCTACGTGAAGAGAAACGAAGGGGGAATAGGAATGGTAAGTATAGAAGACTGTGTGGACGACACTAAAAAAGAGCTGGAGAAATACATAAACCAGAACACAGAAAGGCTGATCACCGCAGCAAGAGATACCACCCCAACGAACAATGCAGGAAGCATCGAAACTGGACATAAACACACAAGAAAAGAAAAATGGGAAGAAAAACAACTACATGGACGCTTCATAAAACTCACAAGAGAAGAAATCAACGCAAATAGCTGGACATGGCTAAGAAAAGGACACTTGAACAGAGAAACGGAATCTTTACTGATGGCTGCACAGAACAATGCAATTAGGACAAACTACATTAAAGCTAAAATAGATAAAACCCAGGAAAACAATAAATGCAGACTGTGTTGACAAAGAGACGAAACAGTAAATCATAATAAGTGAATGTAGCAAACTTGCTCAAAAAGAATACAAGAACAGACATGATTGTGTTGGGAAAGTAATACACAGGGAACTGTGCAAACAATTGAATTTCGAATATGCGGACAAATGGTACAAATATAAACCGGAAACAGTACTGGAAAACGAAAAACACAAAATCCTCTGGGATATGGATATACAAACAGAAAAACTCATACAAGCAAGGAGACCTGATGTTATTATAATAGACAAAAAGGAAAAATCTTGTAAAATCGTAGACTTCGCTGTTCCAGCAGACCACAGAGTGAACATCAAAGACACGGAAAAAGGAAGTAAATACACAGAACTAGCCAGAGAACTGAAAGGAATATGGAGCATGAAGAAAGTTAGTATAATACCAATAATCGTAGGAGCACTAGGAACAATCCCAAAAAACCTGGAGAAAAGACTGGGAGAAATTGGAATCAAAGGGACTATCGAAACCATACAAAGGACGGCAATGATCAAAACAGCTGCAATCTTAAGGAAACTCCTCGAATGCGGAAACTAACACACATAAGCTACAAAGGCTAACCAGTCACAAGGAAAACAAAACCACACGGAGAACACCACAACAAGAGCCAAGGAACAGAAACTGCAAGAAACAGCACTTCATAATCTCCCCCCCCCCCCATAAATTAGACCGGCCTCAGCTATCACTACACAAAAATGAACCCAAGAAACAGAAATTACAAGAAACACTATAAGCTCCTCCCTCTCCCCCGCCCCCCCCAAAAAAAATTAAGAGGAATTAAGGATTTTTTTATTTTTAAATAAGGAAAGAGAAAAGGAAAAAAAATAAGGAATTGAAAGGAAAACATTTAAAAATTAAAAAAAATTGATTTTTTTTTTTTTTAAATTAATTTAAAGAAATATTTTATTTATTTATTTATTTATTTTTTTTTAACTGGTGCTGGCCTAGGCTGACACCAGACAACATATTTTTAGAGGTCGAGGAGGATGAGAAGACCGAGGAGGGACAGCACAAACCAGACCTCCACTGGAAAAGTGCAGAGAATGCTGAGACCTTGGGGAGGCTTATTGCCAACCAAATCCCAGAGAAGACCAATTGTCCTTACCAGTGAGAAATCAATGGTAAGAGGCTGTTGCGATACCGCATCGTTATCGAAAAGAGGTGAAGAATACTGGAAGTCTGGGGAGACTTGTTGTCACTCAGACTCCAGGAAATACCACTGGTTGTTGTCGGTGAGCAATCACTGACGATGATCTGTGTGAGAATTCCTAGTGAGTACAAATAATAATAATAATAATAATAATAATAATAATAATAATAATAATAATAATAATTAGAGAGCTGAAAGGAATATGAAACATAAAGAAAGTTAATATAATACCAATAATTGTAGGAGCATTAGGAACAGTTCCAAAAAACCTGGAAAAAAGACTAGGAGAAATTGGAATCAAGGGGAAGACAGACTATAAAATGGATGGTAATGATGAAAACAGCTGAAATCTTAAGGAAAATTCTTGAATGCGGAAACCTACTCACATAAATTGCAAACACTAACCAGCCACATGGAAACTGCAACAGAAGTAAAATAAAAAGACGGAAGGAACACCACATGAACCCAAGAGAACTGAAACTGCAAGAAATCTTATAAACTGTGCCCCCCCCCCAAAAAAAAAGACATCAGGCTAGACTGATGCCACACAAAATAGTCATGAAGGGTCAAGGAGGATGGAAGGACCGAGGAGGGAGAGCACTAACCAGACCTCCACTGGAAGAGTGCAAAGAGTACTGGGACCTTAGGGAGGCTTGCTTATTGCCACCCAAATTCCAGTGAAAACCAATGGTCGTTGCCAGCGATAAATTAATAGTAAGCAGCTGTTGTGATAATGCAAAGTCATTTGCAAAGGTTATTGAAGGAGGTGGAAAGTACTGGAAATCTGGGGAGACTTGCTGTTACCCAGACTCCAGGGAAGACCACCGGTTATTATCAGGGAGTAATCTCTGATGATAATCTGTGTGAGAATTCCTAGTGAATACAAATAATAATATAATATACCACCCTCATTCGATACACTACGTTGGTAAATAAATATTTAATTGAAAATTATTAAATACTTCATCTGTCATTTCATCAATTTACCTTTGCCTCATATCAAACAGTGTTTTTTAATCAGAATTGCATTGGCTATCGTCTTTCAACTTGTAAAAATTAATCTATAGTTTGGCAAAAGCAATGTTAAAAACTAATTCAGTAAACAAAATTTGCATCGCCATTGCACAACCATAGCCTTCTAGCCTCTTTTTTTCCTAGTAGTTTATAGAAGGGAGTACTGTCTTCTTAGCCTGTTTTTTTTTTATTTTTCATATAACATTTCTGCATTTGGCATGCCACCACGTCAGAAATGAAAGAACAAATTCAGTTTTTCATATTTATTCTTTCTGTTTCTCAATGAATTTTTATAAATGAAAATAACAGACAATATATTTAGTTTTGGGGAATCTGATATTTATAGCATTCAGTACTTGCCAAAATTTACGGTAAAAATAAAAACATGTATTCTTAAGTTGTGCCCATTTTATCTGCACATTTAGCGATGAAAATTCTATTTCAAATGTACCGATTGATAAACAGAGCCTCTTTTAGAGATGCATGGATAAAAACCCATAATAGTTTTGTGAACACTGAAAGTAGAAAAGATTCTTGCATCTCACTTTTTAATCAGTTGAAATTGACTTAATCTCTATATTAATAAAACTAGCAGTCCCGACCTGGCATTGCCCAGGATTATTAAACCTAATGCTGCCTTTATTTTCTAAAAAACTAACTATCCTGACCTGGTGTTACCTGAGATTATTAAACCTAATTGTTAAATAACTACACACCACTTAGAAATAAATATGAAAAGCATTTTATATTTTAAAATAAAGTACTCTTTGCACAAAAGTTATCTCCCTTGACTCAAAGAGATTTTGAGAGAAGAGTTATGTCCCTTCCACCATTTTCCAGACAGCCTACATCTTGAATCAGACCTGCCGCACAGCGCTCTTCAATTAGACGTTTAAACTAAAAAGTAATTGTTCTTCAATTGTAAAAATATGAATAAATATTATTGTTGGTCTATGATGAAGATTTTTCATTCAAATTCAAATACTGAGTTTCAATCTATGGTCCCTCCCTGTAAAATATTCACAACAAAAACTCGTCTAGCTACAACCACTGTCAATAAATTCCTTTTATCCTTCTGTGTGCCTAGAACTAAGTGGAACTTTCATGAGAAAAGTTTCTTTCCTAGAACTGCCCGTGGAGCACAGTACCATGGGGATGCTTCATGAGTGACTATAACATTGCCATTTTCAAGTCCAATGTAAACAAATTCTTGTTGAGCCGTCCTTTTAAATAGTCACTTTCTGACCAGTTACAAACATTGTTACTAATCCCTCTGGTGTTTCTATGTCTACCTCTCAAACTTAATAATCCTTATCCTTGAGTGGCCTGTGGGCCTTGATAAGTGGTGACTCGTTTGTAAAAAAAAAAGTCAACGTTCTCACTACAAGACTTAAACATGACACAATGATGGTATAACAATCCTGTAATCCATCTTCAACAAACAATGTCCAAGCAAAGGCTAATAAACCTCCTACAATAGAATCCCATCCAAGTGCTTACTGGAATTGCAGCAAGATGCATATTTCACACTTTTGGCTATTTAAGAAGCATAAGTGTCAGGAATGTTTCAATTATGGACATTTGTAGTCCTCAGAAAAGCCAAACATGCAACACCCAGTCAGGTCATTTAAATTTGACACAGAAGAAATCAAGAAAAAAACAGGTTGGAAGAAATCCAATTCAAATTCTGTGCCTGCAACATTCAAAATTAATTTTGAATCTTGCAGAAAATTTATTACTGTTATTGTAAATTGCAGTCCAGTTCGATTTCAGTTCAACACGGCTTTGGAAATTACCCTTATCTCACATTTCACATAAGAAGTCGATGTTAACAGAAACATATCATGCAGTTCGAAGTGTGTCAGTCAACACAATTCAGCTGACGGGTGAGTTAAATTGCGATGTGTTTTTTAAAGAAAAAACATTTTCAGGAACATGCTATCTCTTTGATAATTCTGATTTAAATTTGCTTGGTTAACACCGGATAGATAGAATTGAATCTTTTCAATATTCCTCTCAAGTGTGTTTTTAACACTTTAAATCTTTCTTATATTTCTGATATTGAAAAACAATTCACAGAAATACTGAAGGCCAAAGTTAGCAATGTTTTTCAGGAGAGTCTAGGATATGGCACGAAATCAAAGGCAACTCTCAAATTAAAGTTTGATGCAAAACCGATTTTCAGACCCAAACGTCCGGTACCCTATGCTGCACAAGACATAGTGAACAAGAAGTTAGAACGTCTGCAACAAAAAGGAGTACTGCAACCAACCAATTACTCAGCATGGGCAGCTTCCATTTTTTTTTGTTAAAAAAGCGAAGTAAGAATATGTGCTGATTATTCTACTTGCTTAAACAATTCCTTAGATGCACACCAGTACCCGTTACCTTCGCCAGAATATCTTTTCGACAAATTAAATAGTGATATTTGTTTTGAAAACATCGATTTTTCAGATACTTTTCTGCAGTTAGAGGTTGATAAGGAGTCAAAAGAGCTTCTGACAATCAACGCATACAAGGGACTGTTTAGATTAAACTGCCTTCCTTTCAGAGTCTAATCAACTCTAGCCATATTCCAGCAAACAATGGATGTAATGTTAACTGGATTGACAAGAAGTGCAGCATTCATCACTACACAACATCTTACAGTGGTTGATTTCTATATTTGAATTAATTCAACAGTATGGATTCCATGTAAAAGTTGAAAAATATAAATTTTTTTGAGCACAAATTAAATATCTGGGATTTATTTTTGGCAAAAATGGTCAACGGCCAGACCCAGAAAATATTTCAGTGATTAAAAAAAAAATGCTGGCACTGACAAACATCAAAACTTTATGCTCTTTCCTTGACATGGTTAGTCACTTTAAAAAAAAGGATGCACCATGGAAATAGTTCACTGAGTGTCAATCAGTCTTCAATAAGAAAAAATCTTTACTTTTTTCAGATATGTTGCTCACACACTACAACCCATCCATGGATATTATTGTTGTTTCTGATGCATCTGATTATGGTGTTGGAGCTGTCATTTCACATAGCTCTCCCAATGACAACCAAAAAGCAATAGCTCATGCAGCCAGGTCACTGACGCCTGTTGAGCGAAACAAATCAGATAGATAAAGAAGCATTGGCAATAATTTTTGGCATAAAAAATTTCACAAGATGATATATGAACGTCACTTTACCTTGATCACAGATCATAAACCTCTTGTTAGCATTTTCCGATCCAAGAAAGGTATACCAGTCTATACAGCTAACCGTCTGCAAAGATGACCCACTATTTTGCTGGATTATGATTTCTCCATTAGATATTTTTCAACGGATGCAATCGGATATGCAGATGCTTTATCCATGCTCATGGATAAGCAAACCAAACTCAAAGAGGATTCAGTCATTCTAGCCTTATCTGTGGAGCCAGAAATTATTTCAATGCTCGCATCAACTGTAAGAACACTGGTAATTACTTCACAAATGATCTGCGAGGCTACAGCTTCCAACCCTTACTCAAATCAGTATTGCACTTCCATCATACAAAATGACCGGAGATATCTAATGACAAAAACCTTCAACCATTTTTCCAACATCAATCATCATTGTCTGAAGTTGATGGGTGTATTCTTCTTGCAGATTGTTCCATTAAAATTTCAAAATTGTGTATTACAACAATTTCATTTTGGACATCACGGAATTAACCAGATGAAAGTCTTAGCACGTAACTATGTCTATTGGCCAAACATGGACAAACAATTAGAAGATCTGAGCCATAACTGTTCAAAATGCCAGTTAGCAGCAAAAATTCCAAGAAAAGCTAAACTTTTTTTCTTTGTCTATTTCAGATTCCCCCTGGACTTGTCTTCACATTGACTTTGCAGAACACATTAATAGATAATGTTTTCTAATACTAGTAGATGCTTACATTAAATGGCATGAGATTTTTCCAATGAATCACATTACCTCGGAGGAAACTATTTAAAAATTACAACACATTTTCAGCCAATTTGAAGTACCAGAGACCATAATCTCTGACAATGATACTGCTTTCACTTCTGCAAAATTTACAGATTTCTGCAAGCAGAATGGTATCAAACACATCTGCACTCCTCCTTTTCACCCTCAATCCAATGGACAGGTTGAGCGTTTTGTGGATACATTTAAGAGAGCACTCTTAAAACTTAAAGGGGAGAGAACTACCCATAAATCGTAGAGATATTTCTTGGAAGTTATAGAGCTACTCCAAACTCAAATGTCCCTAACGATAGTTCACCAGCTGAAGTTCTATTTAATCAGAAAGTCTGTTTACCAATAGATGCCATTCGTCCAGTTGCACAAACTTCTCACAGCGGAAACATACGAATGGAGCGACAGTTCAACTATCATCATGGTGCAGTAAGTCGCATATTCAAACTGAGACAAAAAGACCATCGGAATGGCAAAGGGAAGTGGAGACAAGGTTACATCTTGTGCCAAAGCGGAAATGTCATTTATGACGTCAGTGTGCAGTCTTCTGTTTGGGTTCGACATGCGAATCAGTTGCGACCCTCGTATCTTTCACAAACCAACACACAGGACATGCAGAATGATACGTATGTTTCCACTAGAGATACTGATGGATACATTTGATTTGCCTCAACAACGCACTCCACTCACCCTAAAGAGACAACAACCTAAGACTCAACTGAAGACATCACCACGGTCTGCATACATAAAAAAAATCATGTGAATCCAATGCAGATCAGACCATGACAAAAAGCACAAAGTTCAAAGGGGAAGTGTTAGGTGGCTATATACCACTTAGAAATAAATATGAAAAACATTTTATATTTTAAAAGAAAGTATTCTTTGCCCAAAAGTTATATCTCTTATATCAAAGAGATTTTAAGAGAAAAGTTAGGTCCCTTGCATTATTTTACAGACAGCCAACATCTTAAATTGGACGTGCCGCACAGCGCTCTTCAATTATAAATTTAAACTAATAAGTAATTTTTCTTTAGTGGTAAAAATATGAATAAATATTATCGTGTATCTATACCAAAGATTTTATTTTCAAATTCATTTTCATATATTTGTCCAATATCTCACATCACTCCAACTACCACAAGGTTTACTTCACTAATGCTGACTTTATTTTATAAATAACTAGCTGTCCCGACATGGTATTACCCAGGATTATTAAACCTAATGTAAACTATATTTTATAAATAAGTAGAAGAATTCTTGCCCCGAGACGGGTAAAATTAATTCGCGAAAAGAACAGTTTTGTAACACTTTTATGTCGCATTACAAAGGTATAATGATATTGAACCCTCATTCAAATTTTGATTAAAATCCATTAAATGATTTTGATTCTAGAAAATGTCTAAAATTTAAGGCTTAAGCTTAAGGGGATTTAAGAAGAAATTTAAATTTAGGGAATCTTGCTTAGTTGTTGTTTAATGACTATGGATCAAATTCAATACAAATCTGGGAGAAAGTGATAAGGATGGATTTGCGAGAAAGGGGGATAAATAAAGAGCTGGCCAGAGATGGGTTAGTTTGGAAATCAATTTCTAAAAGCCGTCCAACACATGCCATCATGTAAAACAGACATTAAACCGAAGATGGTGATGATGGTGGTGATATAATCAGGCTATTTTTCCATGGCGGGGTGATAGTAAAGAAGTAGAATTTTTGTAGTTTTTACCTTGATTTAATGATTAACTAATCAACGTGTTTTTTCTTTCTTCTTTTTGTTTATATTCTATTGTTCTGCACTTGTATTAGAGTGTGTATACACATCGTCGTTGTGTAAATGGCAAAGTCAATCTCATTGTTTTCTTCAATTACTTTCGTCTTAATCTATGTGTGCATAGTCTATTGACCGAACGACTAGAATTCACTTGAAATTAACTTTTACAGTTTAATTACAAGTAGGAACTCAAGAAACTCCTATTTGTTTAGTAAAGCGGACAGTCTATTTTCACGACCATTGAGATAGTAACAATTTGATAATTACACGTATGACAAGTTTATAGTGAAACAAAAATGTCCGCTTGTTCGAGTGCCAGACATTAAATTAGACTTGTGTTTTTTTTTGTTTTTTGTTTTTTAAATTTTTTCTTTTAAAAGCAAACAAAACCCAGCACTCAATTCTGTCAAGAGGATGCCAGTAATGTCGAAATGTTGATAAGTTTTTTGTATAGTGAGTTCCCAGGACACGTCTGCGATGAGTTAAGAGGTTTGTTAGGAAAATTTAGTGGGTTCCGACTACAGTTTCTTAATAAAATATGGTGTTAAACTAGAGGCACAATTATAAAAATAAAGCCTCCTTTCAGACTCGAGAGACAACGAATAACCCCTGTAAGAGTGCCTGTGTGCAGGGATTCTTTAGTGAAGCAAAGGTTGATCAATCACCAACCACACATATCTTGAACCAGCATGGCTTGGATCCAGTGGCAAAGAGAAGTCTATGACAACTAGAAACAATGCTGGAAAAAGCAGAGACAGACTGTGATATTTCAAAGTTTTCTTTCTCCTAGACTTGAAAGTCTAGTCTACCCTACTATTGGGAGGTGACGGTGGCTAAGTGGTTGACGATACGAGCTGACAACCTGGGTGTGCCAAGTTCGAATCCAGTTTGTTCCACAGAAACACTTTCACTTAGGATGTTGGCAACCTTCACGTGGTTCCTCCTGTAAGTACCCGATTTATTTCTAGAACAAATTCTAACTGAAAAAATATCGGATAAACCAATACCAACAATAGAATGATCTGATTCATACGAAATAAATGAATTAACCCTACTATTTAAGCCATAGCTGGAGGGAAGATATATGGATTACGACCTTTCTCAAGGGCATGAGTGAAAGTAATAAAGTAGCCCCGACAGAACTCTTACAAGACACGCAAAGCCGGTAATCGCTACAGCAAGCCATTTCCATCTTCTTATTATTGTTCTAAATTCTAGTTGTTACAAATAAAAAGCCCTCTTTTAATCTCGAGAAACAATGGATACCCCCTGTTAGAGTGCCTTCACAGAGTATCTATAGTTAAGCTAGAGTTGCACAATCACCAACTGCATTTCTCCTGAACCAGCATTGTTAGTGAAAAAGAGAAGTCCAGGACAATTGGAAAAAAATGAACAATATTATGAGATGATTGAAAATAGTGAAGGAAAGTTTAAAACCATTCCTTAGGTTAGCTTTGATGATAAAGAAACCAGTGTTCATAGGAAGTGATATCTCAACTCATGATTTTTTAATACAATAGAGTCATATAAAAATGGTAGTATGAATCACCAAAAGAGAATACTACATTTATTACAGACAAAAAAAAAAAGAAAAAAATAGAAAGGCTACAACCTAATTATATTTTCACTTCATAAAAACGATAAACCAAATTTTCTAAAGATCTTTTACTCAACAGTTCTGGAATTACCTTACAGACACACATTTCATATGTTCCATGTACTTATTTATTTGTTTGTTTGTTATATCAGTGAGGGTTGAGAACATGTGTTGCATGGAGAGAACTGATACAGGAATGATACAATGGATGTGTAATGCGAGTCTTAAAGACAGACTCAGATCTGATGACCTCAGAGGAAGATTAAATCTGGACAGTATAGGAAGATGTGTGCAGAACAGGAGACTTTGTTGGTTTTGTCACATTGAAAGAATGGATGAGAGTGCTTGGGTTAGTAGATGTAGAAGGATCAGTTGGCTGGGGAAGGCCAAGAAAAACAGGGAGAGAAGTGTGATAAGGATGGATTTAAGAGAAAGAGGGCAAATAAATACCTGGACAGAGATCGGTTAGTTTGGAAATCAATTTCTAAAATCCGGCCAAAACAAAAAACAGACGTTAAACTGATGATGATGAATGATTATGATGATGATAATTCCGTTTTTACTATCTTCTGAATTAAATTTTTTTTTAAATAAATTTTTTTGTACATTACATAACATTATTGTAAATATAAATATAAAATCCTGTAAAATATTTTATTTGATAGGTCCCAAAAATGCCTCCTTAATTCCTTTTTCTACCATTATTTCTTAATTCATCTAATGCCATCCATTTTACACGATTGCCATTCTTAATCTGATCTGGCAACTTATCTAAAAAAAATCCTTACAAATGTAATGTCATCTTGTGGTAAATGAAAATGAATCATGATTCATGATGGAAGCAATAATTATTAGATCAAACTTGCCTAAATATTGAGCAAACGTTAAATAAAAGGTCTTGAGTTGGGTTACCTCCATTCATTAAGATGATTGATTGACTATTTATTCGAAAATGTCATGATTGAACTTTAATCCAAACATGAGACATGAACACGCACGAGGTAGCATGTTCAGTGGTGCATGCGAACAGCAGAATTGCTGCGGATGCGAGATATTCGGCCAAGAGAAGGGGGGGGGGGGCACAGAAGAAATTTAAAATATCTCTGATTGTGAGTTCGACTACACAGAAATTGTTTTTCCTTTGAAATAAAATAAGTGCATCGTTAAATGGGGGTTCAAACTGAGAGCAACCTACTTGAGAAAAGTAATGTCCTAGATTGACTGCAGATAAGCCGTTTTGGCTGGCTGTTATCTCTGGTGAATATCTCGGATACTTATTCTATGGGTGGTCTAATGGGGGATGACAGAGTCTAGTCAAAAGTACATATATTCCGGCCTATGGGCAAGGGAGGGAGCTAGAGCCGGCCCTTCGAGTGTGAGGCAATCAGTTAGAGTTGGATGTCTGAGAATCAGATGATTTTTGGTGACCCTCATGAATGGATGGTCTGTTTGTGTCGGGCATAGGTCTTTCAGCTGCAAGTCTGTTGTTCAGAAAACGAGTATCATTATACCCCCCCCCCCCCCCCCAATAAACATCTGTTAATTGTTTTTAAACTGGAGTTGTGATTTTATTTGGAGGGAGAATTCCTTTGTTGCAGCACTGATTGAATCGAACAACAACTTTGGACCGGTATAGCGAGTGGGACGATCAAGGCCTGTGTAGTGAATGCACACATGCATCTTCATAGATATATTTACTAGGTCTACTACTAGGTATCCCAAACCAAAATTTTATTTTCATTATATCTAAAAACCTTTAATGTGGACACATAGATCTTTGCAAAACATGAACAATGGTAACAAATTTATTCTCGCAGCTCAATTAGCTACTGAAGTATGGTTGATCTTAGGAAGTCGGTGGGCAGAGAGGAATGGAGAGAGAGCGAGCTAATTGCCAGGTCATCTGACGTGTCAGCTACGCTCAGCGAGACTATAAGATAGGTGAAGGTGAAAAAAGGGAAAGATTTATATCAAACCTGAATCTTGACAAATACAGCTTTCTTGCTTTCAAAAGGAAGAAACTTTGAACACTTACCTGTAAAAAAAATAAATTAAAAAAAAATGAAATTATAAAAAAAACAAAAAAAAACAAGAAAAAATCTCTTTTCTATTTAAGAACAATATTTCACCAGTTTCAGCTTCAATATTGTTCACAAATATTCATAAAAGTTGATATTTCTTTTTTTTGTAAATTTGCAGAGTTTTGGCTGAGGAATGTTTTGGTTTTGACAGAACAGATGTTGTTATTTCTTTTGACTCTTAGAAATGGAATACATGAATGCACATTATAGGATGCAGAAAATACAGAGATCCGTGGCAGAAAATCAGATTAAATGAAAAGAGTGATCGTGTGTGTATTGGGGGGGGGGGGGGGGAGATAAAGAAATAAGTGAAAAAAAAAATGAGAGAGAAAGCAAATGAAGGAAAGAGATAGAATGAAAATTATACAGCAAATAAATGAAAGAGAAAATGAAAGAGAAATTGAATTTGTGAAAGAGAGAGAGAAAAAGATAGTGCATGAGAGAGAGAGAGAGAGAGAGAGAGAGAGAGAGAGAGAGAGAGAGAGAGAGAGAGATAAAGTGTGAGATAGAAAGTTTGTGTGCATGTGTGAAAGAAAGTGTGTGTGAGAGAGAGAGAGAAAAATGTATTAGAGAGAGAGAGAGAGAATGAGAGAGAGAATGAGAGAGAGCAAATGTAAGAGAGAGGGGAGACTAAATCTATGCGAGAGAGAAATTTAAGAGAGAGAGAGAGAAAGAGAAAAGAATACGTGAGAATTTAAATATAATTGAACTTAAGTTATCTTCTATATATAAAAGTCAATGTTTGTTTGTGTGTTATAGAAATTAATGTTAACAGAACATTGAAATAAGTTTCGATAAGGGTTACATTTTTCAAGGAATCTAAAGACAACATTGAAAGTTTTCTTCGATTCCTGAGATCACTAGGGGAAATTATCGGTTAGGTCCATAAAAAACTGAAATATATTAAAACGTAAAGAAACGAACATAAAATTAAACAAAAGAATCTCTCAGAGAAGAATGTATTAAAAAAAAAAACGGTTTAAACATTTAAATAATTATTTCTGTTGCTATTTTAAAGATGTAAAAACAATGAATTCCTTTCGATTCGTTTAAGCCATTTGCTGCAGCATCGACAATTAGTTTTTCTTTAAGAAAACACCATTGTGCTAACAGTTTTTTTATTACGTAACCTCATATTGCAAATCTTATTTTTTAACTTTTCTTTTAAGGCAAAAATTGCAAACATGACTATATTTGAAATTATTTCCGACAAGCAATATATCTCCACGCAGGCAACACCGGAAGAATACTTTTTCTTCTTCTATTATATAAAGGGCAGTTGTATGTGTGTGTCCAGTTACAAGTCAAACACGACAAAACAAATACGCACAAGGTTGGTATATTCTTGATCAGCGTTACCCTGGTGAATAATATCTAAAATTCAAACAAAATAATATTCATTCTTTGGGAGGTCAACTGGGCCATGTTTCGTCGGAAGGAGGGGGGGGGAGTTGTCAGCCATTTCCAATGTTATCTACTGATAATATAAGGAGCACATTCTCTGTCATGATGTCAGGATTTCTGTCTGTCCCTCGCTGAGAATTTTTGTAAATCTAAGAAATACATTAGGGAACATCTCAACCACTTATTTGTGAGTAAATAATACATAAACAAATAATAAATAAATTTGACGAAACTGGGAATCGAAACTGCCCACTTCAGGTCTCCAGTTTCTGTCCTTACCATCTGAGCTAACCGGCAGAGATTATAAAAAACTACAATAAAATAAACTTACTTATGCAAACACGATTTCTGGTGTTTCACAATTCACTGATGCAGACGACACCGATTTTCTCAGCGTTAGTTTCTTTTTTTTAATTTTTACATTAAAAACAATTTAATATTTTGAATTCAAAACATAGGTGATAATAAAAATATCTCGCTCATTTCGTTTGACTTTTGTACACAGGAGGGGGGGGGCTGAAATCGTGAACGAGGCTATTATCCCAATATCTCTCTCTGTCTCCCTCCTCTCTGTTGAACAAACACAATTAATATAAGTCCCTCGCTGTTCAATCTCGCTTATTTAGTTTGATTTTCGCACACATTTTGGATGAAATTTATTAATTAGTCTGAAATTGTATTTTTTATTTCAAACTCATTATTTAAAAAGAACTTTTGTCAACATTTTATTGCGTATTTCATATGATTTTTGCACACATTTTGGATAAAATTTATTTATTAGTCTTAAATTGTATTTTTATCCCCAAATATGGCAGTTAACCAATTTTTTTTTGTTATGAATAAAGATAAATGTGTTTATTTCAGAAAGGTCCATAGAATATATTTTAATATTTGTTTGAAAAGTTAACAGAATGCCATCAACAGATAAAACAGAAAATAATCAGATTTTCGTAAACATAATATATTTTGTTTTATTATTATATATTAAACAAACAAATATCTAAGTAAAACACAACTAAAATTACTGATTTTTTTCTGATGAAATCAAACTTTTTAATAATTTGGTTCTATTAATAATTTAATGACCAAACAATACCGTAAAAAGTAAATTTAACTTTCAGAATTTCGGACAAATCGGAAATTTCGACCGGTGTTTATCAAAAAAAGAAAATGAATATAATTTTGGTGCTTCTATATATATTGAACCAAACTTTTAATCGAGGTTTTAGATTTAGTTCAGCAAAACTTAGTTTGGTTCGGTTTAAATTCTGTAGAAGCAACATATTTTTGTCTACTTCGAGAATTTTGTTTGCAATATTCTGTACTAGTTACGTCATTACTATGTTTAATTTGTTAAAAATGTGAATTTGTAATATATTTAAATTAACCAATGAAGATACTTGTGTTTATTTCAGAAAGGTCCATATCATATATTTAAAACCAATTTAACTTTAAAAATTCTATTAAAAAAAAAATTGGTTACCCGGTGCAGTTTACCCACTAAACAAATTCAAGTTCTACTTTTTTGTTGTGATTACTCTTAAACAGCTTGAAAAACTATCCGCAAAGAAGGAATTACATTTTTTTTTTTTAAATATTTAATATTTTAGAGTGAGGGATCACTTTCCATTATAAATTTAACGTAAAATGAACACCCACTTCCTGGCTAGTGTGCATTAAATGAGACATACTTTGTAAATACTGCATTCTTTTAAAGATGAAATAATAAAAAACATGCACCCTTTCTACTAGTACTACTAAGCATTTCACTCTAAATAATTTACACGACTGAGATAGGAATTAACCTATAAAAATTGCCACATGTCGAGAAGGATTTCTCCTCTTTTGACCAATGACAGGACTGATACTTTGATCCCAGTCTGAAGGATAGGATTTCCAATAATTGTTAGTTATTATTGGAGCCCTGCACCTTATGTAAACGAGATTCTATATTTTTTAGTCGATTATACATGTAAGCAGCATGAAAAAGTTAGTGGTGAAAAGAAAGAAATCAAACAAAAAAAAACAAAAAAAAACATTTTTAACTCTTAGCGTTGGGATCACTTTCGAATAATATATAATAATATCGTGGGGTCTGCATTCGCACCGGACCTTCATAGAATAAAAATATATCACAAACTCTTACAGGTGTTTTGGAGATAGACCCACCATAACCAGATATATTCTTAAAGTACATTAACCAGAGTAGTTAGATAAGTATGGTTGAGTTTGAACAAAGGTTGCATAATAGTATCGTGGGGTCTGAGTTTGTGCTGGACCTTCATAGAATGGAAATATATCACAAGCTCTTACAAGGATTTTGGGTCTGACACGGTAGCCTAACAAAAATATGCGACTGTAAGGAGGATATTTTGCTAGGCTAATATTACATTTTAGATTAATGCGCTCAGTGAAAATTAAAATTTGTATGAATTTATGTTTTAACGTATTCAAATTTTTATTGATTGCGCATAATTTTGGGTCACATAACAATTTGAAAATATGCGATGCGATTTACAAAACGGAAAATGTTTTTTTAGGAGCATAAATTGACCATAATACTTGGCTTCTGTATTTAAAACTTTAATTCAACCCATTAAATAAAAAATAAATTCAGTCTAACGTTCTACCACCTGAGCTATTTGTACTTTCTTATAAATAGATCTTAAAATATTCCCTTAACAAAATAATTATATCTTTGGCATGACGTCATAGATTTATGATTTACATCATGTTTCAAAACATTAATTCAAACATAAACGATGATAATAAAATATAAATAAATAAATAGGTAAACATTATCAATAGTGTTGGAAATTATTTTAATAGTCCCAAACAATTTATTTAGCTTTAACTACGTATTGTATGTAGTTTTTTTTGTTTTTTTTGCAATTATATGATTTTAGGTATGTAAATAGGAAAATCTTCTCACAGACAGCTAGAGAGAGCAGAGGGTGATGCGACAGCCTAGCAAAATTATACGACCGTAGGGAAGATATTTTGCTAGTCTATTATATAAAGGAGAGGTGAATGACTTACATTATTATTATTATTTTCAGTACAATAAAACAAGAGTGAAAGAGGGGTGGGGGAGAAGGATGTGGGAAAACAGGGAAGGGGGAAAGAGAGAAAGACGGATTGAGATAGGTAGAGAGATAGGAGTTTTAATATAAAGATGTTACACACACTTTTTAACCTCTTCTATTTTGTTTTTTATAGGGCCAGGGCAACGACGGGTAGCACTGCTGGTTAAAAAATTTTTAAATCCTTAATGAATTGAAATTATATGAACATATCAACTGACAACTGCATAACTTAAATGTTTATTTTTATTCTTTTCAATGTTCAGTTTAACATTTTGAGAAACGTTTTAGTGTTTAAAATAAGAAAATTATTTCAAACTTTGCCTGCTTGCAATTTAATTCATATTCACTATTTGAAATCATTCAAACGAAACTAATCAATAAGAAAAAGAAGACAAAATTAAATTACTAATAATAATACTATTACAACAATACTACTACTACTACTAGTAATTAATAGAATTTAAACATTACCCCTCTGATGAATAGTAGTAAAAATAAATCGGTTAAAGAGAAAAAAATCTACTTGGTGATGGCTTCCCATTTTGAAATCGGAAATTGACAAGGAGTATTTATCAAAAAACAGTTACCCATTATATTTGTTACCCATTAGATTTTAGGTCGGATGTTTATCTGTCTTCTTTTTTAGGGGAAGATTAATAATTTGTTTTCATCATTTTATTATTATTATTATTATTATTAATACATAAGAAAATCAAGCTGGTTTTTATAATTAGAAATTTTTATATAATTTTTATTACAAATAATAAAATAAAACTTGGGGGGGGGGTTCTACTTTTTCAGGTGATTACGTGTGGTTTTACGACCTTGCCACTTGGACTTAGAGTTAGTGGTAAAAGAAATTTACAAACTAATGAAATTCAAAGTTCTACGAAAATCTAAGCAGTCTAAAATGATAATAAACACCGCTTGTCAACTTCCGATTTCAAAACCGGAAGCCATTACAAAGTAGACTCTTTCTATTTAAGCAAAATTATTGCTTTAAAATTGAACAGAGACGATCTTGACTCTCTCTGAGCAGAAAATTCTGATTGAAATGTGAAGCATACTAAAACGAATAGGAAAAACTAATAAAAAGAATAAAAGAAAACAGTTGCAGGAGAGATTGGGAAACATGTTAGGATTAACTACTTTACTAGAGAGACGAATGAGACTTTCAAAATGATTAATGGCCTTTCTAAATATGGTGGACATTTTTTTTATACAGTAAAACTCCTATGCCATGAACTTTTGATCTGTTCATAGCATAGGATTGGCCAATGGCCATAGCGTAGGATAAATTAGATGACCATGAAAAAATGTTTTTCATTAAAATATATCGAAAATTTCTTTTACCACGAACGAGTGACATGGTCGTAAAACAACATGTAAACGCCTAAAAAGTTGAACGCTCCCTTCCCAACTAAAAGTCTGATTTAATTATTTCTAATAAAAGAAAAAAAATCCAATTATAAAAACCAGATTGATTTTCTTATGTGTTAATAATTTTTTTAAATGGTGAAAACAAATTATTAATTGACCCCCCGCCCCCCCAAAACAACATCCGACCTAAAATATAATGGGTACCTGTTTTTTCATAAACATCGCTTGTCAATTTTCGATTTCAAAACCGGAAGCCGTCACCAAGTAGACTCTTTCTATTTGACCCAATATTTTCTTTGTTGCCTTGACATCTGCTAAGACTTTTCATCTTTAACCAAAAAATCTTCTTAGGGGGGAAAAACGTGTTTACTCAAATGCAACTCCTTTTTTTATTAACTAGATTGTTTTATCTTCAAAAATTGAAATAAAAATGTTTAAACAACAATCTCCCTTTTTAAACAAGAACGAAATCTCAGCATTATGTCTTCAGTCCGGATCAAAGTGTAGTATCTGCACTGTCCTCGGTCAGAGAACGAGATATCCCCCCGAGACTGAAGTAATTCTTATTTTTGTTCCAATACACAGTGCCGCTTTTTGGAGAAGTTGGATTTTCCCCACATCAAAAACCAATCTTGTGTCCAGTGGCATACAGAGAGAGGGTGGAGATGGGGCGTTCACCCTGGGCATTAAAATTTAGGGGCATCCAATCATATTAAAACTATTCCCCTTTCTCATAATATTTCTCAGTACTAGGACTTATACTTGGGGCATACAATCAAGGAGTGTGCCCCAGGAATTACCAGGGTATTACCAGACCTCTGTACACCACTGCTTGTGTTTGACTTTGCCCTCATGCAAATAAATAGTGACAAATCCAGCCTTTTTGTAGTGTAGCATGTTCGATCTGAAAAGGCTATCCTCCCAGGCATTGCCACATCATTTCGGAGGGGGAGATGAGTTTATTGCCTGTCATCTGATAGGTTCTCATTCGTGAAGTTCTGACAGGACAAAACAGGTATTTTTGTTCCAATCATCCAGAGTGTCCCTTTTTTTTGAAAATTTTTCAGGCTGAAAATTGGCATCTTGTGTTGGAGAAAATTACCACTTAATATAATTTTTTGTGAAACTAGTGAATATCTCAGTGACATTTAATCAATTTTTCAGATTTTAGAAGAATAAGGAGATTTTTTGAAGATCTTTCATTATTACATGTTCGATTAGTAGCAGTAGTGATAATAGTGACAGCAAAGGCATTGCATAATTATGTAGATGGCCGTGTTGCGTCGATCGACTGAGCTTCAAGACCTGGTGCCCCCCCCCCCCCTTCGAATATCTTCTCAGCAAAAACTCGTCTTGTTACCAACACTACAAAGAACTGTTCTTTTTTCTCAAGTGTACCTGAAATCAAACAGAACTTCCATGAACAGAGTTTCTTTCCAAGAACTTCCCACCTGTGAAACACTTTACTGTGGGAATGTTTCCCTACAGACTACAAAATTGATGTCTTCAAGTCCAATGTCAACAAATATCTGTCAAGTCGTCCTGTGAATTAATCAAACATCGTTCTCAATCCTTTCATGGTACAGTTCCATCATCCAACTGAAAATCTTATTAACCCTTATCCTCGAGTAGCTTTTAGCCTTGGTAAGTGGTGAACCATTAGTATAAAAAAAACTATATTTTCTTGAAGCAAGATGGAGTTTATTAACAACTAGCAGCCCGAGAGTCTTCAGTTTCACTTTTGTTTCACATTTTTTCTTTTAAAACTATACCGTTTTTTCCCCCAATCTTCTTTCTTCTTCAGTAAGCCACTTTGATATAAGGAAAAGTCCGTCTGATTCTCGAAGTTAGACCTACATAGCATTGCATCTTACTAATCGATACTTTATTCTACCTAGCCAGTGAAATATGAAAATTTTTACTCTGTGTTCTTTAAATAAAAAAAGAAAGAAATTCCAATTGATTTAGAGACAGCTAGTTTATTATATATATATTTTTAAATATCTGTTTTACATTCTGGCATGCGTTCAGTGGCTGTGAAAAATTGACTTCTAAACTAACCTATCTCTGACCAGGCCTTTATTTATCCCTCTTTCTCTCAAATCTATCCTTATCACTTCCTCCCATGTTTTCTTTAGCTTTTCTCTGTAAACTGAACCTGCTGCCTTAACTGTTCTACATCTACTAACCCAAGAACTCTCATCAATTCCTTCAACGTGGCTATACTATCAAAGTCTCCTTTTCTGCACACATCTCTCTATACTGTCTAGATTTAATCTTACTCTGAGGTTATCAGATCTAAGCCTGTCTTTAAGACTCATATTACACATCCATCATATTATTCTCATATCATTTCTCTCCATGCAATGCATGTCTTCAACCCTCACTGGCCAGGTTTCACTTCCATACATCATCACACTGATAAATTCTTCCCTTGGTTGACAGTGGTAACACTCTGCTGGTTAGTAATGGCAGAAGTTCCCTGAATTTACTTCATTCACTCCTAATCTTGAAGTCACATTACCACCTACCCCTCCCTATACTCCAATGGTACAACCTTATTCTTCTTATTCTTCTATTCATTTAACGTCATTTTTCTTTTGTTCAAGGGTCAGACGTTTTCTGATATTACGCAAGCTCACTCTCCACTTCGCACGGTTCAGCGAGTCAACTTTCTCCAGATTCCACTCTGTGCCATCTTGTCTAATCACTTGCTTCCAAGTTTTCTTTGGCCAGCCAACCTTCCTGCGATTTAAGATATCCATGCATCTACAGTGATTTATCCAGGAGGATGAACGCTCCACATGACCATAACAATGTAATCAATTCGTCCTTAGAATAACCTCTATGCTGGGAGGGGGGGGGTGTAGTGCTTTCAGCAAATACTTAAGTAAAACAAACTTCTAAACAACCTCAATCAATCACTAGAATTATAAAAAGAGAATTCCAATGGAGAGAATAAGAGGATTTCATGTCGGTCGATCCGTTTGACTTAAGTCAATTTCTTTTCGACGCAAACGATGATGGCAGTCTTTTAAAATATCTTAAACAATTCCACAATATTTACTTTTACTTAGATTTTTTTTTCCGATTTAGAGAAAATTGTATATTGCTTCTCGACGTAGCGAAGTTAGACGTGGAATTCTAGTTGTAAAAATAGCCTGGATCAGATTTGTCAGCATGTTCTTCTGGGCACTTCTCTTTCTTTTTGCCTGTCAAACGTGTGTTGTGTGCGTAGAAAAGGCTCATCACGGAGAAATACACAGCATTACTACTGCAGTACGAGTAAATGCACCTCAGGTGACAAGCAATACCCAACCACTTCCAAGTAGGTAATACCTGGGAATAGAGATTTTAGGTTGGGTCATTAAAGACAAAAAGTTCCAATTGATTCTTTAATGTGCCAGCCACAGTTTCATATGACTTTCGCGTTCTCTCAAAAAGATGCCAGTTCCCATATTGTGCACCTGTGTTGCCGGCATGCCCTTCTGGGCACTGCTTTTTCTTCTCATAAAAATCAGAACAAAACATACTTGTAAAATAACAATTTTTTTAAATCCGCAACAAATTAATATGGTGGATTAATTTGCCCTTTCACCACTTACAAAATAAGACAAAACTAGTCGATAAAATTTGTCAGTTATTTTAAGAGCTAACCACTGCAATATAACCTAAAATATTAGTTTTCTACAAGTTTTTATAATACAATTAACATCATATTTAGAGGTTTTAGGTTCGGTTGTTTAAGACCAAGGAGTTTGAATTGATTATTTAACGCACTATAAATGTTCGATTAATTATTTTTAATTATTGATTTTGTGTTACTTTACTGAATTCGGAATCTTTCATGTTTGATTTACTTTTAAGTTAAAAAAAAAATTCAAGAAACATCATTTTTTTTTTTTTCGGAAATGAGAGCAACTCTTATCAAATTATTCAGCTAAAACTACTGATAATGAAATGTTCATATAAAGAATAAAACTGCCTAAGAATAGAGATTTGTCTTTTTCTTCTTGTGTTTATAAACCAAGAGATATTTCCATGCAGCTTAACTGATATATGTAGACCAGGTGGTCATAACAATCAACTCAAACATTAAAAATAATCCGGAAAGAATGAACTTATCTAAAATGAATATTAAATCAGACAAATTACTTTTCAAAGAAAAACTTTCATGTTTTAAAAATTCAAAAATTTAAGACAACACCATTTTATTAAGTATTAATTTAATGTTTGCTGTCTAGCCTACACAAATTACATGAAATAATACATTTGCACTAAGATTTCTAATAAAGTAATGGGTTAATTCCGTGATCGTTAATTTATTAATTAATGATACTGAAAATTTCATTAAAATGGGTTAATTTCCTGAATTTTGATGAATTTTTAAGTGAAGGAAGAGGTCAAAATGCCCATAGTCTGACTGTTCGACAAATCTCATTTCTTACGTCATTTTTAAGTGCTCTGGCCTCCTTTACATGCCTCTCCCCACTTGAAAAATCAGAAAAACTAGTCGATAAAATTTATCAGCCATTTCATGAGCAATAGTTTTGTATGACTCTCAAAAAGATGCTAGCCTCATTGTGCACCTGCGTTGCCCGCATACTGTTCTGGTCGCCTTTCTTTCTTCTCGCCCCTCAAATGCGTGTCGTGTGCTCAGGAGAGGCTCATCATGGATAAAAACGCGGCATTACTACTGCAGTACGACTAGTCAAAGTGAACTTGTTCATCCCTTCAAAGAATATACAGGGGAAATGAGGTGTCTCGGTCTTGGAATAGAAACCAGTTGTGATGACACTGGGGCTGCTGTTGTAGACAACTGAGGAAGGTCTCAATTCTCAGACCTCCAACCACGTTGAGTAAGTATATTTACCTGCTGGTCACTGCAGCAAGTTAGATATGGTGTCAGTTAATAGTGAAAAATCCAGCTTATACATAAAATGGGATCACTGTGGGTTGTTATAACAATAGCCTATATCAGACCCATCGGCATTCTCAAATCAAAGTGCCTTAGGCCACAAGCAATTACCACCTCCCTTCCCCAAGGAGAAGATAATGGCAGGAGTTAGTTGCCCATGCATGGAGTATTGTTGTCACATCTGGGCTCTCCCTCTTAAACGGGGTCCAATAAAAAGCTTCTAATAGGTCGCACAATGTCTACCAAGCTCAAGCTCCAGCCCCTGTCCCATCCCTGCATTCATTTAGATTAGCAAGAAGACCTGGCGTTACCCCGGATTGAATTAGAAAACTTGTGTCCTTCTCCTGCCCCTAACCCATCTATATAATAATACGCTAAGGCATTTATCAATTTTTATTAAGAACTATTTTTTTGTCATTATTAATTCAAAAGAAAATTAAAACAGTATTTCATACTGTTTTCATTTCTTAAGCCAAATTTGCTAGTTAAGTTTATATATTTTATAAAAGTTTCATGTCAATCTTTTTTTAAGGCTTTCTTTTTATATTGACAGCATTATTTATTCAAGTAAAACACATTTTTTATGCATTTGCCTTTGTTCATTCAAAGTTAGCTGTCTTTTTATTTATAGGAATTTGTTAATAATTGTCAAATTTATCAATTAGCTCATTGTGGTTCTTATTATTTCGTATGTAAAACATAAAAACATCAAACTAATCTCAAATGGTAATTTTACCTCTATTTTTAACTGCTATATGTATATCAATTATCTAAGAAAATTCACATCACCTTCAGTAAAAGACCCCAGTTGCATGATTGCATGGCCTGTTATAGGGATAGCCTTGTACCTAAGTAAACTTTGCATTTGGCAAATAATTTCTATCATTAACTCTTAACATTTTACCCCCCTCCCCCAGTAATATGCAACATTTTTGCATGTTCGCTTTTTTTCTTCTTCAAATGTTAAAGAGGGTGGTGTGGGGGGGGGCATTATTTATTTTCTTTCTTTCCTTTTGAGCCGATTCCAAATTTTATTGAACTCTGCCGACTTGACTTAGGGAGAGATGGGTCTTTTTTATCCGATTCATGTAAGCAGATTCTTTCGATCGACATACTTCTGCAATGTGCTTTCTTATCTATGAATTTGAATTTCACTCCAACTGAAAAGAAAAAGAAAATATCTCCATGTATCAAAAAATCTGTTGACCGTGGAAAAAGAAACTCGTTCCACCACAATCCTCACCCAACTATCTATAAATCTAAAACAACAAGACTGAGTGTAGAACTCTGACACGAAAACAAAAATCTTTCAGAAGAAAAAAAATCGGCTAAAGAGAAAAAGTCAACTTCGTGACGGCTTCCGGGTTTGAAATCAGAAGTTGACAGGCAGTGTTTATCAAAAAGGAGCAACCCATTATATTTAAGGTCAAATATTGGGGGGGGGGGGGGATTAATAATTTGTTTTGATCATTTTAAAAATTTTTTTATTAATTATTAATTAAATTGGTTTTTATAATTAAACATTTCTATTTTACTTTTTATTACAAAAAATCAAATCAAACTTTTCGGGAGAGGGGGGGGGGTCGTTCTATTTTTTAGGTGATTACGTGTGGTTTTACAACCTTGCCACTCGGACTTAGGGTTAGTGGTAAAAGAAATTTGGTTAACCTTCTTAACAAAATGTTTACAAACTAGTGAAATTAAAAATCTCCCCCAAAATCTAAGTGATATAAAATTATGAGAGACTGTTTTTCACTAAACACTGCTTGTCAATTTCCGATTTCAAAATCGGAAGCCGTCACCAAAGGTCACCATTCTTCTTTGAAATAAACAATGTCTCCACAACTAAATAGATGTTAATATTTATTCACAGGAACAAAAGAGAGATGTTACAATGGGCTGGCTCAAGTCGGTTAGATAATGTAATATACTGAAGTTCGGCATCTTGTCTGCCTTTGGATAAAGCAGAACGAGATCAAGATAAGTATGCGTCTTGACAGTGAGCAGAATTACCGGGAACTAACTTGACGCCATATATTGTCTTTGGCACAAAATACGTTGACTGCATGAATTTCAGTACACATAGACATGTCATATTTTGGCCAAGATCAAAGTGTAGTATCTGTTCCGATGGATACTACACCCCATGGACCGGTATCGTCTTGGCCTTCGGGTCTTGATTCCGCCAATCTATGGGTCTGTCCTGTGCAGTTCTAGAAGGTCCATCCTCCCAGGCTTTGCCTCCCCTCTTTGGGGAGAAGTAAGTTTATTGCTTACTGCCTGAGGCGCCCCTACCGGGGAATGCCGACGGGGCTGCCCAGGCAATTTTTAAATGACCGGAGTGCTCACCTTCTCGGGCGCTGGCTTTTCAAATCCCACTTTCCCGACTTTGTGTCACATCTTACCTTGTGGGAGGAAGATAAATAAAATAGACATGTCATATGCCTATGCAGAAAAGAATCAATGATTACGCATGCGCAAAGCCGAATAACCACCTCAGTTAAAGCTAACGTACATCGATACAAAATAGTTCGTTCATGCAACTGCTACAATGTTTAAAATAATTTTTTTTAACTGAGTTCACCTCAAACAAAGCAAGTTGCCACTGTAGATGTAAGGGGCTACTGAGAATTAGCGTGAAATTTTAGTGGATCATCCTAAATTGGGAACTGTGTAGCTAGATGTTTGTTGACATTAGTTTCAAATTTTTGCATGTCGGTACAGTCGGGGAAACAGGGAGCAAAGAGGGAGTTTCAGAGGCCAGCAGCTCAAAGAAAGAATCTATTGGAGCAGGAGGCTCTCCGGCATCTGGGGACATCTACAGTGAATGGATGAGATTTTAGCTGATTATCAGGGAGGTCGTTTATGAAAATCAGGAACAATAAAGGTCCAAGAATCAGTCCCTGGGGCACACCTGCATTTATGTCATGTTTGAATCAACGGCCATCGAGGACAACCTGGATCTTTTTTTTGGTTAGGAAGGATCTAATTATATTAAATATTTGTCCAGTAATACCATATGAGTGAATTTTTAGGAGAAGCCCTTTATGCTAGACCTTGTCAAAGGCTTTGGATATATCAAGCGCTACCGTCCTAGCTTCACGTGCCTTGTCCAGTGTATGGTATATGCGTTCAGAGATGATTGTGCTTGTCTAAATCCGTACTGGTGATCAGAAAGAAGTTTAACATTAACGAGGTGCTGGACTATCACTAGATTGATTAAGGATTGAAAGATTTTAGTAAAGATCAGGAGCAGGCTGATTGGGCGATAGTTCTGAGGATCTATTCTATCCCCAGAACTCTTGAAGACTGGTACCACAGAGGCAATTTTCCAGCTATCAGGGAAGCAAAATTCAGCAAGGCATTTGTTGTATAGTTTTGAGAGGACAGGGGCCAGTTCAGCAGAGCATTTCTTTATTACTATTAATGATATAAGATTAGCCCCACAAGCTTTGGAGGTGTCAAGGTTTTTTATGATGTCCCTCACATGAGTTGGGGTGATGACCAGGTTTTCAAGTGTGACTTCAGTCCGCAATGGGAATTTAGGGAGGGGTTAGTTTGCTGAGTCCAAAGTGGAGTAAAAGGCGAAATGCTGAGCAAGTAGTTCAGTCTTATCAGTTGCCGTGCAAACGACATCGTTGTGGTTTGATAGTGGGGGGATTGTTGATTGTCCATTGTTCACCACACTATTGTAGATTTTCCAGAAATCGCGAGTACCTAGTTTCTGTGACTGAACTCATTTTTTGGTTATCTCTGTATACCTTCTCTTTGCTTCATCTATCACTACTTTACAATCATTTCTTGACTATAAATTTCTGTCTAGTCGCAGTTGACTTAGCTGAACATTCAGAGGTGAACCATTGAGAAGAGTGGGGTTTGCTAAAGAATTTTCACATGGAGACATAAGCTTCAATGTCTGCTTTGACCCATTCGGTTAACTCATTTGCACACTGATCAGCAGGGAGTGAGAAAGTTTTAATCCATGAGGCGTCGCTGATGTGATCTCTGAGGGATTCAAAATCAGCCTGCTCGTAGTTTATTGTCGTTTTGAGGAACGGCTCATCAGCTTTCGGATGAGTTTTTAAGGTGATGACAATCATTACCACAATGTGATCAATGTTTCTGAGCGGGCTATGGGCATTCACCACACAAGCCTCAGGTAGTGAGGTCATGGACAGGTCGAGAAGTGAGGCTTACTGGTCCGCATGATCAGGAAGGTGGGTCAGGAAAGTGAGTCTGTGACAGGAAGTGAGCTAAGGAGAAATTAAACGTACAGTTACCAGCTGCATCAGTAAAGCTGGAGAATTCCAACCAGTCACGGTGGTGTGCATTAAAATCCCCAAATACATGTATTTGGGCATTCGAGTCGAGTATGTTTTCAGAGACAGAGTTAAGCAGGATACAGTCCTGGGTCGAAAAAGAACGCTGTGATGTAAGGTCAATCTAAAGCACATGTAGGCTTGGTCATCTGATTCTAACCTATGTTCTCTAGTCAAGGGGAGGGTGTTCCGAACATAAACTTCTAGCCCGTGCATATGTGTGTCAGAGTCTTTCCATTAGAGTGGGAGGTAATCAGTCATGTCAAAGTGGTGAGAAGAGATTGAGGATTGAAGGTTTGTTTCACTTAGTGCTAGGATATCCGGAGAGTTTGTCAGGAGAAAGAACCAACATTAACGACGTAGAAACCTAAGTCCCTGGATATTTGTGAATGCGAACCTCAAGGGCGGAGGTGAAAATTTTTTTTGTTGGGTGTCTGGTTTAGGTTTGATTTTTTTACTTTGTAAGTTCATGTTTGTTTTGAGATAGAGTGGGGACATATGTAAATTAGATGGCAAAATAATAAAGCTTTTTACTTCTATCAATAGAAGAATAATACAGAATATTGTAGTAATAATAATGATAACAACAACAATAATAATAATAATAATAATAATAATCCCACATAACCAACAAACTCTAACCAGCTAACAGCAAGTTGAAATAGAACAAAAATATATAGAAAGGACATCACACGAGTCCAAGGGAACTGAAACTGCTAGAAATCCCATAAACTGACATAACTCCCACCCACCATCCAAAAATACGGTATATATAGTAGAGAGCAAAGATCCAAACACAGTTATTTGTATGTCTAATTTGCATAACTATTTTTTAAACAATTTATAATAAATTAATATTGGATGTTATTTATTTGTAACTTTATTGTCATATTTTCCTATATATATGCAGAATCGACAAAAGTGGAGATTTGTGGTGAGGACTACCATGCATGCAGCTAGTCAACTGTCTGGAGGGGGGGGGGGGGTCAACTGGTGTGGACATTGCCCCCAATCCTGCCACAATAATCAAAAGACTGATGATAATGGTGCTGATGATGTAATAGTTTTGTCGATATTAACAGTAATTAATTAAAGTGACTTAATTTTTTTTTAAATAGGATAATTTACCAAAACCTTTCTTAAAATATTGTTTTATTTTTCTACTTAATGAGTCACCGCTTATCAAGGTCCAAAGGGTTAATGAGTTTTTCAGGTGGACGGTGAGACAGCACTTTGAGGATTGGAGATGATGGTTGAAACTGGTCAGAATTTTTGTAATTTTCAAGGGAGGTAATTTAAATGAAAACTATTAGTTTTTAAATTACAATAGATTTATATTTAAGATATGCAATATAAGTTATTGAAAAAAGTTTGAAACTTGATCAGGGAACCATTTACATCCTGATTTCAATGGGACCGTTAAAGCCGTATTTCACTGGATTAAATGAAAATCATAATCGACTTGTCAAAAATAATGTGGCTCACAAATCACTGGATCTTTTCTCTCCTTTCTTTTCGTGCGATTGCTTTAACTCAGTAAATTTCAGACATTAAATAATCTCAGTTAATTATTTTTAACCAATCAAAATACAGATAATTCGTTGGCTCAATTTTTTCTTATTAACGTGAATTTGCTTATTGCAGTACAATAGCCAGTCGTTAGTTTGTGAGTTCGATCCCCACTAGTAACCTATGATTTTGATATTTTTTTAATTTTCAAACTACATGCCAGGCAAAGACAGACCCTTTTACGGTAGGGATGGGGCAAGTTGGGGCCACTTCCACTGCTCGATCTGGGTTCAGGATCATTACGTCCGCCACAGTTATACATTTAAAAAAAATATTTAGAGGTAGATTAATAGCCGCCGGACGGCAGGTAGCTTCTTTTATTTTTAGTATAATTTAATAAAACACAATTGAATGAAAACTTTAACAAAAGAAATACCAATTTCTCTTGAATTGAAGAATTAACAATAGCAATGATAATAATGAGTAGAAATCGAAAAAAGAAATTAAAAAACACCAAAATAAATTTTTCGAATCTGTTTGGAACTAATTAATTGGCAATCCTTAATTGTGGAACTGAGAACAGAATCGAAACATTTGTTGTTTTTTTTACATTCTATTGTGATTTTATTTGTACAATAGATTTTTTTCCTCCACAAAAGATGGCTTCATTGTGTTCACAGCTGCAGAGTGCAGAAGATTCTCAGAAAGTGTGTTTTTCCTAATGTAATCATTAATGGCTGGCAGCAAAAGAATCTAAAATCAATCCCACTTGAAATACAATCACACCCAAAGAGAACGAGTGGGTTGCAACACTGACAAACATCCTTTTTCTAAAAAAAATAAATTGCCAAATTGCCAATTAACCTATTTGAAAATAAATTGTTTTAGAATTTAAATCTTTGCGATTTTTCATATAGGTATCTCAAAACAAAATTTTATTTTCGTTATATCTAAAAACTTTTAATGTGGGGACATAGATCTTTGCAAAACATATTAAATTTAAAAAATTTTTGTTTTCGAGATGAGGATTGATAATTAAAATTTTTTTTTTTTTAACATAATTCACCCCAGACAAGGCAGGCCGCCACTGTAGACATAAGGGGCTACTGAGAAGAAAGAAAAGAGAGAAGGTTGAGGGGGGGGGGCAACCTAAATTGAGATCTACGCAGCGAGATGTCTGTTTACATTAGTTTTAAATTTCTGCATGTCAGTACCGTCGGGGAAACAGGGGGCAGGGAGGGAGTTCCAGAGGCCAGCAGCACGAGGAAAGAAGCTATTTGAGTAGAAAGCTCTCCGGCATCTGGGGACCTCAACAGTGAATTGATGGGATTTAGTCGATTGTCGAGTTGGTCTAGTGAACTTACGACAAGGGGCACCAGAGCAGCCAATTCATCGGAGCACAATCCATTGAAGTATTTGTAAAACAAGCACAAGGATGCTACATTGCGGCGATGGGACAGGGACTGGAGCTTGGTTGACAGTGAGGGACCTATTAGGTTGGCGACTTTTTTTTGTACCTTGTCAAGGAGGGAGAGACTAGTAGATGATGCACCAGCCCAGATGTGGCAACAATACTCCATGCATGGGCGGATGGTGGCTTTGTAGAGATACAGGATAATGTCAGGTGTGAGGAGTTTACTAGCATGGTAGAGGGAGCCAACCTTCTTTGCGGCAGCCTTGGCAATGTCTTCAATGTATTTGTTCCAATTCATGTTACCTGTGATAATATATATCATTTGGATTGTTCGGACTATTGCTCTCATCTTGGGTGTTGTTCTCACAACGTTTAGGCCGATATAACCTCCGACCTTCTTCAGGTGTGTTTTGACAATGGCTGTTATTGGTGAATAGTGGTAAAATGTTTTTGTTCCTTTTTCAGTACGAACCTGAATACAGAAATAAAATTTACTCAACGCTCTTTCAGTTTTGTAAGTACATCACGGATTTTGAAATTTAAAAGACGATGGTGCGTGCGAAAAAAGAACAAAATTTTTTTTTTCCACTATTCACCAATAACAGCCATTGTCAGAATACACCAGAAGAAGGTCGGAGGTTATATCGCCTGAAACGTGAGAACAACACCCAAGATGAGAGCAATAGTCCGCACAATCCAAATAATACATAAACAATGGTCATCATTATCATTATAATCGGTTTAACGTTTGTCATGTGCTGGACGGACACTTTATTTTCGGATTTCAATTCTTCTTGTTCTTATAATAGGAATCGGAAACCAAAAACAGGACTATCAAAGTTAAATACCAATCCTCTGAGTAGGGATCCCAAATCAACATTTTATTTTCATAATAGCTAAAGACTTTTAATATGAGCAAATATATCTTTGCAAAAAAAAAAAAAAAAAAAAAAAAACATTCATCATACAGTTTTAATTTCTGAAGCCAAATTTGCTAGTTGGTTTTATATATTTTGTAAAAAGTTTCATGTCATAATCTTTTTTATAGTTTTCTTTTCGTATTGACTACAGCATCATTTATTCAAGAAATACCATTTTTTATGTCTTTGTTTATTCAAAGTTACTTGTCTCTTCATTTATAGGAATTTGTCAATAATCGTTAAATTTATAAATTAGCTCATTGTGGTTCTTATTATTTGGTATGTAAAACATATAAACATCAAACTAATCTAACAGGGAATTTTACCTTTATTTTAAACTGCTATATATCAATTATCTAAGAAAATTCACATCACCTTCAGTAAATGACCTCAGTTGAATGATTGCCTGGCCTGTTATAGGGATGGCTTTGTACCTAAGTAAACTAAGTAAACTTTGCATTTGGCAAATAATTTCTATCATTAACTCTTAACATTTTACCCCCCTCCCCCAGTAATATAAAAACATCAAACTAATCTCACAGGGAATTGTACCTCTGTTTTTAACTGTTATAGCGATTATCTAAGAAAATCCACATCGCCTTCAGTAAAAGACCTCAGTTGCATGATCGCCTGGCATGTTATAGGAATGGCCTTGGCAGTTTCACAAACAAGGCTTGAGTCTAGTCTATCCTACTAATTAATCCCTAGTTGGAGGGATGATATATGGGTTTGTTATAAACGTGATACTATGACACCAATGTTACAAATGTGTAAATCAGCCACAAATATTAATAATGTGTAAGGTTAGAATCCCCCTCCTCTCACACCACGCGTCTCCTATCCTTTATGTTTTAATCAGGCCCGTGGGTCACATGTTAGACTCGCTGTTAGTGAAAACAACTTTTATTTATTTATATATATATATGTTTTTCATTAAAACGATGAAAGGGAGACAATCATGGGAAAGGAAATAACGGAATATCACAATTTATAAACATAAAATAAAATAAGACACTTGTAAAAATTAACAAAGGCGATATTAGCACTAACACACTAACATAACAAGTGTTTATTAATTAAAATTGACCAAATAAAAGTTCTGCTCCACTCTGAGGGAGTTTTTGATAGAGGGTCTGGTTTAGTTAAGACCGAGAATGGTTGATCAGTCAGGAGTCAAAAAAAGGTTTGGCAAATGTGAAAGTTCAAATTAGGACGAATTAAAAATATGTAATTTGTTCTTTTTTTTTCATAGGGTACATACCTTTTATAAAGTTTTTTCATGTGATAGCTGACCCGCTATGTGGAAGATATTATCACAGAATTAAAATAAAATAATTTTTTGTTCTGATGTCCGTTTTTCTCGGATAGCTTTTAGTGTGGAGTTGTCGGCTAATGAAGGATATTATCATAAAATTTTAGATCCTGATATCCGTCCTTTCGCAAATAGTTTTGTTAATGTGGCGAGCTAGGTAATCTCGTAAACTTTGTTGAATAGGTTTTTCTTTGTGATGTCCGATAGACAGCAATAAGATCCTCGCTGTATTTTTCTCAGCTGATAAAATTTTGAATTCCACTTTTCTTTGTATGCAGGGATATATTGTTTCGATTTGAAGTGCTGGGTGGACACCAAATCTGGACACGACTTCACTCGTCCACTCCTGAAATCTGACTGTCTTGTTTTCTCTTGCCCGGAGTTTTCTCGCTATTTCTCTAGGGCCTTTCCTGCCTAGCAACAGGTTTCCTTCAATCTGATTGGTTGCCCTACTTCTGCCCCCATCCAGCAAATTGTGTGGACTGATCTCTCGGCTCTTGTGTCTAGCTGTCGAGACTACATCCGATAATGTGTTAGCTTCTTGGCGAATTACACCTTAGTTTTTTTTTATTGTAGGGGAAAATGTGCCAAGTCCCCTACTCTTCTTTTCATGTTTTATGGGGCAAAATATGTGGATATAACAGGTTCATACCTTTCTCAAAGGTATTAGTTGAAGTGATGCACTAGCTTTGATAGAACTTGAACCTGGTACTCCAAACCCACAGTCTGCACCTGTAACCCCTACATCACACCACTTCCATAACCCCTACATTATGCCAGTTCGATATATGCTTTTTATTTTTGTTCTTAATTCTAGAAATTAATCAAATTTAGCATGAGATTTATAATTTTGAAAACTCTGAAATTGTAAAAATTCATAAATTTCTTATGAATTTCAAGCAACGATGTAGTATACCGTTACCAGAGCAAAATTTGAGGGGAAAAATATACAACAAATAACTGTTACCACGCAAGAAAATGTACTTTTCTACCGACCTGTTTTCTTTTAAAGTGTGTAAACTTATTGTAAGATTTATCATTTTTGAATTTGTTATAGTCACTTTTACTTAGCCAAACACGAGTTTCACAAACAAGCATTGCAAGCCTAGTCTACACTGCTATTTAATCGCTTGTTGGAGGGAAAATATATGGATTCATATCTTTCCCAAGGATATTAGTGGAAGCGATGCAGTAATCCTTATATAGTACTAGCAAATACATGCTTCCTTCGGTCTCATATTTTTGTTAGGTCGGGAGCCTGATATCATGATGAACGAACTACATACATTGACCACCTCAACAGGAAGAGATAATTACTGAGAGGATTATATGACGAACGGACACTACCCCTCAAAAAAATTTTTTTAAATAAAGAGGAGTTAATGCCTGGAAGAAGGATGCCATGACAACAGAATTGATAATACACTACCCCGACCCCCTAAAAAAGTAGAAAGTATGATGATATGGGATGATAATATCGTGAGGAACGAACATATACTATACAGCCCCCTCCCCCCAAGAGAAGGTAATGCCTAGGAGGAATGTATCATGATGAATAAAAATATACTACACTAACACCTTCTAAAAGAGAAGATAAACCCTTGCAGGATTCAACCTACCCCGCACAAAAAAAGATGTGGTTATGCCTGGTCGGATGGTGTCATGACAACAGAACATATACTATAATACCTCCTTATAGAGGAGGTAATACCTGTGAGCATCACCCCATAAAAGGAGAAGGTAATGCCTGCGAGTATGGTTTGGCAAGTTTTATTGTACACGTAAAATGCCGAAATGTAAAGTGGGCTGAAAAATATAGTCGCCATCTTTATGAACAAAGAAGTATGCTAACTTCCTTTCATATTTTTTTCATATTAAAAAAGACATGTTTATAACCTTAAGTTATCCTTCTTCCTTAGCTAGCCTCTTACTCGACTTGTTTAGATGGCGACTATATTTTTCTGACCTAATTTTTATTTTGCCGTTTCACGTATTGGATGAAACTTGACATAACTTAGGGTTTTTAATGCTTTTTTTGTATTGTTTTTTTATTAAAACATGGTTTAAGTAAAAAAATATAAATTCATTATGAGTAATGCCGAAACTTATTTCACTCTAAATAATTTACCTGACTGAAATAGGAATTAACGCCAAATGAAAGGAAAATACCCCTTTCCCTAAAGAGTAGGGGTTAATTTAAAAAGCCAGCGTGCCTGTTTTTTATTTATTTAATACTGGGGGAGAGAAATGTTGATAAAAGAATTTAAGAATTGATAGAAAACTTTAAATTAAAAAAAAACACCTTACAATTTAAACAGAAAATCCAATTTTATTAGTTTGTATTTTAAGTAAAAGACGTTTTTATTTCAGACTGTATATTTATATGTTTGCTCTTTTATTTCGTAAATAAATTATGTCCTTCAAAAACAATAAAAATAGAAAATCTATCGTCGCTAGAGAAGGCGAAGGAGAGGTAGTGATGACGATGCCAAATTTTAATTTTTTAAGAGTCCAGAGCGCAGGAATATGTGACACAAGGTCGGAAAGTAGGGGGAGAGTCAAGCCAGCGGCCCTAAAGAAGGAGCACTCTGGCCTAGCAAAAATAGCCTGGGCAGCACCGTCGGCATTCTTTGGTCAGGGTGCCTCAGGCAGTGAGCAATAAACTTACTCCACCCCATAGAGGGGAGGCAAAGCCTGGGAGGGTGAACCACCTAGGACAACCCAGGACCAATACCTCAGCCCAACAGATAAAAGGCCACCGAAATGGCCCAGTTCCTGCCGGACTGATTGTCGAGAACAAATCCTCGACTGGTATTACGCCATCCCGAAGTCCTCAATCAACCAAAGTTGCTGAGAGACTGAATGGACTGGCGGTAGAGCAGTCGCCCCCATCCCTCTCTGTGAACTCTTTTGCCTCATCGGTATATTTTTCTCGCTGGTTTCTTCTAGATTATCTCCCTTGATATTTTAAGAAAGATTTTTTTTGAAATTTATTCATTTTTTTTATTATTAAATTACTTGAATTAATTACTGTTACTATCAACGAAACTATTGCAGATACACAGGGAAAATAAAATAATAAAATCATAAATGAATAACAGCAAACATTAATTAATTATAGACAATTAAAAAAATTATGCAAATTAGACAGATATTTGAATGTCTATATGGATTTCTTTAGTATTTGAAAGCATATTAAAACACGTTTTGATGGTAATATATGAGTGATAAATAAAAAAAATTCTGCTATTTATTCATTTAGATATCTAAATTATTACGAGTGAAAGAAGATTTCTTAAGTTGGAACTAGAGTCAGACCTTTTAAAAGTCAGAGCCATGTTTTTTCTTGAAAAAATAATCACAGACAAGCAAAGAATTGGTATAAATATATAAAAATTTGGTCATAAAATATAAGAATGTAGAAAGTAAGTTTTGGGATTTTCTAACAATTCTTTAAAAAATAAAGTTTTTTTTTTTTTTTACTGTGCTGTAGCCAGTATCGTGTCGTTTTGATGTTTCTTTTTTGGTCGATGACGAAACATCAAAACGACACAATCGTGGCTGCAGTGCATCTGATGGAGAAAATGACGGTTTCACTGTAAAGGCTTCCACGAGAAATTATGTCTCAGAACAGCATCTCAACTGGTATGGCCACGTCATCTGCCTTCAGTCATCTTAAGCACTCCAAAATGTGTCCCATATGGATGTCGATGATCCAAAGCCACATGGTAAATCGCTTAAGACATGGAGAGAATCAGTTGATGATGACCTGACCCTAGCGGGTGGCACAAACAAAATGGCAACAGACCGGAGAAACATTTAACCTCAGTATGAGACAATGGAAACCAAAACTATAAATAATAATAAATTATTTGTCTCGCTTCACTCAATAGACTGTGCTGCACTGATGAAGGTCTCATTGATTGAAACGTCATTTTCAATGAGATATTAATGAAGATTTAACAATTGGAATATTTTGTCGTCTTTTTTAATAATATTTATAAACTGTCGGATATTTTATCTAATCCAATCTGATCATAACTATTTTTGTATTGAAGCGTCCAAGTCCATCCGGAAAGTAAGAATATTGATTTTTTTTACTCCAGATCGATAACCTTGGTAAATATTGACTTTGCATACAAGATTAAGTAGAATAGCATGCAGCAGAGTGGATACCTCCATCAATCTACATTTTAATTCGAATCCCCCCATCCAAGGCGATCCATGATCGCCTTGCCCCCACCCCAATCCGCATTTTAATTTGACCCCAAAAGCAACATTTTAATTCGACCCCCTCCATCCGAATCCAATCCACATTCTAATTCGACCCCTCCCCCACCCAATCCACATTCTAATTCGATCCCTCCCCCATCCCAATCCACATTTTAATTTTACTCCTCCATCCTACCCTAATCCATATTTTAATTCTAACCCCACTGCCACCCCCACCCAAATCCACATTTGAATTTGACCATCACCCCACCCCACCCCACCCCTATGTAACCATAATTTAGAATGACTGGATTCGTATTGGTCATCAAAACAATGCAGGTGGAAAAAAAATCATATTCTCTGTCGGGGAAGTCTTCCTATAAAAGCATATCAAAATCTCTTAACTTTAAAATTCATCTTCTTCTTCTTGATTATGATGATGATGATGATGATGATACTGCTGCTGAGAACGAGTTATGATAGATGGTGGAGAGAGTGAATCGTGTTCGTGCACTGTGGAGAACAAGAGCTACTCTCTCCACCAGTCAACTAATATATGTACTATTTAACAGTTTAAATGCTTCCAAATTCCTTTCAAATTTCCAAGACTCAAAGAGAAATTCATTCTTTTTTTAACCTAATTAACAAAAGATTAAAATGGCTGACTTGTTTACGGAGTAACTGAAATGCATTATGGTTGATATTTGTATAAGAGTCAAATACGCCCTAAGATGGAGTACTGTTGCCACATCTGGGGAGGTGCTGCTCAGAGCACCCTTTGCTGCCTTGACAGAGTACAAAACCGACTTCGAAATCTAGTGAGCGAACTCCTCTTCTCCACCCTACAGCCTCTTTCTCACAGAACAGACGTCGCTAGTTGTCCTTTAATCTATCGTTACTTTCATGGCAAGTGCTCGACTGAACCTCATTCTATGGTCGCCTTCCCCTGTAAAACGTTCACAAAAAAACTTGTCTAATTACAACCACTGTTAATAAATTCTCTTTCTCCCTCTGTGCACCTAGAACTAAGCTTAACTTCTATGAGCAAAGTTTCTTTCCTATAACTGCCTGTTTGTGGAACACAGTACCAAGGGGCTGCTTTCCGGATGACTATAACATTGCTGTTTTCAAGTCCAATGTAAACAAATTCTTGCTGAGCCGTCCTCCTAAATAATCAATTTCTCCACCAGTTACAACCATCATTACAAATCCCCTCGGTGCTTCATCGTCTACCTGTCCAACCCAATAACCTTTATCCTCGAGTGACCTTTAAGCTTTGATAAGAGGTGACTTGTCTGTGAAAATAAGAAGATTATTGTTTTAATAGAACTTTAAAAAATTTGTTTTATTTTATGCTATCCCATTTTTGATTTCAATAAATATTTAATAGTAAATAAAAAAAAATGTGTAAGTCACAAAGAAACGAGAAGCACACACACACACAGACACATGAGAAGTGGTCAAACAATTTATTTAATATAGAGACAGAGATTATTAAAAGTTGAAATGAGATTATTGATTTAAATTGGAAATTCCCAGAGTCATGATTAAGGCCATCCCTATAACAGGCCGAGAGATCTAACATTTGTGTTCTTTTACTGGAGGCAAGATTTCCAGTCAGTCAACAGAAATCTTTTTAGCTGCTAACACTTCACTCTGATTGCTCAGAGAAAATTTCATTCTGAAATGGGATTCTAACCAATCAGATTTAAAAGGATATCAGCAGAAATGTCATCTACACCTGCAGCTTTGTTATTTTTGAGACTTTTGATAACAGCAACAACCTCTTTAAGCGTGCGTGTGAGCGGGGCAGTCATAAGGAGTTAAAAAAATTTTTTTTTTTATGGAAATCGCTCCAGACAAGGCATGAAGTCACTTGATGTAAGGAGCTAACAAAAACAAATATGGTTATCGCAAAGACAGGAGACGCCTATTGGCCTTAGTCTTGAAAAGACCAAGGTTATAGGTAGGAGGTCAGCAGGAAGAGAGTTCCACAAGCCTGCGGTTCCTGGAAATAAGCTACTGGAATAGGAAGCTGTATTACAATGAAGTATCAAAACAGCAAATTGATGGAGGCCACTAGACTAACGAGTCAAACGAGCTGAAACAAAAGAAGCGGGGAATAGATCACATAATTCTGAAGAACACATGCCATAATAGTATTTATAGAAAAGACTGAGACTAGCAACATCACGTCTGTGAGAGAGAGGGTGCAGAGAAGAAGAAAGGGTAGGGCCAATCAAATTACAGACACGTTTCTGCACCTTATCAAAAACCCTCAAATGGGACAGAGATTGACCAGCCCAAATATGACAATAATACTCCATACATGGTCTGATTGTAGATTTGTAGAGATAGAGAATAGCCTCAGGTGTGAGAAAGTGTTTGGAGCGATAGAGGAAACCAATTAACATTATTCATATGAGCAGTTGATGGGTACTGTTAGTCATAGTTTAGCAGATTGGTGAAGTGATCTCTTTAGCAGATGTGGCATTCATTGAGATTGGTGATTAGCTTGCCATTCTGGTTCAAGATGGTTTGGTTACCACCCAGCTTGTCTTTGTGATCGAACGGAGGAGGCTATAAAGTCCAGAACAGTTGAGGCACGTTCCATGTCTTCTGCCATTTTATTCCAAAATGTATTCCGATCAGCATGAGCAGAACGGGTTTTGATTTGCCTGCTGCATTCGACTCTGTCGACCGTGGCAACCTCTGGAAGGTTATGGAAGCAGATGGTATTCCGCCTAAACTCCTCAGTCTTCTTAAAGAATACTACTGCTCAATACGATCCCGCATACGCATGTACGGTGAGGTTTCTGAACCCTTTGAAATACTGTGTGGCATTCAACACTTTTCAATTACGTCATTGACTGGGTCACCTTGAATGCCTTACAAGAGTTTCTTGGTGTCAGTGTTGGATGCAACTTTGCAGTCAAGGACTTAGATTACACAGATGATATTGTGCTACTCAGTGAAACAATTGCTGATGTACAGTCTGCTATTAATGAGCTTCAGCAAGTTGCATCGCAGATTGGGATGAAAATAAATGCTTCGAAGACAAAAATACTTGCTGCCAGCTTCGCTCCAACAGACAAAACACCCATCATCCTCAATGGTGATGTTCTTGCAGAGGTTGAGAGTTTCAAATATCTTGGCGCCATCATCACAGCCACAGGTCAAGTTGGAGCTGATATCAAAGCGCGAATTGACCTTGTACATTATGCCTTCTGGCAACTCAATTTCTGGCTCTGGTCAAGATCTGAGATAATGCGCAGTACCAAAGTAAGGATGTAGCAAGCACTGGTGCAAACGATTCTCCTCTTATGGCAGTGAGTCCTGACCAATGAGAGTAGAAGACGTTAGAAAATTGGAAACTCTCAATCACCACTGCATGCTTTGTATTCTCTGTGTCTAATGGCAGCACTTCCTCTCAAACAACACAGTAGGTTTCTCCTGCAAAATTAACTCCCTCCAACAAGTCATTCTCATGAGACGTCTACGCTGGCTGGGTCATGCCCTTCATCGTCAACCATGAGAATTCATCTATGAAGCAATTGCCCCAGCTCCCCTACAGGGTTAGAAAAAGCAATGTGATGGACAAAGCAAAACCTGGCTGAGGATGATTAAATTTAACTGGAACTCAACCTGTGCCCTTGAATCTACAAAGTTCACCGTTGGAACAGCGAGTGGCTAGAGATCACCCAATTATTGACTTCAAATTGTCAGGCTTGGTCAGTCTTCATGATGGATGGATAGAGCCGGCTCAACCTACACCGGGTGAGGGGGGGGGATGCTGTTTCAAGTACAAGTATTAAGTAAATTTATAAAAATATATAAAACAGATGAAATTCAGATCTCAGATTTTAAACAAGTTAGACGAAATAATGTTATCAACAAACTATTGAGTTTTTCAACAACACGTTTTTTATTAAAAAAAAATGGCATTTCTTGAATTAACAAGTCTTTCAATTAAATTTTTACAAAGTATATAAAACTAATTTGCAAATTTGTCTCAAGAAATGAAAACAGAATGAGCTACAGTTTTAATGTTTTTTGTTTAAAATTAAAAATGGCAAAAAAATAATTCTCAATAAAATTCAATTTTGACTTTTTTCAGTATACTCACAAACTTATAATCCAAATGTAATTTATGATATGATACAGAATCTCAGCTGAAATACATTTGATTGGTTAGAATCCCTTTTCATTTCAAAATATGAGAAATTTGGAATTATAAATTTTAAAGACTCTCCAAATGCCTATTAAACTGTAGAAGTGAAATAGCAAACACAGAATAAACTTTACTTTAAGATAACAATACATAATAAAAATAAAATTAAATAAATAAAAAACTAAACTAAACAAACATCTAAAATAATAAAAAATAGAAATAAAACTATCCGAACCAAGCACGTGTTAAAATAAGGTCACCTATTAATTCAACACATTCACAAAAGGGATGCGTCACCCCTATAGAAAACTAAACACAAGAAGAAAATATCAAGTAAAAGTCAGCCGAACCTTTGTTTGTGAGAAGCCCTGCCAATTTCAAAAGAAAAACATTAACTAAAAAAAAAATATTTTAAAGTTATTTTCTTCTCATAACATCCCTAGAACTCGTTGGATCTACATTCTAATGTTAGATTGCAACGCTGATTTTGGAAAAAAAACATTTAAAAGAAAAACTTATTTTCTTTCCATAACATTGATAGAACTCGTTGGATCTACAGTTTAATACAACTTGCGTCTATTTGTGTATGTATGTGTGTATATATATATATATATATATATATAAATGAAGAAGAATGGAAAGGAATTAGAGAAAGCAAAAGCCAAATCAAAATTCAATTCTAAAGTTCAAAGCAAGGTATATTCCGCAAAAAGGCAATTTATTCAAGTTAAATTTTCCTTAAGCCAGGCTTTTCAAAGATCAAATCTTGGCCATTGCCAACTTATCTATCCCAGCGACTTCCTCTGATGATAAGATTTTGATCTTTGAAAAGCCTGGCTTAAGGAAAATTTAACTTGAATAAATTGCCTTTTTGCGGAATATACCTTGCTTTGAACTTTTGAATTGAATTTTGATTTGGCTTTTGCTTTCTCTAATTCCTTTCCATTCTTCTTCATTTCTACCTGCTCTATCCTGGATATTGAGCTGTATACTCTTCACAATAGGGTTTTACCTTTCCTAAAAGTTCGCTTTTAGTACACCTCTTTATATATATATATATATATATATATATATATATATATATATACACACACACACAGACATATACATATATGCACCAGGTTAGTGTCTGGGGGCACACCTAAACTACTGGGATAGATGCATTCTCAGTGTTTGTTAAGACAGGCAACTAGGAAGAGGAAAACTCTGATGTAAAACCTGAAGTGTGATGTTTATGCTGTCTGTGGCAAACTTTTGCACCGACTGTGTTTTCAACATTTCCAAGAAGTGTGGATGGTGCTACACAAGCCTTCACCACTGAAAACAAATCTTTGTGTGGCAGTCTAACAACAATACTCAATGTGATCAGTCCCATATACATTTTAAGCACTAAAACAATAAAACTGAGCTGATTTTGCGGGAGAGTCCATCATATACAATCGGCTTACAAGAAAATCAGACAATAGAATACAGAAATTTGTGACTCACTGAAGGGTCTGCTAGAAGGCAGATGGAATAAATTCTTACATATAACTGATATGATGGTTTGAGTTTTTTCCTACAACTTTGCAACTATTGCTCTGTAATTACATTGAGTCCTCTAATCAGCGTTACCCTGAACAGTACCCTACATCCAACTCGAATCTACCAAGTTAATTAACAGCAGTACCTCCCTAAACTTCCTAACTGTGGTATGGGTGGTGGAAATATGGTCATGTCAGAGCTATGCCGTCTGGAACTTCGGTTCCTGGCAGAGTCACCCCTGGTGGAGAGGTTTGGTACTAAACGATATTAGGGCTGCAACCTGGCTAACAGGGTTCTAATGAAAATCCAGGAGTCGGCATCAGGGTCCGTCATCCTCTGGTCGTAGGCCAAACAAAGATGTGTAAGGCGCAGAACCGCAAATCAATGGAGTGAGAGTGCCAACATGCTTCTACGTCATTCCTTTGTATGTTTCGGGCCAAACCTTCCTCGACTTTGCATGCAACCGCTGAGTCTTGCTGCTTTCAGTGTTTCGAGTAAAAACCTGCAATCTTATAGGTTTAACGAATAGCTGCGACCTACGAGCAGGAATTAATGCAGATCAGACAATCCTTAGGCACAATCTCTGTGAGCTCTATGCAGAAGTCCGACTCGCTTAACAACAAGCACCAGCTAGCGTAAGTCGTGTTTTCAGAATACAACGGTCAACCTGAAACGTAAGATCTTAGTATGTTCACATGTGCCGAAAATGAAAACATGTTTCAGAGATGTGAGTGGCGAATGGCAAAAAGAAAATCTGAAATCGAGATGAATTTCTCGACCTGGGAGGCCGTGGTTCTCCACCTATTTCTCAACCTAGGGGAGCCAGGGTGTTCATTCATAATTGCCTAAAAAAAAAAAAATAGAATCATTTTTTTTGGGGGGGGGGGTGATTTAATGAAAGATGTTAATCTACAATACTGAAAGTATCGACTGATATGTTTGAAAGGAGACAGAAATATATTCATTGATGAAACAAAAGTCTTCTACCTCCCCAACCCATGAATCGTTTGAAGTATGGCAAGAATTAACATTTTCAGAGAGGGGGGGGGGGGGAGAGGGAGGCAAAGCAAGGCAAGACAAAGCGTGATGGAGAGAATAAGAGAAAGAGAGAAAAAAAAAACAGGAAAATAGAAAGAAAGATAAAGCGAGAGAGGGGGCGGGGAGAAAAAAAGAAAAACATAACTATTGGGTCACCACTTATCAAGGTAAAAGACCACTCGAGGATAAGGGTTAATGAGACAGGAATGATTGTCAGACGAAAGGAAAGATGAGGAACACTATTGGAGTACTATTATTGATCAATGGTATGAACTCCAGGTGACCCATAATACTATTATGGATCACCTTGTATGGACTGCATTTGATTACTGGGAAGATCCATGACAAAAATTTGTTGACATTGCATTTGAAGACGACCAAGTTGTAATCAGCAGGAAAGCAGTCCTGTGGTAATGTTTTCCACAGGTTGAAAGCCCTTGCAAAAGAAGCTCTGACCATGGAAATTCCACCTAACGTTGGGAACATAGAGAGAGAAAGGAAAGTCTTTTATTCGATACTTCTGCAGTTTACGGACCGTGCTGAAATAATAACGTTATTATTTAGAAACCCATTCTTAACATTGGTAGGGGAGGGGCTTTGTTAACTGTTCTGTATTTTCACCTAACAATTTAATCAACAAAAGATACCGTAAAAATTGAATTTAACTTGAAAATCCTATCTAAAAAATATCACGGTTTATAAACTGTAGAAATACCCTTTTTTCTTTGTGGTAGAATGACCATTTCTGACGTGCGATTACATGTCAACACCCTGAAATACCTGGAAAACTTTCTTTTTTTTAAATAAATAAAATAACTTATACTTTACAGTGAGGGTTCATTCTACTACATAAATATAACGTAAAACGATCACCCACTTCCTGACCATTTTTTTATCACTAAGTTCTTGACCGCATAGCCTAGTACAGAACGGGTCTGTGTGTGTGTTTCTCGCCTATATGTAACTATGATAAATATACGTTTATTTTTTTAAATTTTATTTACTTACTATTAATCGAATATTTATTGAAATCCAAAATAAAATAAGGGAAAACTAAAATATTTAAAAAAAAATGTAATTAAAAAAAAAATTGTTAACATGACTATATTCTGAATTATTTTTCTCTGTCTCCAACCAGGCAACATCGGGTAAATATAGCTAGTTAATTAATAAAGTGGCTAAGTAAGTAATTTGTTGATCATTTTCAACTTTTACTTTTGTTCATCCAAAACAAGACATATTGCCACTGAGAACTAAGGGGTTACTGTGATTAGGGGCTAAATTTATAAGGAGCATCCTAGGTGGGGAGTTGTGCGGCAAGATATTTGTTCACAGTACATTTAAATTTCTACATGTTGGTACAGTCGGAGAAACAGGGAGCAGGGAGGGAATTCCAAAGGCAAGCGGTCTGAGGAAAGAAGCTATTAGAGTAGAAAATCTTCTAGCATCTGGGGAACCCATACAGTGAAGGGGTGGGATTTTACTGCTAGTCTTGTTGATTGAGGATATTTACGTTGAGGAGGTACACGTGCAGTAGATTCATCGGAGCACATTTTGTGGAAGTACTTGTAAAACAAGCACAGGTATGCAACATTTTGGCGATGGGACAGGAGCTGGAGCTTGGTAGACAGTGTGGGACCTATTAGGTTAGAGACTCTTCTTTGTACCCTGTCGAAGAGGGAGAGACTACTGGTTGGAGCACCAGCCCAGATGTGGCAGCAATACTCCATGCATGGGCGAATGGTGGCTTTGTAGAGATATAGGATACTGACTAGCGTGAGAGGTTTTCTAACCCAGTAGAGGGAGTCTACCTTCTTTGCAGCAGATTTGGCAGTATCTTCTATGTATTTATGCCAATTCATGTTACTTGTGAATGTTAAGTTGAGGAGTTTAAATGCCGGGCTTTCGGGAAGGGTGCTATCAGCCATGGCAATCAGTGTTTGGAAAAGTTTCTTATAATTGTTAAAGGAAAGGAGCTTTGTCTTTGTAGCATTTGAATGTGACCATCCATTTATGGACCCATTCAACTACAGACTGGAGGTCATTTTCTAAGGATTCAGCCATTGCCTTGGATGTGCACGTGTTTGATTTGCCACATGTCCAGAATGGAGCGTGGTGTCATCAACAAATATACCGATCCAAAACACGATTTCACCAAGGAAGATCAGGAATAATAAAGGTCCCAGTATCGACCCTCAGGACATACCCGCATTAATGTGATGTTGTTTGGCTGTCCGGCCATCAAGAACAACCTGAATCTTTCTTTTTAGCTAAGAAGGATCTGATTATATTAAATATCCATCCAGTAATAGCGTACAAATAAATTTTCCTGAGAAGACCTTCATGCCAGACCTTGTCAAAGAGCTTGGATATATCAAGCGCTACCACCCTAGCTTCGCCTACTTTATCCAGTGTATGATATATGCGTTCAGAGATGACAGTTAGGACATCCACAGTTGAACAAGATTGCCCAAATCTATACTTGGAAACAAACTTTTTTAAAAATATCAAAAAAGGTAAATCTGTAGATTAACCCCCCCCCCCTCCCGCTAAATCAGCCAAAATTAGATTCTATTTTTTAAAGCGATTAGGTGTGAACACAATGAAAAAGTTAGTGGAACGAATGTACCCCCCCCCCAACAATTATTTTAGAATTTAGAGAGGAAGATCAGTTTCGTATATAAATTTAACGTAAAATGATCCCCATGTTTTCGGATTATTCTAACCTTATATTAAAAAAAAACGCACAGAATTTATCTCCCATAGCAAAAAAAAACAAAAACAATTGTAAACTTTCCTAAAATGCTAGAATGGCTCCGAAGTGGGAGATCATTTTGCGTAAAATTTATGCGAAACTGAGTAATACACCACTCTAAATTCTAAAATATAATTTTTTCCTCCACACGTAATCGCCGAAAAAAAGTAGAATCGAAATTTTTACGGGGGGTGGGGATTATTTAGATAAGAGTGTTAATCTACCCCAATACCATAAAAAAACTTATGAATTTGAGGGGAGGGTATACTTTTCTGTGTCGATTTGATAACAATTATAAACGCAAACAAAAAGATGAACAAGTTTTGTTATCGTTTTGAACGTACCTTTGTATATTTGTTGGTTTTGTATTTTCTCATGAGAATCCGTATTTTATCCAAAGAGGTAATTCTCCTCTTCGTTGCAACGGGTAAATATTCCGAGATTGGGGGAGAAAACGGGCCTATTTGGTTGGCGAAAAGCGGCGATACGAAAAAGAAAGGAAAAGAAAACGCGACGCTCACTGGATTCGAAATGATGAAAATTTCTTTTTGACGGAAAAGAAAGAAAGACAATTAATATTTGAAAATAAGAAAAAAAAAGAACATAAACTATTCTCTCTTTCTCTTCCGTCTGTTTGTTTTGTTTTTTTTTCTTTTGTTATTTCTTTTTGAACGAAAAATCGACGACAAGAAGGGTACGCCAGCAGAAGAGGGGGAGAAGAAAAACATTGCTAATTAAGAGAGAGAGAGAGAGAGACGCGCAACTTTGCAGACACCTGCGCACAAAAGGCGAACGCCCCGGCCTCTTCCCATTCGGCCTCTTAGAAACAACAAAATGACGAACCCGGCAGCTAAGATTAAAACAGGAAAAAAACTAACTCAAGTCTACATAAAAGAGAAAGAATTTAATCTCTATATTAATAAAATTGTGAGACCCCTTCTAGTGTGTATGTGTGTGAGAGAGTTTCTCGTCTTCACGTAACTTACTTATTTTATTTATTTACTATTAATCGATTATTTATTGAAATCAAGGTGTAGAAACAGAATAGTTAACAACCCCAACCCCTCATTATGTTAAGAATGGGTTTCTAAATAATAACGTTATTATTTAGAAACTCATTCTTAACACGAGGAGGGCAGGAGGCCTTTGTTAACTATACTATATCTTCAACGAAATAAAAAATGGTAAATTCGTCGTTTCCCAGCCAAAATGTCGGACAATGAATCGTCTGCATTTTCCGACTTCACAAATGAGTAAGTGACCCGAAATAAATTGTTTTGGACTAATTTCAAATTTACCTTAAATTATTTTAAAGGAAATTAAAGTTGGGAAATTAGTCCAAAACAATTTATTTGTGAGGTTGAAAAAAAATTAGAAAAATGCAGCCGATTCATTGTTCGACATTTTGGCTTGGAAACCTTGAATTTACCTAAAAAAATCAATAGCGTAAAATAAAACAATTTTTTTAAAATTCCTATTTAAAAAAATAATTCCGAAATTAAACCCATGACAGTGCATTTCAGTTTATTCGTAAACAAGTCAATCATATTTCAATTTTCTGTTAATAGTTTTAAAAAAAAGAAGAAAGGAAGGATTAATTACTTCGTAACACTTCGAAATTTGAAAGGAATTTTGGAGCATTTAAACTGTCGAAACGAAAATAACTTCTGCCTTTAAAATTCTTAGAAAATTCTCATATATTCAAATATCGAAAGATTTGGAAGCTCTTCACATCCAATAATTTTATAAATTTAATTAAAATAACATTATCCTAATAACAAATTCTCATTTACTTAAAAGATTGACAGCTTTTGAAGCTTTTTACATACAATCATTTTATAAATAGAGATTAGAAAACGTTATTTTGTATATATATATATATATATATATATATATATATATATATATATATATATATATATATATATACTATTGGGTCACAACTTATCAAAGACAAGAGCCACTCGAGGATAATGGTTAATTAGACTAACTGATTGTCAGTCGAAAGATGAGGAACACTATGGTATAAACCGCATTTGATTACTTATGTGGCAGTAACAATTATAGTTTTATAACAATTTGGTTCAATCAATAATTCAAAAGTAGGCAAACCAGAAGAATCCCCGACTCAAAGACCGTAGCAAACGGTGTCCGGTCAGATTCAGTTCCTGATATTAAACTTCATCCGTAATATTATATAACTTCCGACGAGAGTTTCAGTTTCCTAAATTAAGTAATTTATTTATTACATTGTTAGGTGAAAGTACAGAATAGTAAACAAAACCCCATTTTAAGAATGGCTTTCTAAATAATAACGTTATTATTATTTCAGCACGGTCAGTAAACTGCAGAATATTATTTAGAAAGCCATTCTTAACACGGGGAGGTGGGAGGCTTTGTTAACTATTCTGTACTTTCACCTAACAATTTAATAAATAAATTAATGAATAAAAATTACTACAAAACTTGTAAAACCACAAGAGTAAGCGACCCAAAAGAGGAAGTCTTTAATATCAGGAACTGAATCTGACCGAACACCGTTTGCTGCAAACTTTGAGTCGGGGATTCTTCTGGTTTGCCGAATTATGATACAAATCAGTCTGACAGTGGCTTTGTTGCTGTCGGGATGAGGTGTGGTTCTATTCAATCTTAGGAGGTCCACTCTCCCAGGCTTTACCTTCTCCCTGGGAAGGGGTTAGTTTATTGCTAATCGCCTGAGGCGCCCCTACCGGGAAAATGCTGTCGAGACTGCTCAGGCATTTTTTGCAGGCCAGAGTGTGCTTATCTTAGAGCGCTGGCTTCTCAAAACCTCACCCGATATTGTGCCTAACCTCATGGTTTGATTTGGTTGTTTTGTTTTATGGCATATCAACCTGGAGAGTAGAAAGTGGACCTTGGGTTTACTTTCGGCAGCCTTGTAACTCTTGCTTTTCCCTATTTTGTCCTTTAGTCATCACATGAGTGATATTTCTGACAAAGGGGGAAGAATTGCTGCTTGCTGGGTCGGCTGTTGTTTTGAGTGAGTGGTATGTGAAGAATTTCACTTCTCTCATAGTATTCGTCATCATTCAACTGTCAATCTATCCATCTCTTCTTCGTTTAAATGTGCATTTTTTACATCAGATGTCGGTTGCACGTTAGCCATGGCGGTACAAAGTGACTTTCTCCATAAAATTCTATTATTTACGTTGGCTTCGATGTGCCATTGGTTGAGGGCATCCTTGACTGAGTCATTCATTAACCTTTATACTCGAGTGGTTTTTGGCCTTGATAAGTGATAACTCGTTAGTAAAAAAAAAAGAAAGAAAAAAGAATTAAAAAAAAAAAAAAAGCGAAACAAAAATGAAAGTAAAACGACTCCCGGGCAACGTCGGGTAGGCACAGCTAGTTTTAAAGTAATCTGTGCGGTTCCATGATACGGCTGAGATAGACAAGGCCCTGTTTTTTCATATACCACGACTCTAGAAAGAAAAAAAGGAAACATACTCGTGTAAAAAAAAAATAATAATAATAATAAAGAGTCTTTTTTATTTCGGGGAACGACTCCTTGGCCTTTTGGCTCAGAGCAACGTGTAATATCGGTTCTGATATTACACTTTATCTTTTCTGTCCTCGGTCAGTGAAGGAGAAATCCTTCTAGACTGAGGCAATTTTTTCTTTTTTGTTCTAATCCAGTGTACCCCTTGTGGAGGAGCTCAATTTTCTCCACATTAAAAACCGATCTTGTGTCTAACTCTGCCCTCGTGGGGAGGCAAGTAAATAGGGATTTCTAGGATTCCAAAATATCCTACTCCGACTTTAAAGTCTTCCAATATGCTGATTCTTCGGAGATTGGAGAATCCGACTCCGACTCCTTTCAAAACCTTTGACCCAAACTCCACAACACTGACGTTAACATAACTGGTATGGCTGTGTGGTAACAACTGATATCTCTAAAACATAAAACTCGTCTGGTGGTGAGGAAACGACTGTATGCCCAGGACAAAACAGGAACAGTGGTCAAACGAACATTGTCACTTTGGTGACTGCTTCCCTGAAAGCTACAACATGGTCGTCTTCAAATCCAATGTCAACAAATACTCGTCATAAACCGTCTTCATAAGTAACCAAAGGGGGGAAAAGGAAAGAAAAAAGGAAAGAAAAAATTAATAAAGGGAAAATGGGAAGAAAAGGGGAAAAGTAAAAGTTCATTCCATACACCATTTTTCAATCCTCTCATAATATTCTTCATCATTCAACGGACAATCAATCCATCTCATTAACTCTTATCCTCGAGTAGATTTTAGCCTTGATAAACGGTGACGCATTAGTATTAAAGGAAATAAAATAAATTAAAAATATGTCTGTTTGCTTGTCTCAGTGAATTGTTAGTAGAGCTGCTGAAGTGGATGGTGATGATGATGATTTCTCCTAGAAGTGTTCGTATCACTGTTAACATTTAAATTGAATACAAATAGCATTCAAGTAACAAATAACAATTTAAATAACATTAAAATAAAAAATGTGTATAGAAAATTGGTATGTCGCCTGTCGTCTGGAATCATTAAGGGCTGTACCGTTACTGCTACTGTCGTTGCCGGTGCTAATATCAAAATGCATGTCTTTTTATACTGGTTGCACAATGTCTTGGTGTCACATGATGTGTCAACGGAAAGAGAAATGTGCGAAGAGCGACAGAATTATGTCTATCTCCGTCACATGCACCAAAGCTCTCAATGAATTAACTATTTTTTACGTTTTTGTAAATGGGACACGATTAAGGCCATAAAGGGCCAGGCGATCATGTAATTAGGGTCTTTTACTGTAGGCGATGTGAATTTTCTTAGATAATTGGTATATCAGTTTAAAACAGGGGAAAATACTCTTGTGAGATTAGTTTGATTTTTTTTATGTGTTAGGAACCACAATGCGCTAATTGATAAATTTGACAATTATTGATGAATTCCTATAAATGAAGAGACAGGTAATTTTGAATAAACAAAGGCAAATGTATAAAAATGATTTTTTTTCTTTTGAATAAACGAAGCCGTCGTCAATATTAAAAGAAAACCTTTATATGAAACTTTTACAAAATATAAAAATTAACAAATTTGGCTTTAGAAATTAAAATAGTAGCTCATAATGTTATAAGGGGAAAAAGGGTGCAAAAAGAAAGGGAAAAAGTACCAAAGAAACGAAAAAAGGAAAGAAAAGGATACAAAAAGAAAAAAATGGAAAAAGTAAAAAAAAAAGAAAAACGGAAAGAAAAAAAGAAAGAAGTAAAGAAAAAATTGATAAACAGAAAGGAAAAAGGAAAAAAGGAAAGAAAAGAGAAAAAGTAAAAGAGAAAAGAATAAGGAAAAACAGAAGGAAAAAAAAAAGAAAAAAGTAACACACCAAAGAAAAGAGGAAAGAAATGTACAAAAAAGGGGGGGGGGAGGAAAGGTACAAAAAAGGAAAAAAAGAAAAAGTTTAAAAAGGAAAAAAAAAAGAAAAAGGAAAGAAAGAAAATAAAAACTAAAAAAGGAAAGAAAAAAAGTAAGTACAATCAATTTATAGGCATGAACGCTTGTACCACGCAATGATTATGGGGAAGATCTGAAGTGATGGGAGGTTCTTTTAAGAAAAACTCTCGTCGACTGCTTTTTTATTTTATTTTATCTTGGAACAATTGTGTTTATTTAATCCCATCCCCTCCCCCTCTGAAATGCACCAGCAAAATGTCTACTACTTTATAATAATGGTGATAAAGTGAATAGTTTAAATTTGACATGGCGCACATCGCCATTTTAGTGTTCACTGGTTTACGCTTTAAACTTATTTCAATCTTCCCATCATCATTCAGAAGATTTGTTGTTTTCATGTACTGCCATAAAAGTTATATTTATATTTTTGTAGAAATATATTTAAATATAGAAAGCAGACCATTCAATCCAATCTTTCAACGAAATCAATTTGGAAATTTCGAATGCCGACTGGAGTTATGAGCATTGTTAGAAAGGACATAGCAGTGTTCCTCAATCAATCCCGAGCAACGCTGGGTCTTCCTGCTAGTGACATTTAACCCTACTTTAACAAAATGAAGAAAAGCAATAAAATAGAAGCAGAAATGATTCACTTTTCTTTCATTATAAATCCCTTGTTGCCTTTTAGGGGACCACAATTGTTACATAGTTGTGGTAGTCGAGTTAGTGGAAAAGTTTGGAGGTTAGGGGGCGGGTGGGGCTCTCTTCCTCTCTTTTAACGGGCGAGACTTGAACAAATAAAGACGTGTTTGCTGTCGTCCCTAAAACTGGGGACGGCAGACGAAGTGTGGCCTGATGTAGTGACATCTATCACCCCTCTCTCTCTCTCTTTCTCACACACACACACATACGCGCACACCCACATGTATGCAAAGTTTATGTTTCTGTCCTTTTGAATAAACTAACCAAAAAGCGTGGTTTTGTATCGACAAACGAAAAAGCAATCTGGGCTCACAACAATGATGGTGGTGACGATGAGACAAATCGATACGGGTGTATATAAAACAAGTAGTCTCTTTGTAAATCTACATTTGTTAAAATGAGTTTCACTCTCAGGATACAGAGTCTCTATAGTAAGAATACTTGAAAGTGTTCTATCAATTTTTAAAGACTTCTTTTTCCAAACAACACTAAACCGCTATCCCAGCTGTGCATTATCATGAAGAACCACCAGAGTAACTGCTGCAGATGGCGCTACCGTTTACATCAACAAACGTAACTTTGTTTACTTGTTATGTTAACCGTGAGAAAATCTCCCTTAACCGTGAGATTAGCATGAAAAAAAAAAAAAAAAAAACGTGAGACTTTGTATTATTTGGATTATTCGAACTACTATTCTCATCTTGGATGTTATATTCACAACGTTTCGGCCGATGTAACCTTCGACCTTCTTCAGGTGCATTTTTTCGAACCTTTCGCAACTGACAGTAAACACAAATAAGAGGAACAACGTTTCGCACAGGACTAAAACACACATACACCGCAAAAGAACTTTCTCACACACTCCGATCTGAACAGCATTAGATCCAGAAGCTTAATATCAAATGATTTGATTTACAGCTTGTTTACTGTAGGGTCGAAAAAAATTTTTTTTATTTTAGGAGAGTCAAATAAGGGGGAGATAACTCTAGTTAGATGGATTTTACTATTGTAATTATTCTAAAATAAAGTTTAAAAATGTATACATAAAAGGATAATTTAGAAATAAAACAATCACAACGCATTGAATAATAAAATCATTTATTAAAATAAATTATCTTCGCCTCATTCCACATTCGTTCAATTTGAAACTAGAGTTATCTCCCCCTTATTTGACTCTCCTAAAATTAAAGATAAATTTTTTTTCGCCCCTACGGTAAACAAACACCTATTCTTTTTTTATCAACAAAACACTTTTTCCCCTGCTACCACCACCCACCGTACACACACATACCTTTCAATACACTGAAGAAGGCCGAAGGAACGGGCAAAAATTCTGTTCTTTTAGAAAAAAGTGTTTTTAAAGATATTTTGTATTTCTATACGTCAACAAATAAGAAATAAATAGAGAAAAGATATAAACATTTATATATTTGTCATATTAATTTTTTATACATACATATATAAACATTATAAAACATAGATGATGAAAGTGACAATTAAAATTTTTTTTAAATATTTGTAGTGATATTAAAAGTGGTGATTATATGAAATTTTAGTGGAGAGGGGCTGGGCATCTCCCCCATATATGGCTGTGGTGGGTCCTGATGTTATCTGAGCTTCAAATTTGACATAATTTAAATTGGAAAACAATTTTTTTTTAATAACAAAACTGTATTTTTGTTAAATCAGTACATATATAAAGGAGGTGACGGTGGTTAAGTGGATAACGAAATGGACTGACGACCTGTGAGAATGCCAATAACAGAATCAAGCTGGTCAACAAAGTTATACCATGTTGATTCATACGATTTTACTTTACTAGTACATATATAACAAACTAAAAACGAAGATTATTATTAATATGATGATCTATGTTGAAACTTTAAAAACTCTGCTGATTAAATTATATTTTTGGAAAAGATGTAACTATTTTATTTATCTACCTCCCACAGCGGTAAGATGTGACACAAGGTCGGGAAAGTAGGATTTGATAAACCAGCACTCGAGAAGGTGAGCACTCTGGCCATTAAAAATTGCCTGGGCAGCCCCGTCGGCATTCCCCGGTAGGGGCGCCTCAGGCGATTAGCAATAAACTAACCTCTTCTCAAAGGGTGAGAAGGCAAAGCCTGGGAGGGTGGATCTCCTAGAACAGCACAGACAAACCCACAGACCGGCGTAAATCAAGCCCCGAAGGCCAAGACAATACCGGTCTATGGGGTGCAGTATCCATCGGAACAGATACTACACTTTGATCTTGGCCAACTAGTTCACATTACACACGTTTTTTTTTTTTGTTTTTTAACTTTTTCCACTCGTATACTTCTAATAGTTTTTGTTGCTTCATCATTTTCTTTTTCATATTTTGTGCTAGTTGGTGAATTGTTATTTTGTTTCCATTATCTTCAGCTTCTTTTCTCTTTCAATTTGAAGCCTTCGATTATATCTCCCATATACTCAAATCTGAACTTTCATCACTGTATAAAATAAGCACAAATCTGTTAAATCTGCAATATTTTACGGTTGTTTAGAAAACGACGTTCGTCTTCTGTGGCTCAAGTTGTGATACAGAAACACTGAGGTTAGTTTGGGACTCGGAGGCCACAAGTTCAAAACAAGTGTCAATAAAGATTGCGTTCACGAGTATAATAGAAAGAAAAAGTCAACAATTTCAAATTAAAGATCAACTAATGTGTTTCAAGCCGTGAATTAAAAAGCAACCTTTGTGTAGGAGTCGATAGAAGAAGCATTGAGTCAGCTCTTCACATTTTTCCACTGAATGGTAGCCACATTCAGGGTGAAGCAGTGCGACAAAACTGACTCGAGCTTGTTGTTAAGAGGTTGTTGACTATTAAACGGAAAACATAACAGATACTTGGAGATAATTAATGTTTGATTAAAAGTAGAAAATTCAAATGTTAATATTTACTGTTTATTCAGCATCTTCACAATTACATTGCAATGTCTTTAATTTTGTGTGTGTGGGGAGTCTCTTAGCTTTATATAAACTTTATATAATTCAAATCAATTATATATATATGTATATATATATATATATATATATATATATATATATATATGGGAAATGAAAAAGGAAAAATCAAAAGATGTTTTTTTTATGTATTCATCAACGTTTCGTCTTTATTTATAAGACTTCCTCAGGATGATAATTTTAAGAAAAATGTCATGCAAGTACATAAAAATACTGTTTATTCAGCGTCTTCACAACTACATTGCAATGTCTTTAATTTTGTGTGTGTGTGTGGGGGGGGTCTCTTAGCTTTAAATTTTATTTTATTTTCTGTAAGTTTAAAAAATGTGCAAACAAATAAAAATTAAAAACTAAAATGACGTCAGTGCGTCCTGAGCTGTGCCGGGTAGATAGAGCTGGTTGACTAATAAAGGGATCCTGTGTTTATTTACCTCCTCTCCAGGAGGTTAGACAAAAGGTCAGGTGTCGTTTTAAAAAGCCAACACACTAGGAGAAGCACACTCTAGCCTACAAAAATGCCTTAGCAGCCTCGTCGGCATTCCCCCGTAGGGGCACCTCATGCGATTAGCAATAAACTAACCGCTTCTCAAAGAGAAGGCAAAGCCTGGGAAGGTGAACGTCCTAGGACTGAACATAACCATACCTTAGTCTGACAACAACAAAGACAGTGTCGGACTGATTGTCGAGGATATATCCTTGACTTGTATGAACAACTCACCCCAGGTTGATCCTGCGAGTTTGATTATTTATCAGGATGTGGGTTCCCGTTATATAAGTTATTTTGTTCTATAATGGGAGAAGGGGGAGATGTCACATCAATATGTGAGTGACAATGGTCATACTCTTTTTCTTCATGCGGACATGTATACAAGTTTCGTGTGAAGCTTTGTTTTCAATTGTATTCCTGGACAGAGAGACAGAAAAATCACAAATATAGTATAGATTTATTTGTTTGCTTCAAGACCATCCCTATAACAGGCCGAGAGATCTAACATTTGGGGGTAGTCATATTTATAAGAATATATAAAATAAATGAAATTCAGATTTCCGATTTTAAGCAAGTTAGACGAAACAATGTCTTCAGTAAATTATCGAGTTTTTCAACAACGTTTTGTTTTTACTAAAAATTAAATAGGAAACATGTTTTTTTTTAATAAACAGGCCGAGAGATCTAACATTTGGGGGTAGTCATATTTATAAGAATATATAAAATAAATGAAATTCAGATTTCCGATTTTAAGCAAGTTAGACGAAACAATGTCTTCAGTAAATTATCGAGTTTTTCAACAACGTTTTGTTTTTACTAAAAATAAAATAGGAAACATGTTTTTTTTTAATAAACAGGCCGAGAGATCTAACATTTGGGGGTAGTCATATTTATAAGAATATATAAAATAAATGAAATTCAGATTTCCGATTTTAAGCAAGTTAGACGAAACAATGTCTTCAGTAAATTATCGAGTTTTTCAACAACGTTTTACTTTTACTAAAAATAAAATAGGAAACATGTTTTTTTTAATAAACAAGGCTGTCAATATGAAAAGAAAACCTTGAAAAAGATTATGACATAAACATTAGTCCGAATAATACAACGGTAATGAATATTTACGTTTAGATCAAGGCCATCCTAATAAAAGGACAGGCGATCATGCAACTGGAGTCTTTTACTGGAGGCGATGTAACTTTTCTTAGATAATTGATATAGTAGTTAAAAACAGTAGAAAAATTCCCCTGTGAAGTTAGTTTGATGTTTTTATTTGTTTTACATACCAAATAATAAGAATAGCAATGAGCTAATTTATAAATTTGACAATTATTGAGAAATTCTAAAAAATGAAGAAACTATAATTTTGGTTATTCGGACTACACTTCTAATCTTGAGTGGTATCATCACAACATTTCGGCTGCTGTAATCTCCGGCCTTCTTTGAACTCGGGAATATTTCTGTCAAACTCGGGAATCTGGAAGGAATTTCGAACAGAACCCTTTATTTAATCCACAGGGGTAGCATGCTCTTGTTCCATCAGCCATGACTGGAAGAAGTCTTCAGTAATTCGCAATTCTTCATATCGGCCGCATCAAAGATTGAACCTTCAACCTTCAGATGACTATCACTTAGAACTGAATTTAACTTAGTACTATATCCACTGCGGGTCCTTATACAAATTATAAATCCTAATCTTAAAAATTCAGAAATATAAAGAGACAGGTAACTTTGAATAAACAAAGGCATAAAAAATGTTTTTTTTTACTTAAATAATCAATGCTGTCAATATGAAAAGAAAACCTTTAAAAAGATTGACATGAAACTTTTACAGAATATATAAAATTAACGAGCAAATTCGGCTTAAGAAATTAAAACAGTATGAAATACTGTTTTAATTTCTTTTTTAATTACTCATGGCAAAAAAATAGTTCTCAATAAAATTCAATTTTTACTTTTTAAAATATACTCACAAACTTATAATCCAAATGTAATTTATGATATAATACAGAATCTCAGCTGAAATAAATTTGATGGGTTAGAATCCCCTTTCTGGATGAAATTTTCTCTGATCACTGGGAGTGAAATGTTAGTAGCTAAAAAGATATTTGCTGACTGACTGGAAATCGTGCCCTGAGTAAAAGAACCCAAATGTTAGATCTCTTGGTCATACATCAAAACGAAACAGGTGGTAAATTTATTTAGTTGGGGTGAATTTAATGATAAACATCCATGATTATCTCCCTTTAACGGAACTTTTAAAAGAACTTTGATGACTCAAAGATGGCTGCCTGTTATGCTACTGTAGCAATAAAAATACTAGCACTGTAATGTCTAATAAAGCCGCTGTTTTGTAGTAATTCTTGGTGTTGTGTATTCATCACAATAGTAATTATAGGAATCATGTCACAACTCTAAAACACAAAACCCTTCTTTTTCCTTACAAACTCTACCTAAAACAATGAGTCTCACTTCTGTGATGTTTCTATTTAGAGAAACGTTTTAACACTAAAACAACCTGTTGTTCGTTCCCTGAATAAATTGTGTATTATTGTTCTTTTAAAATAAACTAGAAAAGAAATGCCGTCTTACTTCTGGCAGCAGGCAACAGGAACTGATTTTGGCTAGTAAATGCCGAAAGTTGGATGCTTTTACAGGCTGACAAACGATTCTGATTAGTCATCAGATAAATTGTATGATCTCTCTGATCTCAAGATGTTAGGTCATCTCGTGCAAACAGATAGTCACACCTAAAACATAAAGTACTGGATGTATTTCTCGATTTGTCTTTTCGCGCGCCAACAGAACAGATGTAAAAGTTTGATGGCCAGACAACCAAATATGGAATATAGGAACAATTAATTTACCATGAAAATCCAAGTATATTCTCACCTGTTCAGTTTTCATTTTTTGTTTTTGTTAATAAAATTTAACATAGTTTTAAAATGCATCATAAATAGCACATTCTATCATAGAAACAAACAACTTTTGAAATATACAATTTTATTACACATATTAAAAAAACCTGATGGTAAATATTAATTGGCAGTAGACTTCACCATAAAAGATTGTCCATCTGGTACTAATATTCTTAAGAGAAGCATATACGTTGAAACTCCTAGATCAGAATTTATTATTACAGTAGCAGAGAAAACCTGACGTTACCTGGGATTAAAAGAGAAACCTATGCCTCCTTTTCACTCTGTCAATAACACCATATTACCTTTTTTTGTTCTTCTTTTTTACATTTTATAACATTCAATTTTTAGGGTGGGGCTCAAAGATGATATACTCAGCATTGATTGAGTGGGATGAAGTGTGAGTAAAGTGACTGAAATAAAGTTTGGTAAATTTAGTCTTTAGCCCGTCAGAGATACATCCTACTTTTACCAGCAATCAATGAGGACCCCATTGAATTCCTGCTCCAAGCCCTGAACCCATTATTAATATTTCTATCCTTATTTTTTAAGTTATGAATACAATAAAATAAAATAAAGTAAAACATATTTGTTTTAAATGGATGCTAAGTACAAATGAAAACCCCATGATAATGTTGTCCCCTCTTTGATCAAAGTGAAATATACGTATTCAGGTACCAAAACAAACTACTGCTTATTCCCGGAATGAAGTTGTAGAGGATAATCAATATAAAAAATAATGACAGTCTATTCATACATAAATATATCAACTTTATTTACGACTTGATAGAAGAATCAAAAGTAAAGAGTTAATAAGGGTTCAAAGGGTCTAGACGAATGAAGTGTTGTTTTGTCTGTATGTGTGTGGACTTGTGTGTTAGTAAGTTTGTGAGACTGTGTGTATAAACTGTCACTATATTTAGTAATCCATGACTGTGTCTTGTGCTGTTTGCCGAGTAGTATGTATTGATTTACTCCTCTCCAGGAGTTAGGCACAAGGCCAGTTTTTATCTTACTCCCACAAGTAAGATGTGACCCAAGGTCGGGAAAATGGGGTTTAAAAATTGCCTGGGTAGCTCCGTCTGCATTCCCCGGTAGGGGCGCCTCAGGCAGTAAGCAATAAACTTACTCCTCCCTAAAGAGGGGAGGCGAAGCCTGGGAGGGTGGACCTCCTAGAACTGCACAGGACAAACCCACAGACCAGCGTAATCAAGTCACAAAGGCCAAGACAATACCAGTCTATGAGGTGCAGTATCCATCGGAACAGATACTACACTTTGATCTTAGCCAAAAGGCCAAGGAGGTAGCCAAGTGTCCAGGGTTAGATTTAGTTTGCCTACAAGAAGTCTCTGTAACAGTTGATAACACTATGTTGTGACTGACATAGGTTCATGTAGCAAGTTAAGTCTCTCACTGCTGACTATGCTTGTGTTTTTCCTTATGTAGCCAATGCTAGCAGGTGCTCGGCTCCCAAAGCAACTCTTTCTGATTAGTTCAAGTCCGGTATCGATAACCAATTGAGATTTAGTATTTTGATAGAATTGACCAATCAGTATTAAGTATTTCAACCAATAAAAATCAAATATTTTACACAGATTGTTTCTCTGCTGCTGTTGTTGTTACGTGAGTCAGACTTCTGCATAGAGCTCACAAAGATCGTGCCTCAGGATTGCCTGGTCTGCATGAAGTTCTTCTCGTTAGTCACAGCTATTCTTTGATCTTCAAGATTGCAGGTTTTTACCTCGGATGCATGTGTAGAAGAAAAGGATTATCAAATAAATGACAATGGCACTTCATACAAATTCAAAATTGAAATTTATTTAAGCAATTCGGTTTAATAAACTAAGTATTCGCAGAATAAATTTGTAGACGATAAGGCAATATGAAAAGTAATGATTAAGTCTATCTATACATAATATTGTTAAATAGTAGCAGACGAGTTAATGGTGGCATTCATTTGCCGTCCGGTGATGTTAACGGGCACTCATCCCTCGAGAATCCGAACGCGACAATCAATCCGACAGAAACTGAGCTATTTTGCTGGCTTTTTATCTGTTGGACTGAGGTATTTGTCCTGGATAGTACTAGGAGGTCCATCCTCCCAGGCTTTGCCTCCTCTCTTTGTGGGGGAGTTAGTTAATTAATTGCCTGAGGCGCCCCAAACCGGGAAATGCCAACGGGGCTGCCCAGGCAATTTTTACGAGGCCAGAGTGTCCCTTCTTCCCCACCTCTGACCTAATGTCACATTTTCTTGTGGTGGGAAGGAAGAAAATAAATCACGTGAGGGATGAGAGGAGGTTGCACTGAACGGAAGTAAGCAAACCACATGATTTCCAAGCAAGGCCCACCTTCTTCCTTATCCTCACCCTTAGCCAGCGAGACTTGAACAAGAGAAGACGTGTCTTTTGGTGTGCTGCCCCAAATCGGGGACAGCACGCGACAGCGATTGATGTAAGTGAAAACTATTCATCCCATCTCGTTTCTCTCTCTCTCTCTCTCTCTCTCTCTCTCTCACACACGCAAGTTATGTGCGGCCTTTGAATAAATCATTGTTTATAAACTAACTAACATTTGTCGGCGTGTTATGGGTCCAACTTTACTTCCAGTGAGAATTCACCCCTAAGACGATCATGGGATGGCCGCCTCAAGCTAACAGTGTCGCCATGGTTTTGTATATCAATGAACGAAGCAACCGGTGTTCTCAGCAATGATGGTGATGACGAAGATGCCAACGCCGATGAGAACGGCAGACAATCAGCCAGCATGCGCTTTATCAATAAGTTGGGCTTTTAACCTTCATGGCGATGAGAAGATCAACGCTAAACGGGTGTATATAACAATATATCAATTTTATTTACGACTTGTTGAACAACCAAAAGTAAAGACTTAAGAAAAAAACATCAGGAAAGGTTCAAAGGGTCTAGACGAAGAAAGTGCTGATTTTGTCCGTATGTGTGTGGACTTGCTGTGAGTGAGTTCGTGAGACTGTGTATAAGCTGTCGCGATATTTTAGTAGTCCATGACTGTGACTGATTTTGTTTGCCGAGATGACAGTAGCCAAGGGTCTACAACCAGAGTTCATTTTGCTTACGAGAAGTCTGTGTAGTACTGTTATGACTGACAAGAGTTCCTGCGGCAAGTTGAGTCTTTTACTGATGACAACATTTATTCAATGAGAACAGGTGCTCAGATCCCAAAGGCAACTCTTACCAATTGGTTGAAGTCTGGTATCAGCAACTAAATAAATGGTATTTCAAACTAAAGCAAGACAGACAAAAAAAAAATGTTATTTCAAACTGATACATAGCAGACCAAAATAAAAATGAAATTTGAAACTGATGCATGGCAAACCCAAAAAATGCTATTTCAAACTGAAGTATGGCAGACAAAATAAAATGCTATTTCAAACTGAAGCATGGCAGACCCAAATAAAAAAAGAAAATGCTATTTCAAACTGAAGTATGACTGACAAAATATAATGCTATTTCAGACTGAAGCATGACAAACCAAAGAAAATGTATTTTCAAACTTTAGCCTGATAGACAAAATAATTAAATGCTATTTGAAACTGAAGCATGAATGATATATATTCAAATAGAACCTCTTATAGAAATACTAAAAAAAAAACGATTTAAAAAAATATCTAGCAAAGCGAGAAAAACAAAAAGCAATGAAATGAATGAGGAATAAAAATGGAGAATAAAAAGGGGGAAAACTTTTTTCTGTTTTTGGAGTAAAGGAAACAGAAAAAAAAACATCACTCCGCAAAAATGATGACAGCCATTTTTGAAGTTTAGGATTTTTATTGATTCAAAATGTTTTCTTTGTAAAGGAAAAAAATAAAATCAATGACTTTATCAAAAATGTTTATCGTAAAAAGGAAGAAAGGAAATACACACAAAAAGAAAAACTTTCATAACGAAAACAGGAAATATTTTTTTTAATTCAAAAAATGTTTTTTTTTTAAATTCAAACTTTTATCTAAAAGTGAATAAATGCAAAGTTGGCTCATTTTTTTAACTAATGGTGAGAAGGTCAAAACACCTTATTTCAAGTTAATTCAAATTTACACAATAGCAGCACATTATATGTTTTATATACTGCTTATGTATATGTTAGCTACGTGCAAAATGAATGGCCGATCCCCAAAATGTAAAAACATTTTGACCGCTCCCTTCACTTAAAATGCACTAAAATTCAGGAAATCAACCAATTTTACTGAAATTTTAGTATTTATTAATTTACGATCACCGATTATAATTAACAAATTATTATTTTTAAATGTTAGTGAAAATGTATTATTTTGTGTAAACAAAAAACATTTTTTACTAAAGTTATATCTCAAAGTACTAAAAAAACACATACATTTTTTAATGAAAATAAAGCGCCATAGATGTTAACAATTAAAAGAAAATATTTCTTATATATTACGAAAAAAGACCCTGAATTCTGTGTTAATAAAATCAATATAACTCGAAGAAAAAAATAATTTCTCGAATTAACGATATTATCACTGAATGCATTGCTTTTTCAATATTTTCACCCCAAAAATAATATGACTACAAAAAATATTTTATGTGATTTTAATGATAACAGTTTACTGGAAACCTTACAATGCGATATTATATTTCCCTTTTGCACATAAACGTGTAATCATCAGTGTAAGAATTTTTTTTATAATCTGGAAAATAAAATTAAAGATTGAAAAAAATCATTTAAAAAAATTGGATAATATATACTAACATATACTAATATAATAGATACTAACGATTAATTAGAAGGAGTATGGATATACAGTACTGCAACAAACAGACGGGATTTGTACACCACCTGCCATCATCCAAATTTTATTTTCAGAGAATCAACGACCCTGTCAGTTTCACAATTCACTGTCAATCATTCGAAAAAATAAATGTAAGTTTGTCATTTTTTCATTACTAAAAATCATTTTCCTTCAAATTTGAATTCTATTTAATTATTAAATTGTTTTAGTTTATTTTTTTTAATGAATAATAAAATTGTCAGTGTAGTCATTGAATTTAATTTACTTTTTCACACTTAAAATGCGCTTTTAGTTTTATTTAAAAGAATTAATTTAATTTATCGTTACGACACATTTAAGAATAAATCTGCTAAAGTTTTTAATCATCATGTAATCAAAAAAAGTCTTAGATATCCACTCACCTTCACTTCATCCATTCTAATCGATCATCTATAGAAAATGGTGACCCCAACGTGATACTGATCTTCATCCATTCTAACCGACCATCTATAGAAAATGGTGACCCCGACGTGATACTGATCTTCATCCATTCTAACCGACCATCTATAGAAAATGGTGACCCCGACGTGATACTGATCTTCATCCATTCTAACCGATCATCTATAGAAAATGGTGACCCCGACGTGATACTGATCTTAGATATTCATTCGTCTTCACTTCATCCATTCTAACCGACCATCTATAGAAAATGGTGACCCCGACGTGATACTGATCTTAGATATTCATTCGTCTTCACTTCATCCATTCTAACCGACCATCTATAGAAAATGGTGACCCCGACGTGATACTATACTAATGGATAATTTCCAAACTATTAGAGCTATCAGCGGATCGGAAAATCTTTGGAGTTTATTTTAACTTAAGAGAAGGAATAAAAAGAAAGTTTCTCTGCAAAATAAATGAATTTAATTCTGGTTGACAAGTTTTATTGTTTTTTAATGAAAAACAATTTAGAAACAATTTAAATTGGTTTCAGAATATAAATCGTTATTTGGGGGTCTATCTCCAAAAAATCACGAGTTTGTAAACAAACAAACACGCAGGAACTACAACTTAGTATACAGAGGTACACAAATTATCATGGGTGGAAAAAGATTTCTTTCTGAAATTCCAGATGTCTGAGCTTTATTTTTACCGCCAAGTTTTTCAGGGTGTTTACATGGAATCACCTAATAATAGTAGAATTTCATTTTTAATTTTGGGTGAATTAGCATACCAAAATTAACGGATCGAAAATTGTGCCATTTCTTGGAAATGGCTTATTTAGCATTTTTTTTAGAAAGTTATATGTCCTTAAAATGCTATCAGGTTAGAAACTGCTGGCCCGGAAATCAGTGATCATTTTACGTTAAATTTATATGCGAAACTGATTCCCTATTCTGAATTGATTTTCATTTTTAATTTCTTAAATTTTTACCACCAAGTTTTTCAGGGTGTTTACATGCAATCTTATACAAATAGATATTTTGTCCGTCTGTCAGTTACAATTTTTTAAAAACATAATCAGATGGATCTGCAATGTGAAATTTGACTAAACTGAACACATCAGGTCAGAGGATTTGCTGAAAACACTACACTTGCCCAGCATGGAGGTTATCCTAAGGATGCATTACGCTGGTATGGTCATGTGGAACGTTCATCATTCAGAAGTATGAATGTCCTAAATCACAAGAAGGTTGACCGTCCAAGGAAAACTTGGAAGCAAGTGATTGGACAAGACTGCACAGAGTGGAATTTGGATACTGCTGACCCGCTGAACCGTGAGAGGTGGAGAGTGAGCTTGTGTAATATCATTCAACATCTGATCCCTGAACAAGGGAAAAGTAACATTAAATGAATAGAAAAAAGAAGTAATAAATATATTGTGGAAATTGTATAATTTCGAAATATCAGAGATGTTATCTACTTTTAAAAATGGAGAATATTGCATTAATAGTAAATAATAAATTCCCAACAAATAAAGCAAACGCTATGACCGGAAACTGAAAACTTGAGATCTTCAGACTGACGTTCTACCAACTGAGCTATTTGGACTTTCTTATAAATAGAGCTTAAAACATTACCGTAACAAAATAATTATAGCTTTTGCGTGCCGTCATATATTTATGATTTACGCCATGTTTCAAAACATGAATTCAAACATAAGCGATAATAAAAAATAAATAAATGAATGGTAAAAACATTATTAATAGCGTTGGAAATAATTTTAATAGTCTAAAACAATTTATTTTGCTTTAACTACATATTGGCGTTAAAAACAACTTAATATTTAGGCCCATAATTCTAATCGCCTAAAAAAGGAAAATCTCAATTTTATTTTGGGGCGAATTAACGATAACATATGATGTATAAATTTACCAAAAGAATGTTTCAGACTCTGGAACCCTGGTTATAATAGAAGACAAGATTGATTTCCAAGAAATTTGACCAATTTCGAAAGTCTGAGAACTACCAGCAGATCAGAAAATGTTTGGAGTTTATTTTAACTAAAGAGAAAGAAAAAAAAAAGGTTAAATAGAAAGTATCGACTTCATCATGAAATCTGAAATCATAAACTGAAAACCGGTTTCTATCCAAAAAACAATCCCCCATTATTTTAGGTCAGTTAACTTTTGGCGGAATTTCTATTTTTAGTTTCACTAAAAGACAATTTCTTCAGGAATATTCTGTACTGAATATGTTATTATTATGATGTTTAATGTGTTAGGCTATACAAAAAAGGTGAATTTGTAATACATTTAAATTTTTTTTTAATTTCACTTTTAAAAAAATATTTTCAAAATTAAAAAAAAACCCATTCCAACTATTAAAAAAAAGTTTGATTTGATTATTTGTTAAAAAATATTTTCAAAATTAAAAAAAAAATTTCCAATTATACAAAAGTTTTATTTTATTATTTGTTAATAATTAAACCAATTGTTGAAAACAAATTATTGTTTGCAAAAAAAACAAAAAACTTCCAATTATAAAAAAAGTTTTATTTTATTATTTGTTAATAATTAAACAAATTGTTGAAAACAAATTATTGTTTACAAAAAAAAGAAAATCTGGCCTAAAATATAATGGGGGAGGGGATTGTTTTTGTATAAACACGGATTCTCAATTTTCAATTTCAGAAATGGTGTCATAATGAAGTGGATACTTTCTATTTTACCAAAAAAAAGTTTTGCCACAAAATAAATGAATTGGTTGGCAAGTTTCATTGTGTTTTAATGGAAAACGATTGTGAAACAATTTAAATTTGTAACAATGAAGAAATGCGGATTTCTATGTTAAGTATTTTATTGCAAAATGTCCATTGCTCTAAGGAAAATAGATCGAAATGATTCAATTGATTTATTTCTATAATGGATGCCAATTGAAAAATAATGGACGCCAATTGAAAAATAATGGACACCAATTGAAAAATAATGGACACAAGAAGAAAACAAAAAATGCGAATTCTTAATTGGTATCAATTTAATCTTCCCCTTTAGCGATGAAATTTCTATTTTAAACTTAAGCATGACAGACCAACAAAAAATCTATATACCACTAAAAGTCTATGAATATGGCTTGGTATCTTGCTAGCTTGTCACCGGGCACATACTTCCGCTCTTTGCTAAAATCTTTGAATCCTTAATCAATCTAGCAATAGTCCAGCACCTCGTTAATGCTAAACTTTTTTCTGACTATCAGTATGGATTTAGGCAAGCATGGTCTACTGCGGATATCCTAACGGTCATTTCTGAACACATATACACTACACTGGACAAGGCAGGTGAAGCTAGGGCGGTAACGCTTGATATATCCAAAGCCTTTAACGAGGTTTAGCATGAAGGTCTTCTCATGTACATTAATTCATATGGTATTACTGGAAGAATATTTAATATAATAAGATCCTTCCTATCCAGAAGAAAGATCCAGGTTGTCCTTGATGGCCATACATCCAAACAACATGACATTCCTGCGAATGTATCCCAGGGGACAATCCTTGAACCTTTATTGTTCTTGATTTTCGTAAACAAACTCCCTGATGAAATTGTGTCCGAGATGGGTATATTTGCTGATGACACCACACTCTAATCTCGACATGTGATTAAAACGAGAACACACATATCCAAGGCAATGGCTGAATCCTTAGAAAATGAGCTCCAGTCTGTAGTGGAATGGATAAATGGATGGTAACATTTAATGCTGCTAAGACAAAGCTCCTTTCTTTTAACAACTACAAGAAACCTTTTCAACCACCAATTGCCATGGCTGATGACACTCTACCTGAGAGTCCAACATTCAAACTCCTTGGCTTAACATTCACAGGTAACATGAATTGGAACAATTACATAGAAGATACTGCAAGGAAAGTGGGCTCCCTCTACTGAGCTAGAAAACTTCTCACGCCTGCCAGTATCCTATATCTAAACCACCATCCACCCATGCATGGAGTATTGTTGTCACATCTGGGCTAGTGCACCAACCAAATGCAGATGCCAACGACTATCTTTATTTACCAGTAAATAGATTTATTTTTTACAGCCATTTATCATCTATCCAGACAAACAAATATTCAAACATATCCTGGATTTTAAATAACAATGATTTATCAGAAAAAAAAGACCAGAAAAGCATGAAAAAAACCGCAAAGAAAAAAAAGCTTACACACACACACTATATTATTTATAAATAATATTTTTAAATTAACTCATATACACATGTGTTTCATGCCAAACATGCAATCATCAGTATGGGAGGAGACAATCCCTGCCGGTCACACGGTTTGAACCCCAATACGAGAGTCATATTTGACTCAGTAGTCAGAGCGCGTACACACACACATATATATATTAGAGATGGGCGGTTTTACCGAAAAACCGCGGTTTTTCGGTTTCGTCTCCATACCGAATACCGAATCGTTTTTTTTTTTTTAAACCGTAACCGTTCGGTATTGTGTTTTTACTACAGTAAGCCACCATATACAAGGAAACACGGTTGAAAAGATTTTCCGATTTGAATAAAATTGAACATTACCAAAAAATGTTATATTAGTAAGAGGACAGATTGAACAAATATATTACTGCAATTACTGCTATAAACACGAGGCGATTTTTGTTTATTTTCATTCTAGAACGAATTTTAAACATTTTAAAATATGAATATAGAAAATGTTGTTACATTTTTCGTACCCAACTAGTAAATAAATTAATCTTTCATCTTTTTTTATGCATTAAAATTATAATTGTACGTTGTTTTGTCTTTCGGTAATAGTAATTTTAAATGATCTTATCCTAAAAAATATTGTCCTTTTTTTGAGCGAAAGTCAACAATGGCTGCTAGTATTGCTGATATAACAATCAATCAGCAGCAGCGTCTTGTAAAGCGTTGTAAAATTCGTTTATAAACTTCTTTAAAAGTAAGATAAAAATACTTTTTGTGCTTAAAAAAGTTAATCCTATTTGGTTCTTTTATAAAAAATACTTAAAAAAATACTGGTTTTCACTCAACTTTCGAACTTCTAGTAGTAATGAATTTCTAGTCGCCAATTTAAAAAAAAAAAATTAAGATTCTACTTTTTTAGGCGATTACGTCTTAAAGTCTTGGCGAAAAAAAGAAAAAACAAAACAACAAAAAATAGTTTAGAATTTAGAGTGGGGGATCAGTTTCGCATATAAATTTAATGTAAAATGATCTCCGATTTCCTGGCCATTCTTGCCTTTTAGTGAAATTTATAAAATAAATAATTACTCTACCATTAACTCTAGGTACGACTAACAAGCCCACCTCCTAAAAATGCCATCTTGAACGTATCGTACCATTAACCTTAAATATGAGTGGCAAGCCACTCCTAAAAAACTCCCTTAACCCTAACACTAAGTCCGAATGGCAACCTCCATCCAAAACAAAACCCCTTCCTTAACCTTATCACTACCCTAAGTTCGAGTAGGAAGCCCTAATCCTACAAAAAAGCCCATTAAAACCACACATAATCGTCTAAAAAAAAAAAAAAAAAGCAGACGCCCATAAAAAAAACCGCACAGGATTTATTTGCCATAGAAAAAAATTGATTAATGCCCTAAAACGCTAGAATGGCCCGGAAATGGTGAATTATTCTGCATTAAATATATGTGAAACTAATCCCCCACTCGAAATTCTAAATGAATTGTTTTTTTTTTCTTTCTGCTAAGTTTTCAGGGTGTTCACACTTAATTGCCCCTAGCCCTACCACTAACCTGAAGTTCAAGTGGTAAGGCCCCCTCCTCCCACAAAAACCCTTATAATCGTCTAAAAAAAAAAGAAAAAAAAAAAACAAGAAAAACGCACAGGATTTATCTCCCATAGAAAAAATAATTAACTGTCCTAAAACGCTAGAATGGCCTTGAAATGGGGGATTATTTTATGTGAAACTGATCCCCACTTTAAATTCTAAATTAATTGTTTTTGTTTCTTTCTTTCTGCCAAGTTTTTCAGGGTGCTAACATGTAATTGCCTAAATAAAAAAAGTAGAATCTCATATTTTGGGGAGGTAAGGGGGTGAGTTAGCAGAAGGTGTAAATCTACAATAATGCTAAAGAAATCTTGCAATATATTCATTTTTAAACAGTCCTAGTATTAGATTTTAGTTTCTTGTACATAAAATGTATTACAATTCAACTTTGAGTTTTCTAACTTCTTTCTTTTAATGGATTCATGGTATTTTTAAGGTATTGCAGCATATTTATGTGCACTTAGTGCAGATTACTTGGAAACCATTAATTTCTGGAGATTTTCAGTGGCATATTCTGATTCCTTGTACAAAAATACACTTATATGGTAAATTTCATTGCTTAATCTTGTGTTTTAACAAAGATATAACATTTTTACTGAAAAATTAGTGTAAAAAATGTGACGAAACGCATATGGTCTTAAAGAGGGGAAAATATCCAATTGTGCGAGGCACAAAAATAGTCATAACTTCCTTATTTTTAGTCAGATTTAAAAAATTAAAAAAGATTCTTTCTTAGATCATCAAGCTCTTTCTATATATGCCATTATTGAGATATTTTAAGCAATTTAAATTTTTTCATGTGTATTGCTACTTGTAGGAAGAAATCTTTGTTTACAGTTTGTTTATCATTAACATTTTGAATTTTCAAATGAAAAAAAGAGAAATACGACAGACAACATGACATCGTATTTTTAGCATAAACTATTTTCAAATGAAAAAGAAAAAATCAAACGCGTTCCGTATGATGTCGAAAATCTATTTGATTCAACTCAAAATTGTAAAATAATTATTTGTTTGTTTCAGAGTTATCTAAAAAAATAAGTTATTAAAATGAAATTTTAAAAAATACTTGTAAAAGTAAATAAACGAAAAGTAGTGAGTAAGTATAAACATTTAAAAAGAAAAAAAAGTAGTTGCCAATGCTAGTGTCACTTTATTCGGATTTTTAAAATTATTTTAAACATTAGGCATTTCATTGTTTACTTTTGAAAAGCCACTTCATACATAAATTGTAATTTCTAGAGAACTATCTCTCAACTATACCGTTTTCTCTCCCAAAAATGGGTTATTCAAAAAGTAAACTATGCAACGATTTATATTTTACTAAATTGTTAATATGGTATTTATTTAGAGTTGACAATTTAATCGAAAGTTTAATTATTAAACTTTAATCCAAGTCATGAATTCTATGACTAAAATTACCTTAAAGCTTAAAAAATGACTTTAGGTGAATTAATAATCTCTATTTTTTTTTAACCATCCTTCCTTTTCCCTTGGTGCGGTTTTCGGGTGTACTACTAGTCTTTTACGCATGTCTATAAAGTTTTATTACCCTGTCTTAAAAACAAATATTAACCCCAACACGCACCAGTTGACAGAACTTCGAGCACACAAAATGACAGACATCCCAACAGTCAACACCGGCAATTCGAGAAGTATATTGTGTGTTTATTTTACGCGACAAGACACAACGTCTTGCAAACATTTTCACCTATTAAAAAATTAAAATTTTTATCTGTCAAATAATTTTGACAATATTTCATTTTTATCATCATTTTTGCTTAATTTTATTTGTAAAATTATTTTGTTTGTTTAAATAAATTTTCGTTTTTTAATTTCTTGCATTTCTGAGTTATATTTTAGCTTCTGATGGGTTAAAGAATTAGATAGAATGTATATTCAAACTCAGTTTTATTCTTCAGAAATCTTTCATGAATCTTTGGTCACTGTTTTAACGAGTTAACTGTTAAAAATGTATCAAAACTTTGATTACAACAGTCAACACCTTAAAACTTATATGATTCATATCATGGAGAATGATTCAGTCATAAAATTATCGAAACAGTGGCATAATTCAACTAAACGTTGAATAATAACTAATCATCACACAAGAGAATGAATAGCTTCCATAGTAAAAAATTTTTTTTCAAAAAAACCGAAAAACCGAACCGTAAACCGAGGTTTTAAGGGAAAAAAACCGATACCGAAACCAAAATTTCAAAACCGCCCAACTCTAATATATATAGGTTGAACGTTTAAAAGAATTTGAACACCCTAAAAAAACGAATCTCCTCCTTAGAAATCCACAAATAATTATGGAGCTTAAAATGCTTCAAAATAGGTTTGTAATAGTTCTTATTGATAAGGCGGCAAATAATATAGCTTTTATCTGTAAAAGATATTATATACAACACTTATTGTTAGAAGTAGGAATAATAGGTGAGGTTTCAGATACTAATACATTGAGTAATAATTAAATCGATAATATTATTCTAAACAATACTGTTATTTGTGAAAAATTAGGACTAAAATTACAGTAAAAATACAAAATCTTGCATGTATGTATTGGATACTTAAAATGCATAAAAAAACCGTTGGTGTCCGTTTTTTTGTTGCCTCAAAGATGTGCATCACAAAACCTTTAAGTAAGGCTGTATCTAAGGTCTTTAAATTAATTATTAATCAAATAAATAATTTCCATAAAAAAAGTAAATTCTATAGTGATATAAACGTATTCTAGGTGGTAAATAATTCAGATCTAGTAAAAAAAAAAATTACATTGTATAAATTCTTGTAAAAAGGTTAAATCAATCTCAACATATGATTTCAGTACTTTACATACAAAAACACCACATAAAGAACTTATTAAAGAATTAGATAATACTATAGATTTGCAGGAGATAAAGGTAAATACATAGACTTTTCAAAATCTAAAGCCTTTTGGTGTAAAACTACAAATGTTAAGACAAGTGTTTCCAAAACTGGTCTGACAATGCTTATAAGTCACCTTATAATAGAGAGTTACTTTTAAATAGGAAATAAAGTATTACTCCAAACTATAGGCATTCCAATAGGTTTGGATCCTGCGCCATTTTGGGCAAACCTCTATCTACATAGACTTGAATATATATCTATATAATACTAAAACTCTATTGTTCTTGTATGTTTGCAATCAGCTTTCAGCTTTCCGGTTTTCAACATCCGGTTGCGCATGCGTAAATAGCATCGTCTTCAATCTGTTATTCCAATTCCGTTATTCTCTATTATGATTAACGAACGCATGAAATTTTTCATTCTGGAAATTTTTAAACAATTTCATTTAATTTCATCAAATAGTTTATTTGTTTTCTTCACGGTTAAAAACATTCAACGGGAGGACTTCGTAAAGTCTGTCGCAGTTTCAAAAAAACTCCTCCCTTTTAAAAAACAAAAACAAACAAACAAAAAAACAACACTCATTATTAATATCAACCATACTAGCGGTCGGTGAACGAAACCACCTCCCACTTTCCCTCTCATAGATTTCACCACTCTTACTCCCTCTGTTTTCGTTACGTACGCAAGAAAGCTGAATCGGTAAATGCACACATTTCTATTACATTAAATAGTGTTTCCTTTTGTTGTTTTTTAAACAGCAAATACTTGAATCATATGTTTTACACATATTACATCTAAAATAAAAAACAATTATAATAAACAGAACGACTCATAGAAATCTATCTATATTCTTTTTTCATTTTAATATACTTTCATAGAAATGCTTCTGTTATGTAAAAAAAAACTATTTTCTTTATGCCACAAGTGTCACGCTCATACATGAATTCCATAGCTAATATAACAAACTGACCCAACGGGTCACGGGTGGTCTAGTATATATATATATGTCATCATTAATAAAAAAGGATGTATCTAGAGTGTATAGTTATCACGGATGTAGGCGATATATTGACGACCTTCTATGCATTAATGATAACGAAGAGTTTGCAAATACTAAACATTTAATATATCCTAAAGAGTTAAAATTAAACTGAACACACGGGAACACAAGCTACATTTCTTGATTTGGATATAAAAATTGAAGATAAAATATTTATCTATGAAATGTTTGATAAAAGAAATTCCTTCCCTTTTCATATCGTGCATATGCCACATAAAGATAGTATCTGCCCTGTGTATATTTTTTACGGGAGCATTATGTCCGAATTTCTGAGAATTGCTCGTGTTACCTTAAAATTAGTAGATTTTATACCCTCAATTTCTGCTTCAATAATAAGAATGATTAAACAAGTTGGAGATCAAAATAAAATATTTAGACAATTAAATAAGGCAATTACTCGCCATCCTCGCCTTTAAGTCATATCAAATTAATCAAAGTAAATTGATAGAGCAAATCCAAAACTATCTAAGAAATAATGTAGAATATGTATAAACGTATATATATAACACATATAGGTTATATATATATTATTAAAATACATGTATATATATATTTAAAAAATTTTTTTTAAATATGTTTAATATGAAACTAAATATAATAAAATAATACAAATACATAAAACTATAAATCACCTAAAAAGTAGTGTAATGGATTCGTCTGAACACTATAAAATACGGCAAATTTTTGTAAATAACGGACACATTTTCTTAGACACAGACGAACAACACAGGTAAGGAGGACATTTTTTACTAAAATAAGTTAGCAAAACATTAATTTGGAACAAAACTTAGATCTAATATACGGAACGTTTTCGTTCTTGTCTTTTAAGGGGGGTCTGATCAACTCGGCTGGGAAGCCATAAGATACCGTTTTGTTTTTAAATTCCCGAAAAAGTTTTTCATGGTCAACAACTGATTAGCCCTTAAATAATGTTCAGACTAGCGTAAATTCTTGGAAGCAAACTAATATAGTGACTGTAAAAAGTAAATTGACTTACAAGAAAAGTGATTTTCCACTGAACGACTTAGGACTAAAAAAAATTTTTTTTTCTTTCATATAGTTTTAATGGTTGAAAAATTTCCGAGATATATATATATATATATATATATATATATATATATATATTGTATTAAAGAAGTTTAGAACAACATGGTACCGTCTGCTTCGAATCAACAAGTAAATTTTTGGAAGAAAACTAATATAGTGACTGTAAAAAGTAAATTGACTTACAAGAAAAGTAATTTTCCACCGAAGGACTTGGGACAAAAGCGTTTTTTCTTTTCTTATTTTTCTTTCCATATAGTTTTAATGGGTGAAAAACTTCTGAGACTATATATATACTCTACTGGGGTTCTCTCTGATTAACCATATATTATATATATATTTAAAATAGTGAGGCCACCAAAATTTTAATTCTTTTATTATTTTTTAAAAAAAGTTTTAATTTAGGTATGGCCTTGGCTTATCTCTATACTTCGTCAAACTTTGCTGAAGGCAAGCTTTATTTGCCTGGACGAACCCATTAAAAACGGTAATGGATTATGCCATTAATTTAAAGCTAAGATGTCTCTAAAATGAGCTGGCAGTCTTTTAGTTCGGTGAAACCGTTGTGTCGCAGTGCCAGGGGCATTTTTAATTTCTTTTTGGGCTTGATTTGGTCCAAAAGCGTTTGTGTTTTTTTTTGTAAAATCACTTGTTCACATTCCGAAGAATCTGTAGGAAGATGCGCTCTCTTCACTACACCCTCTCGGCTCCGTATCGCTAGAGAATATAGAGTTTTATGGTTCTTCATAGTTTTATTGGGCGGAGGGGGACCATGGTACACTATTTTTAGGGCCACTCAAAAAGTTCCAGGGATTAGGGATGGTTTGCAGGTTTTCCTTCCTTTAAGCTCAAGGCTGCTGCTGGTGTCAAGTCTGGTAATAAAGCTGTATCTTCTTGTCTGTCTGGGTAGCGAATACGTGCACAGCCTCTGAGAGCACCACTTGGTCCACCAGCAGTTCTTGTGTTAGCATTGATGATGTTTTATTTATATTACTCCGGAGGGGAGGGGGGAAGATGGAGATGTGTTAGTAGCGCTTATTCTCGGAAAGGATAGAACTTTCATCATCATATTTGGTTAAACATCCATTTTAAATGCTGGCATGTTTTGGACGGCTTTTAGAATGTTCAGTTAGCAAAAGACATAAGTGTTAGAAGTGTGCATTATTAGTTTACTCATTATATAAATCCAGTCATGAGCACAAGTCCGTCTGTCTTAACCACCATCTTTGTTTTTCCAGCCAATAACCAACAACAAGCAAGGGAGATCACTCTAAATATTTATCACAAAAGAATAGAACTCTTATATCTCAATACAAGGGAGATAACTTAACATGTATGTCTATCTTCGTTTTCTGTCAGTATGAATATGTGTGTGTGAGTATAGGCACTGTTGTACATTGTGTGTGTATTTGCTAGCCTTTGTTTTGTCAGTGTGTGAATATATGTGAATTTGTGTGAGTGAGTATTCATTTGCTTTCCATCATTGCATGTATATGATGCTGTTTGTGTGTGAGTGGAGTAGTTATTTGTTATTGTGTGCATGAGTTGAGTATTCATTTTGCCTCTCCTAGCCTCAACGGCAGGGGGAAGGGCTGAGCATAATGTTGTGCTGCATTTTGTCTTATTTCAAGCTCTGTTAGACTATCTGCTGTTCTGGGTTTTTCGTTGTTTGTTTTATTAGTGTTACACCGGCCGTTCTTACACAGGAGAAACAACACCGGTTGTCACTATAAATAGTGCGAGTCACCAGAGACACAGAGAAGACAAAGCACAGTCTTGTAACTGTCTAGCCAAGTGCTAGTCACTTTCTTACTTTGTTAATACACTTGTTAAACCAACCCTCGACTTGACTTCCTTTATTTATTATTTACTGTTGGACAACTTCAAAACAGATTGGCGACGAGGAATCGAAACGATTTCACTGCAAAAAAATCACCCAAAGTGATTCGCAAGATCTTCACGGAAAAAACATCTTCGTCAGATATTTGGATTCGCAAGGATTAACAGCAAATTAACTACTGAGTAGTTAAGCGAAAAAAAACAAAAAAACACAAACTCAAAACTTGCTACCAAAAATCGAAAACTAGAAAACGCGAAAGACATTTTCAATTATTGAAATAATTGAATACACTGATACCTTTATTATTTTTCTCTTCAAGTTTCACTGACTCGTTAAGATAAATGTTATCCGCGTCAATTATTACAGATATTGTATAAGTTTGTCGTTATTATTAGGACAACATCTGATATTTGAGCAAGATCCGGATTGACTATTTATTAAAACGGTCTACCACAGAATTGTCGAGAGCAAAGGACGGACAGTGAAAAAATATATTCGCGTAAGTCATTTGTGCTTCTAACAAAGAACTGTTAAACAAGCAAGTCGCATTTTTTCAAAATGAAAAGGGGTTAAAAAGATTTCCCATAAAACTAGTCTTATTAGGCTTATAGCGACGGACTTGGTTTTGTAAAACTACATACACATATATATAAAAGAAAAAAAAAATTTTTTTTTCTTAGTTTTGTTTTTCAAACAAAAGAACTGGGAGTGAATTTTTATTTTATTAAGGAATAATATATTTCTTGCTTTGTGTATTAATTGAGCAAACTAATTATATTAAGCACGTTGTGGGGAAAACTGATTTATTTTTACAAGTGTAAATTGTGTGGTGCATAACTTGAATTCGTGAATGATGGACACTGAATTCAAAGATTCTCTTTTTCAATTACTTAAATTCCAAACGGAACAAAATGTTGCGTTACAAAGACAGCAAGTTGAACAAGAAATGGAACTTCAAAGAAAAAAAGTTGAAATTGAGGAGAAATTTAAAAGAGAGTTGTTGGAACAGCAAAAAGCCCAAAGAAAAATGCATGCTGAACGAGAAGAAAGATTCCAAGAAAGACTGCTACAACAGCAGAAACACTTCAAAGAACTCTCGATAAAAACACAGGAGGAACAGAGAAAATTTCTGGAGGCAACACAGTTAACGAAAGCAAACGAGAATCATAATGCATTCTCCCAGACGGCTGTGTGGAGCGCTATCGAAATTTTCAATTATAATCCAGAAGACGATGTCACTTTTGCTCACTTCTATAGAAGATATGAGGATATTTTTGTATCGGACTGCAGTACATGGACAGACTCCAAAAAAAGTTAGATTTTTGCTAAGAAAATTAGGAGCTGCCAAGCATACAAAGTTCGTGAATTTTATCCTTCCAAAAAAGACCAGTGAGTTGAACTTCCAGGAGGCAGTTACTTTACTAACAGAACTGTTTTCTACAAAAACTTCTCTTTTCCACAGGAGATATAAGTGTATGAATGTCACTAGAAAAGGGGAAGACGACTACATTACGTATGCAAGTATAGTAAATAAACTTTGCAACGATTTTAAATTAGAGGAATTATCATCGGATAATTTTAAATGTCTAATATTCTTGCAAGGTCTGGTCTTAAATAAAGACTCTGAAATCAGACGTTGTGTTTTAAATAAACTCGAAAATGAGCCATGTCTAACAATACAAAACTTAGCGGAAGACTGTGAACGTTTTGTTGCGTTGAAACAGGACAGTCGTGACATAGAGGAAAACGGAGTGTTGCACATTAAAAAAATCCATCAGAAGAAAAAATTGACTTCAATGAATAACCAGAGAAAAAAACATGGAAAAGATCCACCTGGACCGTGTTGGAGGTGTGGAGATAACCATTGGTACAATGAGTGTTCCTACATATTCAAACAATGTGACAACTGCCACCAGAAAGGACATAAGGCATCACGTTGTAGGAAAAAATCTGGTAGAAAGACAGCCATTAAACTGACAAAAATTGAACCTGAAGAACAAAATATCCGGAAATATGTACAGGTCAAAATGCTTAAAAAAAAAGTAAGACTACAGCTTGATAGTGGGTCTGACATTTCCATCATTAATGTACAGACATGGAAGAAGCTTGGGAGACCCACTATGATCAAATCACAAAAAATGTCGAGAAGCGTCAGTGGTGAAAAAATAACCTTCGAAGGGGAATTATTGACGAATATTTCTTTCCAGAATAAGACCGTAAAAGCCAAAATTTTTGTTATGCGAAAATCGAATAACTTTTTTGGAACTGATCTGATTGAAAAGTTTAGCCTATGGGATCTGCCTTTAAGCTCCTTTTGCCAAAATTGAGGATTCGAATGTGGAGGCAGAAAAACTCAAGAGGGAATTAAAAGAAAATTTTCCAGACGTATTTTCAGGTGGTCTTGGAAGGTGTACAAAAGCGGTAGCAAAGTTTGAAGTTAAAACAAATGAACTATCTGTGTTCAGAAAGAAAAGAAATGTTCCATACGCCGCTATAGAGCAAATAGACGGTGAATTAGAAAGACTCGAAAACATGGCTGTCATTTCAAAAATTGATCACAGTGAGTGGGCTTCACCTACAGTTTATGTTAAGAAAAAGAACAAGGAGATTCGGGTTTGTGCCGACTTTTCCACAGGCTTAAACAAGGCATTAAAAGATCACCATTACCCTCTTCCAAGCCCTGAAGAAATATTTGCGAAACTGAGTGGAGGAAAATATTTTCTAAAATCGACCTCAGCGACGCTTATCTTCAAATCCTTGTCGATGAGGAGTGTTCAAAACTGCTATGCATCAATACCCATAAGGGATTATACAAATTTAACCGACTTCCTTTTGGGGTCAAGGTCACCCTGCGATTTTTCAACAAATTATGGACATGATGTTAAATGGGATGGATTTCGCAGTAGGGTACCTGGACGATGTGTTAATAAACAGTGCTAGCAAAGAACAACACAAGACTCATGTAAACCAAGTATTCAAAAAAATCCATGATTATGGGTTTAAAATCAAAGATGAGAAATGTACTTTTTTCATGGAAAAAATAAAATACTTAGGGCAAATCATCGATGAGCAAGGAAGAAGGCCAGACCCAGATAGGGCAATGGCGATAAGGAACATGTCTGCTCCAGAAAATACTGCATCCCTACAAAGCTTCTTAGGGTTGGCGAATTATTACAATGTGTTCGTACCAAACATGCATAAACTAAGATCACCCTTAAATGAACTGTTAAAGAAGGACCAAAAATGGGTCTGGACGCAAGAGTGCGAAGAAGCGTTTCAGAAAATTAAAGATATCTTAACGTCTGACTTGTTTCTGGCACATTATAATCCCAAGCTTGATATTGTAGTTGCAAGCGATGCCAGCAATTATGGTATAGGAGCATGCATATTGCACAAAATGGATGATGGAAAATTAAAACCCATAGCCCATGCATCCCGAACACTTCTACCAGCCGAAAAAAAATACTCTCAAATTGAGAAAGAGGCTCTAAGCATTATATTCGCGGTAAAGAAATTTCATCGTTTCCTGCACGGTAGACAATTTCTGTTACAAACAGACCACAAACCCTTATTAACGATTTTCGGATCGAAAAAGGGACTACCACAACACACTGCGAATAGACTCCAAAGATGGGGTACCATTCTTCTTAACTACAATTTTCAAATGGAGTATGTACCATCTAAGAAATTTGGTCATGCAGATGGGTTATCAAGGTTGATACCTAAGCAGATGATGATTTTAGATGAGATTAAGAGTAAGGCAGAGGTGGGTGAATTTATCATAAGCACAAAATAAAAAATCAACAATAGCCAACTAGATGATGGAATTTATTCAATTTGCGACAACGTCCTGTTATATAGCGACAGGGTTGTAATTCCTATGACATTACAGAAAAGAATGCTCAAGGAATTCCATGTAGGACATCCAGGCATATCGAGAATGAAAAGCCTTATGCGCTCTTTCGTTTACTGGCCAAACATGGATAAGCATATCGAAGAAAAGGTCAGGGAGTGTAGAGGATGCGCCTTAGCTACGAAAGCTCCTCCAACTCAATTCGGATTGTGGACTAAACCGGACCGACCTTGGTCTAGAATTCACTTAGACTTTGCGGGACCACTGGATGGGTTCTACTATCTCATTGTTGTAGACAGCCTAGCTAAGTGGCCGGAAGTACTAAAATGCAAGAACCCCACATCCGAGGCAGCTATCAACTTCCTATACGAACTATTCGCTAGGTTTGGAGTAGTAGACTGCATTGTCACCGACAATGGTACTCAATTCACGTCTACTGAATTTAAACACCTTTGCGAGGATCATCTCATCGAGCATATAACAATCCCTCCATACAATCCAAGAAGCAATGGACAGGCGGAGAGATTCGTTGACACATTCAAGAGAGCTCTGAAAAAAGCTAGTGGATCACCGACGGATAAGTCAATCCAACAGTTTCTGCAGGTTTACAGAATCACTCCGAATACAAACATCGAAACGTCGAAGACACCTGCTGAGGTCATGTTCGGACGCAAGGTTAGATCGATTTTCCACAAGTTGTTACCAAACCAGGATAGGAAAAATATAAAAAGAACGATAACAAAAAAACGGTATAAAGTTGGCAAAAAAGTTTTTTATAAGATCTACAGAAACAATAGGACTTTCTGGGAGTCCGGCACTGTGGATAAACAAATAGGCAACATGGTCTATATGATTAAGGGACCAGATTTCGTGCACAAACGTCACACTAACCAAATCCGGAAAAGATATCTGAACAGTGAGGTGACCAGATCGCCAAGGAGGACATCATGGATGCAGTGTTTGATACTTTTCAGGTGCCCATACCAGAGACTGCTCCTGAGATTAGGAGATCAAAAAGAAAACGGAAATCGACTGAGTTGATGATGGTGATTCCCAAACAAAAACGTTATTAATCCCCAGAGGGAATATTTTCAAAGGGGGGGTGTTACACCGGCCGTTCTTACACAGGAGAAACAACACCGGTTGTCACTATAAATAGTGCGAGTCACCAGAGACACAGAGAAGACAAAGCACAGTCTTGTAACTGTCTAGCCAAGTGCTAGTCACTTTCTTACTTTGTTAATACACTTGTTAAACCAACCCTCGACTTGACTTCCTTTATTTATTATTTACTGTTGGACAACTTCACAACAATTAGTATTTGGCATTTCACACTGGCTTGCTAACTTTCATAGTTTCAAACAAGCGGGAATCATTTTCATTAGTCGAAATTGTTGCATTTGCACATTTATGTGAAATGCTGTTTTTCTGTATTTGGGGTACGTTGGAAAAGAAAGAGCAAACTAAACGAACGGAGAAAGAACGAGAGTAGCTTATACAAGCTTGTAACTTTTTACATTTGTCCTCATCGCTTCTCTAGCTCCCCACCACAGACCTACATCAAATCTGTTGCTAATGTCACTGGAAAAATGGTTGGATCATTCTACCACTCCGGAAAGTACCTGACCTCTGATGCAATCCTCTACCTGAATACCAGAAAGATATATCCTAAGATGGAGTACCACTGCCACATCTGGGGAGGTGCTGCTCAACGCACTCTTTCTTGCCTTGGCAGAGTACAAAATCAACTTCACAATCTAGTGGGGGAAGGATCTCTTCTCCTCCTTACAGTCCCTTTCTTTCAGAAGAGGCGTTGCTAGTCTCTCTCTACTCTATCGTTATTTCCATGATAGGTGCTCGACTAAGCTCCAATCTTCGGTTCCTCCCTGTAAAACATTCACAACAATAACTCGTCTATCTACCACAACTGATAAGAAACTTCCTTTCTTCCTCTGTGTACCCAAAACCAGACAGAACTTCAATAAACAGTGTTTCTTTCCAATAACTTCCCATCTGTGAAATACAATACCACAAGACTGCTTTCCTGCTGACTACAACATGGTCAGCTTAAAGTCCAATGTCAACAAATACTTGTCGAGCCATCTTCCTAAGTAATAAAATTCTGCTAATTTCACTAATCGTTTTCAATCCTCTCATAGTATTGTTCATCATCCAACTGACAATCTCATTAGCCCTTATCCTCGAGTGGTTTTTGGCCTTTGTGGTGAGGAGGAGGGGGGTCTCACAGAAATGCGAGGACGACACATCAGTCGGATTATTGGAAAAGAGATTGCATTATGATTGAATTTTTTTCTGGATGAATTTCAAGTTATTCTAAAAAATTAAAATGTGATCAAAAGTTTTATCTGATTTGTTCGTTTTTAGGTACGCCTTACATCTCTGTCTGTCTGTCATTCGGTCTGTCACGCTTACATTTGAAAGTGCATTTTTAGACGTGTCTCTTATAGAGACACAGATGACACTTAATTCTGGCATACAGCATCATCAACGGGAATGTAAATCTACTTTTGGAGGAGTTTTTCACCCTAACACCGAGTTGCCGTGTCTGCGGTCACCCGCAGATGTACCATTGTTGCTTTCATCTCAACAGAAGGAAAACAGCATTCTCTATCTGTGTCTCTGCTTTCTGAGACAGCCTGCTTGAGGAGGTCATGATGATACCTACCATATCCAGGTTTGAAATTGCCTTTGACAATCATTCAGACGGTATATAGATGCAATATCTTCTATCATTTTATATGGCTTGCTGCACTTTGCTATTTTTTTGCCGATAAAATTAATTAATTGATTGATTGAAATTAAAAATACCATTTTATCATTAAATAAGTCCCATATTGTCTACCAAGCTCCAGTCCCATTGTCGCAATGTTGCATCCCTGTGCTTGTTTGCTACACTTGTGCCCCCTCAATGTAAATACCCTTGACCAACCCGGCAAGCAACGAAACCACACCCCTTCACTATAGAGGACCTCAGATGCGGGAAGGCTTTCTATTCTAATAGCTCCTTCCCTCGGATCGCTTCCCTTTGGAAATCCCTCACTGATCCCTGTTTCTCCCGACTGTACTAATATGCAGAAATTTAAATGTAATGTGAACAAGCATCTCGCTGCACAACTCCCCACTAAGGATGCCTCTATAAATCTGGTCCCTAATTCACAGTCGCCCTTAACTTCTCAGTGGCAGTGTGCCTTGTTTAGGGCAGTAAAAAAGAAGTAAAAAAACAATCGAACAAAACATGTAGTCTGAACGGACGTATGTTAAAAAATATGCATTCTTATTCACTAACGAGCGACTTTCCTGAGGCAATTCCTGATTCACAATGATGAGATCCAATTTTTGATCATTTTGAGAGATTAATTCCGATGACATTTTGGGATGCATTTGTTGAAAGAGATTGACGTCAATGTTGAAGATTTCAAAGGAAGATATTTTAAATGTTATTTTTTGTTAATTTGTGTGTGTATGTGTGTATGTGTGTATGTGTGTAATGTTGCTGATTTTAATGAATTCGCTGTACTTACCCAGCGTTGTCTGGTAGTGTTTTTACTGACATTTTCGTTTTGCTTTCTTATTGTATTCTTTTATATTTTTATTATCTTTCGGAATTTTTGAGATGAGGATTGATACAAATTGTATTATTTGGATCATTCTGACTACTGTTCTCATCTTGGATGTTATTCTTACAACGTTTCGGTCGATGTAACCTCTAACCTTCTTCAGATATGGCTGGATTTTATTTCTCTCTTGCTTTTTCCCTTTCTCTCTAGCTTTATCTTTCTTTCTCTTTTCCTGTTTTTTTCTCTCTTCCCCTTCCTCTCTCTCTGTCTTGTTTTGCTTTGCTTTCCTTTTCTGTCTTATGACAGTTCTCTCTGAAAACTGAAAATGTTAATCTTGCCATGAAGGTTAAGACTCCAAACGATTCATGATAAAGTATATGAGAGTTAGATGACTTTTGTTTCATCAAAGAATGACTTCCTGACTCTTTCCCCCTACATGCACCCAATGTCTTTCTCTTAAATTGTTTTTAGTTGTTGTTTTTTGAGTAGCCCTCTCTCCACACATGCACACGTGAGAGAAGGGGGGGGGGTCTCGATTTCAGTTTTTTTTTTTTTTTTGCCATTGGTTACTCACATCTCTGAGTTAGGCATATGGTCGGTTTTTAATGTGGGAGATATCCAGTTCCCCAAAAAGGGGCACTCCCTAGATGTGACAAAAATAAAATTTGCCTCTGTCAAGAAGCATTTCGCCTTCCCTGACCCAAGAGAGAACAGACTGTTTTGATCCAAAGCCAGAGAGAGAAGTACATTTTTTGGAATATAGATTAAATTCGGGATTATTTGGACTACTGTTCTCATCTTGGATGTTATTCTTACGTTTCGGTCGATGTAATCTCCAAACTTCTTCAGGTATAAAAATTTCAGATTGAACCTTTTATTTAATCCATGGGGTAGATTATTTTCATTCCGTCAGCCATGACTGGATAGAAGTCTTTAGTAATTCTTAATTATATTGTTATGGACATTTGGAAAATTCTTGGCCCCTTAAACCTATTCTTGTTTTAGATCTATAATGTTACCACTTACACACACATATATATATATATATATATATATATATATATATGATTCAGAGATGTATGGAAAAATGAACAGTGCTTGATAACGGGGGCAGGGTAAGAGCATAATATTTATAAACATAAATATCAAACATACAGGCCTGAAGGCATAAAGGCAACTGGGGTTTTAAGAAGAGACCCAACCTAGTTTGCAAAAACTAGAAAGAAGTAATGATCTATTCAATCATCAGTGGAGTGCTGATGAAATAGACCATTCCATGTCCTAAGGCCTTTTTTATGTTGATTTATTTATATATAACTTGAATGTGGACAAAGTATATGTGGATGCAGAAGCTATTGAGGTTGTCAAGAAATTTTGTTACTGTGGTGATACCATTGGAGCACAGGGAGGAGCATGTGCTAGTGTGATTGCAAGAGTTAGGAGTGGATGGAGTAAGTTCAGGTAACTTCTGCCTTTACTAACCAGCAGAGCGTTATCACTCTCAACCAAGGGAAGAGTCTATCAGGCATGTGTATGAAAATTGAATTTGGCCAGTGAAGGTTGAGGAAATGTGTTGCATGGAAAGAAACTATGAATGTGAGTCTGAAAGACAGGCTTAGATCTGATGACCTAAATGGAAGCTAAAATCTGGACAGTATAGAAAGATGCGTGCAGAACAGGAGACTTTGACGGTATGACCACATTGGAAGAATGGATGAGAGTTCTTGGATAAGTTAGTTTGGAAGTCAATTTCTACAAACCATCGAACTCATGCCAGCATATAAAACAGATGTCAAACCGAATATGATGATGATGATGATGATGATGATGATGATGATGATGATGATGATGATGATGATGGTGGTGGTTCGTCAGGACCCTCTGACAGCAGTGTTTGTTATTAATGTTAATAAGGGTGTCTATTTACTTCTTTCATGTCTGTATGTTGAAGCAAATCTTTCTTTTTGTTAAATTACTTTGGACAAACAATTAAAATATTCTGATATATATTTGGTTCGTTTCCACGTATTTCTGAAGAGATAAAGTAAAATGTGGAATTGTGCCAATAATAGTGCATATGTACATACAATAGCTGCTGTCACAGCTATTCCCAAAGGAATTTAAAGCACGTTGATCAATATAACTCTACCGAAATATTGGGTTGGCTAAAAAGTATGTTCGTTTTCTTAGGAACGAGGAACCAAACATCAAGTTTAGAAACATAACCGAGTTTATGCAATTTATTTTCTACGCTCGATTTGAAAATCTTGAGAATATCTGCAATTTGTCTGGTTGTCAAACGGCAATCTTGTTCAACTACGGCTTTCACTTGGTCACTGTCGATCATCTTTCGCCGGCCAGAGCGAGGAGCATCTCTCACTGAAAAATTTCCTTTTCGGAATCGAGCAAACCATTTCTGGCACACCCGTTCTGTAATAACATTCTCCCCATACACATGACATATCTTTATGCAAGTTTCTGTAGCTTTTTTTCCTTTTCTGTAGTAAAAAAAGCATCAGATGTCAGTAGTGCTCTGCTTGATCTTCCATTTCAAGGCCTGAAATACAAACAAAAATGTAAGAACTCCTCTGCTCGGAGGCTTATTACGCACTGACGTCAACATACTTGCTACACCAAATACAGGATTTGAAGAATAGGAATATAAAATGATCATTCAAAAAAGTAAATGAACTTTTTGGCCAACCCAATACAACAGATACTTCAACACTATTCAGCACTTATTTACAATATTAAATGTAACAAAGAACTACAATCAAGGCCATGCCTATAACAGGCCGAGAGATCTAACAGACTACAAAGTATTAGAAGACAACTATACAAAAATAAAATAGCATTTAATATCATCTAGTCATCAATACAATAGGGATGACTCCGACCATCCTTCTTCTTCCCCGCTTTTTTTTGTCTGACCACTGATAAACATGTTTGTATAATCCCTCTCCCTTCTTATTTTTAAAATTTGGTATTAAAATAGCTATCTCAAACCAAAATTTTATTTTCATTAGATCTAAAAACTTTTAATGTGGGAACATACATCTTTGTAAAACATATACAATCGTCGTCGTGGGTTAAACATTTATTTCACATGCTGTCATATGTTGGACGGACAATGGTACCAAATTTATTTCAGTATCACAATTAGCCACTGAATTATGACCGTTCAAAGTTTGTTGGAAATTAGAAAATTTGCCGTCTTGTGTATTATTGGTCTAGAAGCCAATTTTCAGTGTATAGCTAAAACTGCAGGCTTTGAACAAGTGAAAATTCCTTACAAATGTAATGTCATCTTGTGTTAAATGAAAATAAATCACAATGGCAACAATAATTACTAGATCAAACCAGCCATAAAATTTGTCAAAATTCTATAACACCTAAAAAAAAAAACGTGCTGACGAACGGCTCTTTTTCTTTGAAATGAGACTGTTTTTATATGCATAGAGACACAATATCATGTGCATTTAATTGAAAAAACACCATCATTAAAGAATAAATCGACCGTCACTGAAAAAAATAACCTAACTTGAAGTAACCTGGTAAAAAAACAACTATTAATGACACAAGAGAAAGAATTGTACATTTATAAAGAGAAAAAGATTAAATTTTGTTTATATCCAAATTTAATCAAAATAACCCAAAAATAAATGAGTTATCAAAAGTTGAAATTGAAGGGAATTTCACTATTTTTACCCGATTTCGCACTCTAAACTTGGCTGGTTAGTTTATACTTACTATCAACGTATGTAGTAAAAAATGACGATAGGTAAAGATTATTTGGATTTGAGGTTGAGGATGAAGCAGGAAGATCTCATTTCCGGGCAGTCAAATAAAACGACTCATCTGGCTAAATGCACCATGGCCTCCGTTCAGTCTTAAGAGACAATGGATACCCCTTGTAAAGATGGCTGCACCTGTAATTGTGAAGCAAGGGTTGTACAATCTCTAACCACACCTCTCCTGAATCGGCACTGCTTGATTCCAGTGGTAAGAAGTCCAGGACGACTGGAAACAATGCCAAGATAAGCGGAGAACACATACAGCACCTGGTATTCCCAAATAGTCACCCATTTAGTACTAGCCAGGCTCAATGTTGCTTAACTTCAAAGATCTAATGGTAACCAGTGTGTCAACGTGATTATGCCTTATACATTTCTATTATGACGAGAGTATTTAACCAAAGTAATCAGAGATTTTTCGCTCACCCTGTAAGGATAAATTGATTCAGTTGCATTTATCAACGAGATATTGCAATTTGAAGCTGAAGGGAATTTCACTACATTTACCCATTTTCACACACTAAACTTTAGACTGGTTTGTGATACCTAATTAAAATGAATCAACCTTAGTTTTTAGTACACTTTGTTGTGATGAACTTGAATAAAATTATTATTACGTGCAAACCTTTTTTTTTAATACTAATGGACCACCACTTAGCAAGTCTAAAAGCCACTCTAGGATAAAGGTTAATTGTTCTATTTTCACTTACTGATGAATGTATAAACCATTACACACCCGTGTCATCGACGCGAATCCAGGTTCTATTCGTTTATTGATAAACCCACTCGGACACTGATGTTTATAAAAAAAAGGTTTATTACAAAGAGAAGAACAGTCATAGAAAAACATCAGAGAGACGGGTTACTTTTGTAGGCATGTGTCAGAAAGAGAGAGCGAGATAGATCATCATCTCTCTACAACCAGCCACAAAGTGTGTGCTACTCCAATTGGGGACAGAACACCCAGACATGTCTTTTCTGCTTGAAGTCTTGCCAGTCAAAGATATATTATAAGTTAGTTATGTGCTTTAATTTCTGCAGACAATTTATTTTGCATCCATTTCATACGATTTTTAATGGTTAAAACAAATTCCTTCTTTCGTTTTTCTGTCTCAGTCGTCAGATTTTTTATTTTCTGGACAAAAATGTTGGTTGAACCGCTGCAAAAAGTCTTTCCCAAATAAATTGTTGGTATTTTTTAATATGAACATTTTTACTTTTTTTTTTTTTTTAAGTAATGTCGGTAATAATTTCACCTTTGAATTTAATTTTTTCACCAGTCACCGTTCTGGCTATTTTGTTGGTTTTCCCAACCTTCTCCATGTATGCATGTTGATAATCGACACATCTGAACCCGAATCTTATTATAATTTTACATTTTTATTCAGAATTTTTACTTGTACATATTTTCTTATAATTCTGCTGTCCTGTTTTTTCGTTTTTGTGAATTTAACCGGAGTTTTATTGCCTCTATTCATTCTGCAATGTGAACTCTTGTGTCCGACTTTATTACAAGTTATACAGATTTTAAAATGGTATGGGCAATCCGTTACCCAATTAAGGTATCCACAACGGAAACAAGGGCTCGGTGGTAATTTATCCTGTTTTTTATTGGGCTGGCTTGTTTTTGTAGGAGTGTTAAAATAATCCCTCTTTTTGTTTTGAATTGTTTTTGAAAGAGAGTTGAAATGTGTTTTCTGACGTACATTTCTTATGTTTGCAATGCCCGACTCTTCAATGTCTTTAGAATCTTGTTTAACTCTCATAAATCTCTGGCAGTCTTCGGCTACTTTCTGTAATGTTAAATTTGGTTCACTTTTGAACTTGTTCAGAACCCTACGTCTGATTTCTGCGTCTTTTCCTGATAACGTCCTTGCACAAAAATTAAACATTAAAGTTATCTGAGCTAAGTTCAGCTAATTTGAAATTGTCAGTGTTTATTAACGATTGACACGAAAGTTGAGTAGTCTTCACCATCTTTTTTGACTAAATTCAAACACTTCCACCGCTTGTGGAACAGAGAAGTCTTAGGGCTAAATAATTCTGTTAAAAGATTAAAAGCTTCAGAAAAAGTGAAGTCGCTCGTTTTTCGAGGTAAAATAAGTCCACAAATTTAGTATGTTTGGTAGTCCCTAATTTTTAGAGCAGTAGGCGAACATTTTTAGAGTCTGCCCAATTTTCACAATCTATTTTGTATAGATCATCATACCTTCTGAAATATAAAGCGAAGGTTTTATCCCTGTCTGTGGAATAAGTGAAATTGTCAATTGCACTCCAAACAGCATTCTGAGAAGATGCATATTTGTTCTCAGTATTTTGATCTCTATGCGATATTATTTGCATTAATATCTTCATCTTTTGATCAGTTTATCTTTTTTGTTCCAGATGTCTTTCTTCTGCTTTTTGTAGCCTTTCTTTGGCTTCTTTTTTTTGTTCTAGTAGTTTTTCGTTGGATTTTTGTTGTTGTTCCAGTAGAAGTTTTTGAAACCTTTCTTTTTTTTAGTTGTAGTTCTTCAGTTTCTTTTTTTGTTCCAGTTGTTGTTGCATTTGATACTTGACAAGTTCTACATCCTTGCTTTTAAATCTTCCATGTTTAAAATGTGTCTTTTTAGAAGTTCTCTTTTATATTACGCTGCTAAATGTAATCTTAGTGGTAAAAAGAGAAAGAGTATAAAACTTTTTTTTCTTCGCCCCCCCCCCCCCAAAAAAATTTTTTTTTTAATACGCTTTTAACGTAACCGTATTTTTTACGGCCACCACTTTAGTCATTAAAAAAAAAAAATATGGTTTTAATTTTTTTCTTTTGGCAGCAGGACTTTTCTCTTTTGAAGAGAAAATAAAATATCATGTATTCACTTCTTATTAAAAATTAATACAGTGCCGGAAAAGCAATACAAAAACATCACTGACCTTTCTTCTTTGAAAGAAAATAAGCTGTTTTTTCAGAACTAGGACGTTGTCGGGCAAATTTGCCGTTGATTTCTCCATGTTTATCCTTTTTTTTTAGGTTCTAAAAAAAAACCTTTAATATTCTTTGTTGCCTGTTGTGGCGTCCATTTTGCAAAAAAAGTATAATACAACAGAGAACAAGAGTGGTTGTACGTCAGTCTTGACTGCTAGTATAGACTGGTGTAGTTCCAGGTATTTCCTTCCTTCCCACCGCAGGAAGATGTGGCATAAGGCCAGAAGGTGAGGAGAATCAAGCCAGCGCCTTTAAAGAAGGAGCACTCTGGCCTCTAAAAATTGCTTGGGCAGCCTCGTCGACATTCCTCAGTCGAGATGCCTCAGGCAGTAAGCAAAAAACTTAGTCCACCCCAAAGAGGGGAGGCAAGGCCTGGGAGGATGGACCTCCTAGAACTACTCAGGACTAATGCCTCAGCCCAACAGATAAAAGGCCACCGAAATAGCCCAGTTCCTGTCGGACTGGGGTGGATCCAACACTCAGACGCAGGTGTTCCCAGTATTTATGGTGAGTGGAAGAGTCCAAGTAGTCCGTATAGGTAAGGTACCATAACAGTACCAAAAACACTTAATGGACCAGTCCGGATAATATCATTTAAAGATGTGAGTAATCAATGGCAACAAAAAAAAGCTGAAATTAAAATGAATTTCCCAAACCATGAGTGTGTGTGTGTGTGTGGGGGGGGGGGGGAAACAACAACTTTTTTCCTAAACAACTCCAATCCGTTTCAAGTAAGAAAGGCAAAATTAAAAGAAAAACACAGACTTTGCATGTGGGGGTAAGGAGACAGACAGTAATTCTTTGATGAAACAAAAGTCATCTAACGCCCATACCCACTTCATGAATTGTTTGAAGTCTTAGTTTTCATGGCCAAATTAACATTTCAGTTTTCAGAGAGAATTAAAATTATTAAATTAAAGCGAGAGAAAACTAATACTTAAAAGAAGTTATCTAATTGGTTGCAAGTTAAAAACAGATTCTAATCTTGTCAACTTTTTGCTAGTCTTTCTCTACTCTATCGTTATTCTTTCTTTTTTATGGAAATCGCCCCAGACAAAACATGACACCACCTGATGTAAGGAGCCAAAAAAAAAATGCTTCAAAGTAAAAAACTAGTCAAAAATAAGTGTTAGATGGACATATTTCGACCCAGAAAACAGCAATTCTTCCCCCTTTGTCAGAAACATCACTCATGAAATGTGAGGACTAAAGGACAAAATATGAAACGTGCCCTACTGAGCTCCAATCTCTGGTTCCTCTTTGTAAAACATTCACCGCAGAACTCGTCTTCCTACCACTACTGAAAATAACTTTCCTTTAATTTTCTGTGTTCCTACCATCAAATGGAACTTCCATCTGTGAAACACATTACCACAGGACTGCTTCCCCGGAAACTACAACATGGTTATCTTTAAATCCAATGTCAACAGATACTTGTCATAAACCGCCTTATAAGTAATCAAATTTTATTCATTCCATTCATCATTTTCAATCCTCTCATAATATTCTTCATCATTCAACTGACAATCTATGCATCTCATTAATCCTTATCCTTGAGTGGCTTTTGGCTTTGATAAGTTCTGCACTGAATAATTTTATTCAGCAAAGTTTAATAAAAACAAATGTGGGTCCATTTTAATACCAAATTAACGAAAAATCATTTTTGCTGAATTGAAGGAAGTCGGATGTTTCGGAAGGAGTCGGAGTCAGATGTGTAAAAATGCTCGGACTCGGTCGGATTTTTTTAATTTCCGAAGAATCAACAGACAGTCTGAATAAAAAAAGGGGGGGGGGGGGATTATGCGTATATGTATCACCATCATCAATATATTTGGTTGAACGTCCGTTTTACATGCTGGCATGTGTTGTATCATGTTGCAAAGCTGGAGTAATAAGGAGTCGGACTCGTAAAAATGCTCCGAGTCAAAATTGGATTTTTTTATTTCTGAAAAAGCAAGTCTGAATAAAGGGGGGGGGGGGTTATACGGACATGTATCATCATCTTCAGTTTAGTTCGCTTTACATGCTGACATGTGTTGGACAGCTTAATAAATAAATAAATAAATTTGTGGACATATCTAATTTTTATCAGAGTTGCAGAGTCGGAGGTTTTGGAAGGAGTCGGACTTGTAAGAATGCTAGAAGTCGGAGTCAGATTTTTTAATTTCCGAAGAATCAACAGTCTGAATAAAAAAAAAAAAAGGGAGAATATTATATGGCATGTATCATCATATTCAGTTTAACGTCCGTTTTGCATGCTGGCATGTGTTGGACAGCTTAAAAAAAGCATAAAAGACCAACTGACCGATAAAAAAAAGAAAATAAATAAAAATAAATAAACTCGTGGACATATCTAATTTTTATCATGGTTGCGGAGTCAGAGGTTTTGGAAGGAGTCAAAGTCGGACACGTAAGAATGCTAGGACTCAGATTATTTTTATTTCCGAAGAATCAATAGGCAGTCTGAATAAAAGTAGAGGAGAGATTATACCAACACGTATCATCATCATCATCATAACACCATATTCGGTTTAACATCCATTTTACATGCTGGCATGTAAAATGAAAATAAAAGTAAATAAATAAACTCATGGACACATCTAATTTTTATCAGGGTTGCAGACTTGGAGGTTTTGGAGGAGTCGGATTCGTAAGAATGCTAGGAGTCGGAGTCAGATTATTTAATTTCTGAAGAATTAATAGACTAAATAAACGGGGGCGGGGGGGGGGGGTAATATGGACATGTATCACTATCATATTTGTTTTAACGTTCGCTGGCATGTGTTGGACAGCTTAAAAAAAAAGCAAAAAAAACATGATAGACCAACGGACCGATAAATAAAACTTGCGAACACATCTAAAAATAGATTTATCCATTTAAGAGACTCGACTGAAATAGCGATGACAGAGTTGTCAAAATAGGATAATTAGTAGAACAAAACTATCGGTTTCATGGTCCAGAATTCTTTTCATTTTTGGCATTGTGTGGAATCTACGGAAAACTTTGTATCAATGTCAGCAAGATAAGAAATAAATGGTGTGACTTGATGCAAATGTGCACAGATAAAGTAAGTCTTCCACGAGTGCACATCCTCCATTAAAAAAGGCATCAAAAACTTGTGCTTCACCAGTGTTTGCAATAATCTATAGATCTTCTACATATATAAAACTCAATGTCTGTATGTGTATGATGTTTGTGTGTTCCCTATAGAAACAAAGGTTAGAGAATCTACATAAAATCTAAAAGTGTATGCTTATGTAAAATTTACTGGGGAAGACAATAGAAGTGTTTCTGAATCTCTAAGGAGTTTTCGAAAACCAATTGTTTTCCAAAATGACTAAACCGGCTTTTTAAACACGTTACGTTGATGACACTTTTGCTTGCTTTCCTTCACGGAGTGAGGCTTAAGAATTTCTTCGTCTTCTTTGTGACTTGCATGATTATTAAAATTAATGATGATTTTTAATAATCATCCGAACAACACACAAACAGCTAACACCACACTTGCTGTTATGTAAGATTTTAAGAAAAATAAATAGTAAGTTCCATTCTGTATTCGATTTATTATTTTTGTTCCTTCCAACTTACATCCTATCCGGAATTTGCATGGCCCACAGCCTTTTAAAAACATACTACTACTATTCACAGCAACAATACATATACTACAATCAGAGGTGTGAGTAGCCAATGGCAAAAAAAAGTTTAAATCGCAATGAATTTCTGAAACTGGGGGTTCACCCCACCCTGTGCAGAAGAGAGGGCAGTCCAAAAAAACAACAACTTTTTGCTCAAACAACTCCCATCAGTTTCAACTAAAAAGGTCAAAATTAAGAGAAAGACACTGAGTGCATATGTGGAGGGAAGGAACAGAAAGTCATTCTTTGATGAAGCAAAAGTCATCTAACTCCATTACCCACTTCATGAACCGCTTGAAGTTAAATTAACTTCACAGCTAAATTAACATATTCAGTTTTTAGAGAGAACTGGCAAAAAAAAGGGAAAAATCATCTTTCTCTTAAAAAAAAGAAAACAACAGAAAAAACGGATTTTGATCAAAAGGCTGAGAACTCACATCTATGAGAGAGACTCTAGTGATGTAAATGGAAATCCGCTTTTTCTGGATTTAGAAAAAGCGGAACTCCGCAAATAAGCTGAGAATTTACATCCCTGTAACAATACTAAATGGATATCACAGAAAATATCTGTGTATAGAGATGTTTTTATTTCATCCCAGGAGAGAGAGAGCGAGAGAGAGAGAGAGAGAGAGAGAGAGAGAGAGAGAAAGAGAGAGAGAGAGATCACACCACATTCTATTATAGATTATGAGACAACTTCACGTGTGTTTCTTGTGTAACTTTGATAATTGCACATTGAATATTTTTCATTTATTATTGATCGAATATTTATGGAAATCAAAAACGCAGTAGCATAAACATGGATGTAAGTGGTCAATGGCAATAAAAATTTGAAATTGAGATGAATTTCTCAAACGGGGGGGGGGTTCATTGTCAACTCCACCCCTACCGCCAATTTTCGAACCTATGGGGCTAGGGTGTTCACTTATAATGGCCTTAAAAAGTAGAGGGGGATGAAGGATGTTAATTTACAATACCTATTTTTTTCACACTGAAAGTATTGACTGATATGTTTTAAAGGAAAAAGGAAGACATTTTTCATTGATGAAACAAAAATCTTCTACAACACCCTTCCCCATGAATCATTTGAAGTATAGCAAAATTAACATATTTAGAGAGAAGGGAAAGGGGGATGAGGCAAGGCAAGACAAATCGTGACAGAGAGAAAGAAGAGAAAAAACCAGGAATAGAAAAAAAAAGTGAGAGAGAGGAAGAAAGAGAAATACAATCGAGCCAAATAAGGACGTAAAGTTCTTGCGATTTGGTCTTTTCTTATAAAAAATAAAGAAGCAAAATTCTACCTTTTCTGAATAAAATAAAATGTAAATTTTAAAATCCTATTAAAAAATAATTTAATTATTAAATTAAATCCACCAGAATGCACTTCGGTTTCTTTTCAAACAAGTCAGCCCTATTGATCTTTTGTTAATAGTTGAAAAAAAAAAAAAAAAAAGAATGATTTACTTTGTGATCCTTTGAAATATTAATGGAATTTGAAAGCATTTAAACTGTCAGAACAATTTGGTTCAATTAATAATTTGATAACCAAACGATACCATGAGAATTAAATTTCGATTTTAAAATCCTATTTTAAAAATACAAAGGCAGTTAAAAAAAAAAAAAAGAAAAAAAAAAAAAGAGAGAAACAAAAATTAATGTAAAAAACTCCCGGGTAAGGCCGGGTAAGTACGGCTAGTCTAATTATATTATTGATGTCATTTTGAACCTCAAAATTAAGTTTGAATGAGTAAAAAGAGATTGGATTGCAATCTCAAAGTAAATTGAAGTAGACACCATTAAATTTAAGATTTAGTTTATGAAATGTGGGAAAAAGTGTGACAAAAAAAGTTTCTTCTCCTTCTCCTCCGCTGTTTCAGAGGTCACGGATTGATTGAGAACTGTATCCAATGAGTGGGGTAAAGCGTGAGAGCATTACATTTATTTTTGGATTGATGTTGGTTGGCTGTGACTTATCGATTCTCACATGGGCACTAGGGGGGGGGGGGGCTCTCAAGGGAGAGGTAGGTTTACAGGGTGCTACAATTTTAATATACTAATAACATTATTAAGAGTGAAAGAGAGAGAGAGAGAGTGAGTGAGAGAGAGTGAGAGAGAGATGTTATAGTATGAGGGCAACTATTTGTGTATGTCTGCTTGAAAATCTGTTGTCGTCTGACGTGGTAGTGTCAGAGATACCCGGTTAACAGGGCTCTGGTAAAAATCCAGGAGTTGACATCAAGATCCGTCATCTTCTGGTCGTCTCTGCCTACGCATGTGGAAAGCAAATATGTGTCAGGCGCAGAACCGCAAAACAATGGAGTGAAAGTAGCAACATTGCCCTTACGCCATTCCTTTGTGTGTTCTGGGGCAAACCTTCCCCAACTTCGCATGCAACAGCTTAGCCTTACTGTTCTTGATGCTGGGGATAAACACCTGCAATCCTGCAGGTTAACGAATAGCTGCAACCAACGAAGAGAACTTCATGCAGACCAGACAATCCTGAGACACAAACTTTGCGAGCTATATGTAAAAGTCTGACTTGACTAACAGACAAACAAGCAGCAGCAGCAGCCGTAACTGCTGGCTGCTGCTTATCTAGGGATTACGACATAAGCCTTATCTCAGATTATTTTATTTAAACATTTTATTCATCAAGAAATAATCTCTTATATTGATTACACTGTTACCTAAATCTTCACTTTTTTAATATCCTATCAGTAAATATATATAAGAAATTATGACAATATAAATTTAATTTTGTAAAAATTTTTTACGTACATAAAATCAATCCATGGATACGTGTTTCTGGCTATCAGCCGTAATCAGCATAGCTAACTTAGACAAGGATTGAACCCACGATTTCACTGTCTGTAGTCTGGAGTTTAACCTCCAGACTACGACATCTTGCCTGGAAATATGTACGATTTTTTATCACCTAAATATTAAGTAATGTATTTGCTATTGTTTTTACTAGCGCTAATAACAGCGTGTATTTTTTTCCATCTCCTAAGCGGTAAAAAGTCATGCAGAAGATTGCATTAAGTCGACCATAAGAGGACATATTTTTTTTTATTATTTTCATATATATACATAATTATTTAAATTTATTTTTAATTTTAATTATTTAAATTAAATTTGTATAAATAAGATTGATTCACGAAAGGATTGAATTTAAATTACAAAAGACAAGTTCAATATTTATCATTAAATAGAGCTTATAGATATATTTATTTCAAGAATTATTATTATATCGTTTTATAATAATTTATACACAAAGCAAGAAATTGGATTTACAATGGTTTTAAAAAAATTGTATAGTAAACAGAAAATCCAGGTAGTGTACCATAAAAACAGATCCTTGTCATCAGAATCATGGAACAAAACATAAAGAGAGAAAATTGAGGTTCGTTAACGGTGAATAAGATCGGCTATACTTAGTTTTATGTAAAGGGGCCACAGAGGGAGTAGAAGGCCTTTGTGAAAATTCAGATACCTCCAATTTTTGTGAAATTTTAACAATCGATATTAGACATTAATTAAGAAAAATTCCCCAAATGTCAATTTCTTTGGATTATTTTAAAAGATTGTTAGGGAGCATAATATGGGCACAAGCTCCCATTTGAAAATTCAAATATTTCAGATTTGCATTAAATTTTATCCATAGTCATTAGACACCAACTAAGCAAGATTCCCTGAGTTTCAATTTCTTATTAAAACCCCTTAAATTTTAGACATTTTCTAGAATAAAAATCATGTAATGTTTCAGAATTAGAATAAGTATTCTAGACATAAGGTTTAGTATCATTATATCTTGATTTTAATCTTCATAAACGGACATAAAAGTGGTGCAAAACTATTCTCTTTGGCGGAATTAATTTTACCCGCCCCGAGACGGGTATTCTTCTAGTATACTTATAATAATAGATTATATTACATATATGTTTTTCTTTCAGTATTTACTTCAATAGTGCTCAATGTATGAATAGAGCTTAGTGCTTAGTAGTTGTATAAAAAGTATACTTATGGCAAGTGAGCTAAACAAACGTTTCTGTGCAGTTCACTTGTCACAAGTATCTCTCTCCCTCTCATATATATCAATAGTAAAATGTACTTAGCTTTATCACTTTGCTGCAGTTTCACAGCATTACGGATCATCAGAAGTGTTCCGGACTGGCATCAATTGAAAAAAAAAAATGACACTTCTGATGATTTGTGATACCGTGAAACTGCAGCAAAGTGCTAAAACTAAGTAGATTTTATTATCATTTATTATCGATATAGCTCTATCTTACAAGATATGGAGCCTATCATTTGTTCAAAATCTGCTATCTTAATTCGGTTCTGTACCGATTTTGAAGGGTTTGTTTAAATACATATATTTTCAGTTGAGTCATCAATATTTTTGCCGACTAATGCTACATAAATAAATGTGCTTCAGAAAGAGTTATCTCCCTTACATCATTGTGATTTAAATCAGAAAAGTGGGCTCTAGCGTGACCATGCCACGGCTCTAGTGAGAAAAACAACAAAAACTTACTCTAACCAACAAGACATGGATTAACTTCAAATTCAATACTAGACCACTCATGACCCGTTGGGTCAGTATTTGTTACATATATTATTAAATATTTATGAAAACCTTTTGGAAATATTTTCCAAATATTTTCTATCTTCTCATTTTGCTTTTTATAAGATTCAGTTAGAAATATTGTTACGTCAACCTATACTAGAAGAATACCCGTCTCAGGACGAATAAAATTAATTCACCGAACAGAACAGTTTTGCACCACTTTTATGTTCCCTTATAAAGATTAAAATCAAGATATAATGATACTAAACCTTAGAATCCTTATTTGTATTTTGATTAAAATCAATTACATAATTTTAATTCCAGAAAATGTCTAAAATTTAAAGCTTAAGCTAAAGAGGTTCCTTAAGAAGAAATTGAAATTCAGGGAATCTTTCTTCATTGGTGTCTAAGTACTATGGATCAAATTAAATGCAAATCTGAAATATTTAAATTTTCAAATGGGAGGTTGTGCCCTTAAAGCCCTTTGTTTAAAATATTCCAAAGAAACTGAAATTTGGGGAATAGTTCTTAATTAATGTCTAATAATGTCTAATAATGTTAAAATTTCACGAAAATCGGAGGTATCTGAATTTTCATGAACTTCTGAACCCTTTTTATTCTCTTTGCATGAAACTAAATTTCACTAAATATAGTCCACATTTGGACTCCTTACACCTAGCAGCTTTGTTCCAAAATTCATAATGATCAGTTAATTAGTTTAGGAGTGAATCCTGTAGTTACAAATATATAAATATATACATATACTTAACTTTATAGAAATAAAGATATATATATATATATTTATATTAGACGTGTATACAGTCCGTAGTTTAGAAAATAGCAAACAAATTAAACATTGAAGAAAAATGCAGTTTCTAACATGATTTGAACCACTCTAATAACTTATTTACCGCTCAACCAAGGAGATAGGCAGTTTTAACAAGGTTGAACTTATCTCCAGCTTGTACATCTTGTGTTCGTTTGACATCCATTTCTGCTCATGAGTTTTGTATCTAAACCAAGGCCATCCCTATAACAGGCCGAGAGATCTAGCATTTAGGTTGTCTTTACTGGAGGCAAGATCTGTAGAAAGTCAGCAAAAATCCTTTTAGTTGCTAACACTCATTGGTCTGAGAAAATTTAATTCTGAATAAGGATTGATTCTAACCCATCAAATTTATTTCAGGTGAGATTCCGTATTATATCATAAAGTACTCTTGTATTATAAGCTTGTGAGTATACTGTAAAAAAAATAAAAAATAAAAATTGAATTTTATTGAGAATTATTTTTCGCCATTATTAAAAAAAAATTAAACTAGTACATACTGTTTTAATTTCTTAAGCCAAATTTGCTAGTTTTATATATTTTGTAAAAGTTTCATGTCATAATCTTTTTTTAAGTTTTTTTATATTGACAGCATTGTTTATTCAAGAAGAAAAAAACATTTTTTATCCATTTGCCTCTGTTTAATCAAAATTACCTCTCTTCATTTATAGGTGTTTGAATGGAAAAGTTTCAGTTACACCTAAGAGTCAGATGTGGCCCTAGAACGGAAGTCGACAAAACCACGTGATTTCCGGACGGGAATTTTTTGTCTCTTTGCCTGCCAAGACTTCAAGCAGGAAGACAGTGTGGCTGGGTGTAGTGAAACGATCTATCCGTCTGTTTATCTGTTTGTCTCTCTCACACATACTCAAGTAGTCTGTCGCTCTGATGTTTTACGTGACTGTCTCTCATTTTAAATAAACCTTCTTTATAAACATTGGCGTCCAAGATGGTTTACCAGCAGACGAAAAGAACCTGGTTCACGACAATGGCACAGATGTATAATGGTTTATACCACCATCGGTAAGTTAAAATATAAGTGTTCAAATCAAGCAGCGAATTCCGATGAAGACAACGAGCGGACGACCATGGTGTGTGCAGTGAATGCACACAATCACAAGTTCACAAAGAATGTCCGTTCTTGTTAAACTATTTGCATTTGTATAATATTTGCTATGTGGGAGTTGTTAGTCATTGTAAAGACAAGAAAAAGAAGATATGTGAATAGTTATTTTTTTATCTTCCTTTTCATGAAAAAAAAACTATTAAAATATTTGTTTATGGTTTATAGTTTGCTCGAATAATAGTACAAAAAAAAATGTTTTTCTGAAAACAAAAGATTATAAGCCACAAAAGTGAAACAAATGAAAATTATTATCATGGAATGAATCACATGTAGTAGTAGTAGTAGTAGTAATAATAATAATAATAATAATAATAATAATAATCTTTTCTAATCTCTATATGCTATTAAAAAATTCTGGTGTTTTGAAGTTTGTCTGTTCGTAAGCAAATAGAAACGTGATTGGTTAACAAAAAAGGAATAGGCAGAGTACTCATTACTAAGGCAGTACTTTTTATGATGTCAATACTAGAGTTTGAATCGCATGTAAGTCTAAAGGATTTTTTTTAACGAAATACGTGTTTTATAAATTTCAAGAAATTAACATAACATAAAATAAAAATATTTTTGAAAACTAAGTGACCATTATTTTTAATAATCTGCAAAAAAAAGCATAGACATAAAGAGCATTAGTTCAAAGCAAATTATTTTTGAGTAAAAACATAATTTCTAATGTTTTTTTGCCAATAAAATAATACATAATTACATTCATCATAGTTACTTACTCTCTCATGTAAATATTAAGTACTGTATTTTTTTTCTCCACAAAATTTCACAAATATTTTTCTTCATATAAAGCGGTAGCAGCTGGATAAACATGAGAACTGACATACCCAGGTACTGTACTGGAGCGGGTATAAACTAGTAACGACAAAAAAGATTCTATTTCATAAAATCATCAGCATCATCATATTCGGTTTAACATCTTTGGCCTTCCCCTGCCAACCGACCCTGCTTCCTCAACTGTTCTACATCTACTAACCCAAGAACTCTCATCTATTCTTTCATCATCATATTCGGTTTAACGTCTGCTTTACATGCTGACATGTGTTGGACGGCTTTTAGAAACGAACTTCAAAAGTAGACTATGTCTTACCAGGTTTTTATTTATCCCTCTTTCTCTCAAATCTTTGGCCTTCCCCTGCCAAGTGACCTTTTTACCTCAATTGTTCTAGATCTACTCACCCAATCACTCTCAAATAGATTTTTAGACATTCATGCGGTCAGTCGTTACCACACATCCACACCAGTTGTGTTTAATGTTGTCATACACATTTTGTGTATTACTTGCGAGCATAAATAAATCCAGTGATACAGGATAAGGCAAAAAGGTTGCAAGATTAAAAAGAAATTAATAAAAAAAAAAGGTTAATGAAAAATAAACACATGACCATAAAAGAGTAAAACTTTGTATCTATAATAAGTACATTACATGCCTTTGTGGTTCGAGTGATTTTGAAAATTTTATCACTCATTTTGTCACAACCACCAATATTGATGCAGTTTTGAAATCTCTCTCGAAAGTTCACCGTAGCCCTTTGAACCATGCATTGATTTTCTGAGTTATTGCTGCCTTTATTCTACAGTCGCGGGTTGGTGTCTATACACTAACGTTTTGAGGTACTCCATCGAAAAAAATCAAAAAGGGCTAATTCAACGTATACAGGCATTTGAGATTAACATCATTGGGATGCTTATTTTATTCTCTTTCTATACGTATAATTATTTTAAAAATTGGCCAACGAATAAGAAAGATATGGCTTGTTTAAGCACATTAGGTGTGAAATTTTGCCAATGTCCGACAAAAATATGGCAAATGCCTGTAATGCTAAACTATGTTCTGTGGAATTACATTGATTTCTTGGATTATTGTTGTCTTTAGATTTTTTACCATTCCTGGTTGATGTTGATACACTCATGTTTTGAGGTACCCCATAAAAAAAATCACAGGGAACTAAATCTAAATCTGGGGAATGTGCAAACCACTTGAAACAAGATGACCAAAAAACATGTCATGGAGGATTCCGAAGGAACAGTGAGACATATACGACGTGGCAGCATCTGGTTGGAGCTATACATCATCCGGATTATGAGCGTCGAGTAACTAGACAACTTTAGGATGGATAAGCCTTTCAAGAAGTTGACAATAATGATCTGATGTAACAGTTATTTTAACACCTTCCTCTTTGAAAAAAAAAAAAGAACCTCACATGCCAGTAAGAACAACCTGCACATCATGGAGTGGGCATTCATGGAGTTAACGAGGGTTATTGACTGACCGGTATCAAAAGTTTTGTTTATTAATGATCCTCGATAAATGGAAGTGGACCTCATCACTGCCCAAAGGATTCCGAGTGAACAGCGATACATATGCGATGTGGCACCATCTTCTTGGAAGCATACATCATCCAGATTATGAGCGGCGAGTAACTAGACAACTTTAGGACGTTACAATAACGGTCCGACGTAACTGTTACTTTAACACCTTCACCTTCCTCTTCGAAAAAATAAGACCTCACACGTCAGTAAGAGTAACCTTCATACTATGGGATGGTCAATCGTGCAGTTAAGGAGGATTATTGATGACCAGTATAAAAACCTTTGATTATTAACCATCTCTGATAAATGGAAGTGCACCTCATCATTGCAGCTGTTGGGAGGATGAAACTGTTAAGCAGATGTGCATATTCATGTGGAACATCTGGTAGACTACTGTATTGAAGCTGCCGCAGCTGCTACATAATTGGTAATGCATGACTTATCTGTGTTTACATTATCGTCCAAATAACAGTTCTTAAATTCTTTCATATAATTCTGTGTAGATATCTAGGCGAGGAGAAAATTCCTTGTGATGTGACACCATATTGTTTGGACCATACATCATCCGGATTATAAACCGGCATTAACTGGACAACTTTATGATGGAGAAAGTTTTATAGAAGTTCACACTGGTTCCATTTTGGCTAGGAGCAAAGTGTAGTATCTCTTCCGATACTGCACTTTTCTGTCTTCTGTCAGTGAAGGAGTGGTCCTTTTAGACTGAGGCAATTTTAATTTTTGTTCCAATCTATAGTGCCTCTTTTGGAGGAGAGACTACTGTATTGAAGTTGCCACAGCTGCTACATTTTCTGTTCTTATAGCAGTCCTAGGACGGCTAGGACTTTTCTTGTTTAAAGCCAATGATGTTTGTCTAAATTTAGGAACCCATCGACAGTACAGGATCATGACAACGGAGGGAAAAGTGCATTCGGAACAAACGCTGCATATTATTACGATAGACTCACTGTTCTTAAGAAAATCTTCCACTAGAAATATTTTGAACGGACACTTGTTTAAAGTCGATGATATTTGTTTAATTTAGAAACGTATCGACAAATTGTTTTTCTATTTGGTACAGGATCATGACGACGGAGTGCAAAGTGCCTTCGGAAGGAACGCTGTGTCGTTACGACGGACTTCCTTCCACAACAAATGCACGATGCTCTCCACTCCCAGGCCATGGTGGGATATTACCTGAAACAAAAAAATAAATGGCATTTAATATACTTCATAGATACAAAGTTTTTTCTTTTATCGTCACGTGTTTGTTTTCTTATTAACTTGAGGCAACTGTCCTGCCTCTTCCTGTATTTTTATGAACACATTTTTTTTAGTTTACCTCTTGTGTATGTGTAAGAACAAAAGACTAATGAAAAAAAAGCGCTATGCTTTGTTTGTTATTAAAATCAATATGATAAAAGGCCATTCTTATAACAGGCCGAGAGATCTGACATTTGGGTTCTTTTACCAAAGGCAAGATTTCCAGTCAGCAGAAATCTTTTCAGCTATTAACACTTTACTCTTATTGCTGAAAAAAAATTTCAGGATTCGACAGCAGGATTCGTCATCCTCTGGTCGTCTCTGCGTCTGTAGCACGCCAGAATGTGCCAGGCTGGCAACTACAAAAATCTAACAATTTTTCTTCTGTACATGTGCAACCACCATTCCTTTGTATGTTCTCAGCCAAACCTTCCCTGACTTTGCATGCAACCGCTGGGTTTTACTCTCTTGTACATTTAATGAATAGCTATAATGAGGAGGACTAAATGCAGACCAGACAATCCTGAGGCACGATCTTCGTGGGCTTCGTGTAAAAGACCTATTCGTTCAACAACAATCAGCAGCAGCTAACTTGAAGTATTAGTATTGTTTGTAAACAAGACGACAACTGTTTTTTTCTAAGTTACTTTAATTAAAAAAAATTGTAGGCAAATTGGGAAGCAATGAAAAAAGTATGTCATCATTTCTGATGGCATGAATGCATGTGTATTTTTATTATTATTTTTATTATTATTATTTTTACTACAAACAATAATATACTCGTTTTCATCGCATATTTTTGCTAGTATATATAATCTAAGTTTGAGTTTGCTAATGGATAGTCGATTGTGACAATTTCTGGTTGATGTATGTTACCCCCCCCCCCCTCCACTCTCTCCTAGGAGGAGGTAATACCTGAGAGGATCGTCTCATGACAATAGAACGGATACTACACTACCTCCCAGGTTAGTATCATGACGAACGATTACCCCCTCCTCCCCCAAAAGGATGAGGTAATGCTTGGGAGGATGGTATAATAACAAACTAACATTAACCGCCCCCCAAGGAGGAGGTAATGCCTGGGAGGATGGTCTGATGACAACAAAACACATACTATACTACCATATCCACCCACCTGCCCTGAATTGACCATTGAAAAATGATACAATAGTACATTAATACTAATAGTATAGTTTCTGCTTAAGGCAGACAGATACCAAATCTCCGTTTGTAATAGATAATAAAAAGCAATTAGTATTAGGAATGTGTCTAATAAACAACCGATTTGCCAATTATTAAGGCGTGAAAGTAAAACTGAAAAATACTGACGGCAGCATTAAAAAATATTTGGAAAAGTTTCTGATACATGGGAGGTAACTCTGACTTTTAGAAAACAGGGTTTTTTTTTTTACGATAAGTTGGCACAAATGTATCCAGTTTATTAATTTATCCTACTAATGAGTCACCACTTATTAAGGCCAAAGGCCAGGCGAAAATAGGGGTTAATGAGATAGATGGATTGTCAGTGGAATGATAAAGATTATTATGAGAGGATTTTTATCTATTTGAAAAACTTTAAGGGCGCATAGAGTTCAAGAGGTATGGCCTTGGTTGGTTAACAATCAGTTCTAAACGACAGTCTTCTAGAGGTTGAAGGTTCAATCCTTACTACAAGCGATAAGAACTAAGAATAACATAACTTGGTACTTCTGCAGTTTACAGACCGTGCTATTTTTTAGATAGGATTTTCAAGTTAAATTCAATTTTTACGGTAGCTTTTGTTTATTAAATTGTCCGAGGTGAAATTACAGAATAGTTAATAAAAGCCCCGCCCTCCACATGTTAAAAATGCATTTCAGAGTTTGATATAAAGTTTCTCTAGTTTGACCGAGAAAATTGCAAAGTTAGAAAAGATGTACCTAAAGAAGGGTGGAGGTTACAGTGGCTGAACAACTACGATGAGAATAGTAGTTTGAGTAATCCAAAGAATACAAATTATCAATTCTCATCCCAAAAATTCCGAAAGATAAGATAATTATTATGAAAAACAAAAGAGAAATAATGTATGTAATAATGTAATCATTTGTAATTGGTTGCCATTTTAAATTGCTCTTTTTACCAGCAGAAAGTATTTACAATAAAATTAGTTCTGCAATTTAGTTTTTTTTTTTTTTAAATTCTTCTGAATATTATTACTGCTGCTACACATACTACTAATACAAGTCAAAATAAACATTTTTTAAAGCTTATTAGTAAATATCCCAAACTATTTTTTTTATATTATATCTAAAAACTCATTGTGACCATAGATCTTTGCAAAACATAAACAATGATCCGAAATTTATTTTTGTAGCACAGTTAGCCATCGAATTATGACTGTTCAACAATTGTTGAAAATTAGAAAATTTGCCGTCTTGTGTGCTATTGGTCAAGAAGCCAATTTTCACAATAAATATCTAAAAATGCAGACTTTCTTTGAACAAGTGAAAAATCTTTACAAATGTAATGCCATTTTATGATAAGTGAAAATTAATCATAATGGAAGCAATAATTATGAGATCAAACCAGCCTAAACATTGGGAAAAATCCCATTACCTTTTGAAAAAAAAACGTATAAAAATGACACAGAAACCCAACTTTGTTCATGAGATTCATTTCAACAGCACATTAGAGATCAATCTGGATTTTTCTTTTAATAGTAAATCAATAAAAATAAAGAACTAAGATTTGAAACATGTAAAAACAGACGGAAACATAATTTCATAATAGGACAAAAATTTAATTCACTAAAGTTTTCAACTTGCATTTCTTTGTGAAAGACAACTTAAAACCCAATATTAAGCTCACCATATTGACGAGTGGCCCTTTTTCTTTAAGATGGGGCTGTTTTTATATACATAGACACACAATATTGTGCACATTAAGTTGAAAAACACCAACATAGAAAAATAAATCGCCCATAACTGAAAATAGTAACCTAACTTGAAGTAACCTAGAAAAAAACTATTGATGACGCAAGAGAAATAATTGCACATTTACAAAGAGAAAAGATTAAATTTTGTTTACATCTAAATTTCATCAAAATAATCTTAAAAAGATAAACGAGTTGTCACAAGTTGAAATTGGGGGTAATTTCACTATATTTAACCATGTTATTTATCTTCCTCCCACAAGGTAAGATGTGACACAAGGTCGGGAAAGTGGGATTTGAAAAGTCAGCGCCCAAGAAGGTGAGCACTCTGGCCATTAAAAATTGCCTGGGCAACCTCGTCGGCATTCTTCGGTAGGGGAACCTCAGGCAGTAAGCAATAAACTTACTCCTCCCCAAAGAGGGGAGGCAAAGCCTGGGAGGATGGACCACCTAGAACTGCACAGGACAAACCCATAGACTGGCGGAAAGCAAGCCCCGAAGGCCAAGACAATACCGGTCTATGGGGTGCAGCATCCATCGGAACAGATACTACACTTTGATTCCGGCCAAAAGGCGCCTTAAACTAGCTGGTTTGTGATACATATTATTAGTGAAAAACAAAAACGAAAATTTAAATTTAAAAGAAAAAGCAGAGAAGATTTGGAAATATTATATACAAATACAAACTCTTTAATTTTTTTATTTTTAAATTGATGGAATTAATCATCATCATCATCAAACATTTTCTACACATCCTGCAGAATACGATCTATCATGTCTTAATTGTCTTCAAGACTTCTTGTCTCTCTTTTGTACTGTTGGGTAAGCACTTATCAAGGCCAAGAAATACTCAAGGATAAGAGTTAATGAGACAGAATATGTATCAGCCAAAAGATGAGGAAAAATCAATGGTATGAACTACGTCTGATTACTTATCGGGTGGTTTATGGCAAGTATTTGTTGACATTGGATTTGAACCATGTTGCAATCTGCAGGAAAGTAGTCCCCGTTCCATAGACTGGACCCCCTTGCTAAGTAGCTCTGGTGTTGGTGTATTTGAACAATACCAAATTTCTGCCCTCGAAAATCTTGTTCACATGCTCCTATTCTGAATTCGTGGCCAACAGTCATAAACGTTTTAAGTGATATAAATGATTGCTCACTAAAAATAATTAATTTTTTTAAAAAGTTTTTTTAATTATTTTTTTTATTCAAATTATTTTATGGTTTTCAGTAATCAAGTAAAAATTAAATTTTTACTTGATATTTAATTTTCATTTAAAAAATTATTCCAGCAAATGTTTAATTTTAATTATAATTTTTTTTCAATTGAACCTTTTTACATGTAATCAATACTAAAGGTTATTAAAAGCTGATGTCCAAGTTCAAATTTTATAATAAACTAGCTGGACCCGTCGCCTGGCGTTGCCCAGGAGAAATATAAAAGAATGAATTAAAATTTGTCAACATAGGTTTGGAATTGTTGAAGGGGGGTAGGAGGAAGAAAGGAATGAAGGAAAGAAGGAGACGCGGTTGTAAGAGTCTTTCTGCCTATCCCATGATACCGGTATTTACCCAGAATTTTTCTTTCTGATTAAACACCTGCTCTATCTATCATACTGGGCACTTAGCCCTATTAAAACCAATGTTATCTTTGTATAGAAATTCCCTTTTTTGTGAATAAAGAAAAAAGAAAAATGATCACGCCTGAAACACATAAATATAATTAAGGTAGCCTGCAGAGCACTAATAAACCATGTGTGTTTGAATAGAAATGATGATATTCACAATAGTTAAAGTACTACATATTACATTGATTTAATAGTTAAAGTACTACTATTTCATTGATTTCTTTTAAACTTACTACATAATAACGTTGAATTAAAAACAAAAAAACGGTCCATAGTTTCCCCCCCCCCCCCGTGTTAGCAAAAGTTTAACAATGTAAAATTTTTTTTTTAAAGTTGTGTGAGTCGATTGAGATCGAACGCTAAACCTCTCGGTCTTGGATCTACGAAAGCGAGTAGAAAATTTATTGAAAAGTAGGTCACTTAAACGAAACCTGTAAGCTGGCATGCGTTTTATGTTATGATTCGTCAGAAGGCGACAAAATGTAGGGTCCACTAGTCACACGTTTTGGGTCATTTCTATACTTAGAAATCAATGGTTTTTTCCAATTTTTGGATATTATGCGTGTGAGAGGTGTAGGATTCTGAAAATGTAAACTTTATGGGAACGTGTCGACTATCTTGGTGTATAGACTTAATTTTGAAGTCAAGTCGCTGAAGAAATTGTAGGCGTCATGTTGAATGATGAAATACTGCAAGGAACTATGTTTGTTAATTGCATTCTCTAAAAACCGGAATGAATATAAATGTATACATAATAGGTAGAAGTAACGTAATCCGATATTCTTGAAAATCAGCGGAATTAACGGGGACGTCCATTAAATGTGTGCGTAATGTTTTGTATTATGTAGTAAATTAATAGCAGACAAATATTAAATACTAACGGAGACTTTTTTGAAAAGTATAAGTTGATGAGAGTGTCAGTACTAAAGTATTAGCGGGGAAAAGTTTTTGCTACCACCTATATGGAGTATGTTTTGAGGAGAGTCGAAGATGGTGGGCCAAAAGTAATATTTAGTGTTAGCTGGAAAAAAATAAATTTACTAAAACACGCTTGAGTGAATAAGCGTAATATAGTGGTGCGTTTAGTAGCCTGCGATACATGTGGTTACTTTCCTATTCTTCAAAAAGGTACAGGGGAAAAATCGTCTTAACTTTATATATTAGATAAAAAGGAAACTAAAAGTGTCCATAATATTTAATAATAATTTTATCTGAAAAAGATTTTATGTGACTTTCTTTTTATTTTTTAATTATGACAGGAGAGGTATTCTTTTGATGGCTACGAATTCGGAATAAAGGCGTGAGAACAAGATTTTTTAGGTCAGAAATTTGGTACTGCTCAAATACACCAGCACCGAAGCTCTGTCTATGGCAGCAACAGAATCTTCTTTGTCTGATCCACCTCGAGCATATAAGGTGCACCCTCCCAGGCATTACCTCTTTTTAAGAAGGGGCTGGTTTATTGGTGATCACCTAAGGTGCCTCTACCAAGTAGTGTCAGCTGGTCTGTTCATGATTGTTTCTGTACTTAGAGTGCCCCCTCATGGGAGTTGGCTTGCCCTTATCTGATGGCCTTGTGCCATACCTTGCTGCAGTTGGAAGCAAATAAATAAGCAACTGACTGATTGATCTGGAAGTCCGTGAACGTACGTTACTACTCCATCTTCTGGGCAGTTTACATCTTTCTCTGCACCCTTCCACCATTTCTTCTAGACATACCTTGCTCACACCAACTGTAATCGTTTTGTATGTACATACAGCCTTAATACTTTCTATACTAAAAGCTTATTCCAATATGATTTGTTAATTTCATGCTACATATTGCTATTTTGAAAGACAGTTTTCCTATTGTTTTGTTCGTCCATTTCACACACTCAATACCATATAACACCTATATCTCTACAAAGAAACTATTCGCCTGTGCATCAAGTACTCTTACCACATCTGAGCTGGTGCACTAACCACTAGCCTCTCTGCAACAGAGAGTTAATAAAATAAAGACTGAGTTCAAACGGGACGCCGAATTGTCTTTTTTGGTTTTTTCACTACCAACAGTCCAAACACGCAAGAGAATGACGCGACGTTTACAATCAAACTTTTCGTCCAGAATTTGATTCCTTTTCTTTTTCTTCTTTCTTTTTCTCTTTGCACTCGACGTAGTCTCAACGTCAACCTTTTTCGCTCTTTTGCCAGAGAAAAGTGTCTAAGCTTTTTATTACAACAAGAATTAGCCCATGCAAAACAAGGCTCATTTGCATATGTGAAGTCTCGTTGCGTGACAAAAAGCACACGTTTCTATTTGGTGACTAGAACACTCCGGGTTCAATCCCAGATGGACAATGCATGGTGCAACCCTCACTCTTTTTCCTTCTGGACCTGCATGATGGCTGCCACATTCTATCTCTTGGACAGGTTGCAAAAATGAATTTCTAACCTAATAGGTCTCGCACTGTTTGCCAAGTTCCAGCCCATGTCCCATCGCTGCACAGTTGCATCCCTGTGTTTATTCTTATAGGTACTTCCACGGAACGTGATCTGATGAACCTCCTAAACGAAAATACCCCAACCCACCTAACTAGCAGCAAAATTCCACTCCTTCACTGTAGAGGCCCCTAGATGTCCGAGTATTTTCTACTCTGATAGCTTCTTTCCTTGGACCGCTTGCCTTTTGAATTCTCTTCCTGTTCCGTTTCCCCCGACTGTACCACCAGGCAGAAATTTAAATGTAATGTGAACAAACATCTTACTGTCCAACTCACCACCAAGGTTGTCTCCCTATAAATCTGGCTCCTATCACAATAGTCTCTTACACTTCAGTGGCGTTTTGTTTGGGTAAAAAAAAATAAAAATAATTTTTGGTACTCTTATAGATGACGCACCATGTTTTTGTGACTTTGCGTTGTCAACATTCGGGCAGGTTACGAAAGCGCCCGATAGTTGACGAGGCGAAAACTGCCAAACGCTAAATTGAAGACTGGCATTATGACGAAGAAAACCAAACTAAAATACATATATAAAAATAAAGAACAAAATAACCATAACTAAACAACTGTTATTAATTAGATGTTTATTTTTGTTTTTTGTCAAATGAACCATTGTTAATCAAATGTTTTTAAATAAAATGCTTTTTTGTTTGTGCACCGGAAAGTTTCAAAAGATGCTTTTGTTTAATTTGTTAAGCAACTGTTTGTTATTTTCATTTTTTTTCAATGTTTTTTTTTTACATTATTATTTCCAAAAACTCAATTAGTCCTTTGGGAGATCAACGAGCTGACAGAGATTATCGAAATTCATTTTTATTTATTGAACGCGATTAATTTCTTCTAAAAGTTATCGGCTGCTTGGTTAATAGTTTTGTCAACTCTCGGGCGATTCAAAGACCTGCCTGAACGTTGACGACGCAAAGTCACGGAAACATGGTGCATCAGCTATAAGAGTACCAAATGTTAAAAATTTGTTTTAATTTGTTTTAATTATTACTTTGTTTTAATTTGTTTTAATTATTACTTTGTTTTAATTTGTTTTAATTATTACTGTGTTTTAATTTGTTTTAATTATTACTTTGTTTTAATTTGTTTTAATTATTACTTTGTTTTAATTTGTTTTAATTATTACTTTGTTTTAATTTGTTTTAATTATTACTTTGTTTTAATTTGTTTTAATTATTACTGTTACGACTACTGGAAGTCAAAATGAAAAAAAAAAAAGCTTAAAAGAAAAGCTGAGAAGATTTAGAAGTATTATATAAAAACAAACTCTTTATACAAATACAAATTGATGCAGTCCTGCAGTAATGAGTTCTACAGATCGGAAGCCCTTGGAAAGCTCTGTCCATGGTCTTGTACAAGAATGTCAGGATCACCATTTTGTAGTCGGGTTGCTGCATCGATATCCATCCTATTGGCCATGTTTGATATGAAGAAAAGGGTCACCAAGTTTTTGGTTAAAAAACAAAGTTCTTTCTCTACAATTTAAATCGATTTTATTCAAACAGTTTCATCACCGCAAAACATGGTTCGGAACAAGTTATTAAAACAGGAATACAAAATAGGTTGAGTCCGTCGACATATGTACTATGGAAATGGAATTGAGTTTAGGTATTTTATCTCGCCTCTTGGCCAAGTTCTTGCAAGAAGCGAGGAAGGATATATGGCGTCTTGTCAACACGACGCTCAAAGTGTAAATGTGTAAATCGCAGGAAAATGTTTGGGTGGCAGTGCTATCCTGCAAAAAAGTATTTTGGCCAAACGACGTATCAATCGCTCTGCAAATGAGAACATGCAAATGTTTTCTTACCAAACTGTGTATTAATCACTCTGTGAGTGAGAACTTGCAAGTGCAAAAGAAAATAGATCATAATTATGTAACTGCTACAGTCTGATTGATTCATCCTTGGCAATCAAGCCGGTAGAGAGTGTCGTGGCAGCACCAGAACCTTCTTTGTCGGAATGAGGTACGGTCCAGATAGGGAATAGAAAGTGCACCTTCTAAGGCATTATCTCCTCTTTTTAAGGGGTGTGTGGTTTATTGACAATTTCCTGAGTCGCCTCTAACGGGGAGTGCTGGTAGATCCGTTCATGGTTATTTTTGTACCCAGCTTGAGTACCCCTCAGGAGAGCTGGCTTTCCTAATCTGATGGCCTTGTGCCACACTTTGCTGCAGTTGAAAACAAATAAATAACCAAATGACTGATTGATCTGGAAGTCCAGGAACATATGTTACCATGTCATCTTTTCGGTGGCTTACATTTTTTTCTGCACCCTTCCACCATTCTTTCTAGATATATCTTTCTCACACCGATTATAGCTCTTTTTGCGTCCATACAGTCTTAACACTTCCCATTTAACTTTGGAGGATATGAGCATAAGTCTCACCTTTACTAAAAGATCGCTTATTATAATATGATCCGTTAATTTCACTCTTTCGAGGCTAGTGTGGGTGAGAGTGAGTGGTAGAAATGATATATGGAAAATACACAGAAATAAGGGGTCAGAAAAGCATGTGTTCACAAAAGAGTATTTTATATATATCAAAGCAGGTGGCTTACAAAGCTTGAAAACAAAAGAATACTTGTTCTGAGGATAAGTGTCTTTATAAAACAAAAGGTACTCAAGGAGCGTCTGAAAGGCAATAAAGACTTTGGTGAATACAAAAGACACCAGGATGAGTTTTGAGCATAAGAATGGGAAAACACGTGTTCGAATGTTCACGGTGTGAACTCTATACAAAAGGAACTCAAATACAAGGAAGACGCTAAAGGAGGCAATTTGAATTAGCTAAGCTGGTGAGCACGGTTTACTCAACAATTAAGTGCTATGAAATATTCACAGGAAAGAACAACCGTGACTAAGATCTTCCCACTCAACTCAAAAATCAATTAAATTTTCGCCTTTATATACGCTTGAGAATCTCTGAAGTCGATCTCAAATAATTTCACACAGATGCTTCTGATTGGCTCGAAAATATACATCTGCATTTATTAATCCAGCCAGAAGTCTGCACCGAGCCATATGTGCACAAACGATTTCAGGCACTTCTATTTTAAACCCCAAAGGTTAAACTTCCACTGCTACAACTCTACACATTGCTCTCATTATGTTACGATCTTTTCCATTATTTTGTCTGTTAATTTGACACTTACACAGACTTAGGAACTCGCAGTCAAAGTGGCCCATCCGAACCAGTAATACCTGATGTAGTATCAGTCCTGGTTGGTCTATGCCAGCTTCCTCCGAAGAAGGAAGTTTACAATGGAATATCAAATTTAGAAGCGGTCACCAACCGCATGTATATCCCTGTCATAGGATGATGACATATAGCGCCTAGCATTCCCAAATAGTCACCCATCTGGTACTTGCCAGGCTCCACGTCACTTAACTTCGATAATCTAACGAGAACCTATGCGTCAATGTGATTATGCTGTATATACATCGCATTCATAAAAATTTGAATGTGACATACTTTTGATTGTTTTCCTAGCAAGAATATTTTACAGGGACAGATCGCTAGCCTGAAGCCAAACCACTAAAATTTATAAAGAAGACTGAAAGTGGAGGAGTCTCCAGTAGATATTTACTTCCTTGTTTTGAAAGAGAAGTGAAACTTCAATCACATCTCCACGCCATTGTTGTTGCTGTTTATTTTTTTTAAACGTCACAAAATTAACAATTTTCTGCTGTTCAAAGCCAAGAAAAGATTTACTTCCTTGTGGTTTGGAGAAGTGTGAAAATTTCAAACACACTCAAGACCATAATAACACCAATATCTCTACAAAGCCACCATTCGCTCATGCCACATCTGGGCTGGTGCAACAAGCACCAGCCTCTCCCTCTTGGACAGGGTGCAAAAAAGAGTCTCTAACCTAATAGGTCTCACACTGTATGTCATGCTCCCCCCCCCCCGTCACATTTCCGTGGAGTCGTATTCCTGTGCTTGTTTTATAAATACTTCCACGGAATGTGCTCCATTGAACTTAATGTATTTGTACCCCTTAAATCAAAATAACCCCTGACTAACAGCTAAATAACACCCTTTCACTGTAGAGGCCCCTAAATGCCCAAAGATTTTCTTCTCTGATAGCTTTTTTCCTTGGAGCACTTGCCTTTTGAATTCTCTTCCCGCTCTGTTTCTCTGACAGTACCAATATGCAGAAATTTAAATATAATTGCTGTCCAATACCTCACTCAAGTTCCCCCCCCCCCCTTATAAATCTGGCCTCTATCACAATAACCACTTATGTTTTTCGTGGCAATACGCCTTGTTTGGTGTGAATAAAACTAAAAAAAAATTTTTTTTTTTAACTAATGGCAGTACATATGTTGATAATATCAATTTTCATCCGATATGATATGTGAATTGAAGTGAGAATTTGTAAAAAACACTAAGCGGTTGCATGTTTAGTGAGTTGCATGTTTGCAATGCATACAAATAAGTAAAGATAAACCACAAAAGAAATTGGAAATATCTCTGGTCTGAAATTTTGACCACTCAATCGATTTGTCTACGTGAAAAGTAATGGTTCTACAGATACAAGGTTCCCTGCTGTGGTTATGACCCACTCAAGGTTTTATCCAAAAATAATGTCCATCTAGATATGGAACCTCGAGGCAGTAGGTTTTCTTATGCCCATAGATTGGCAGCAGATTAGCCTTTACAAGTGGATAGCTTGATGGTCTGCCACAAAGGACCCAGATATCTATATATATTCCAGCAGATAGGCAGGGGAGGGCAGTTGGTTGGCTGAGCGTCTCACAGTCAGTTGGTTTTCTGGGCGTCTCATGGTCAGTTGAGGTTTTTGTTCCTTGCACAGACAGATGAGCCCTGGGGCTCTTAGCTAATGGATTGTGTTCGGTTGGACTTGTTTTGATTTGGTTTGGCTAAGAATTCTCATTTGTAAGTCTGTTGTTCGATAGAAGAAAACTAGTATCATTGTAACCTCCAAAAAATAAAACTTTGTTACTTGTTTTAAACTGGAGTTGTTGCAACACTGAGACAACACAGTTGACACTTCGACCGGTGTCCAAATCGAGCAACGACTTTGGACCAGCACGAGCTGACGATCACAGCCTGTGCAGTGATGTGGCACAATGCGTAATCTTTTGAGGAGCTAAGTGCTTCCCGTTATATTCGTAACCCTTGCGCCAGACTTGAGTTGCAAATGAAGTGGATTCACTGCACTAAAAATGTCAGCTCACTGATAGGGGTATTCGGTGTAATCCGATGTCAGCTAAAATATAAACAATTCTGGAGACACCAGCCAGGTTTAAAAGGTCAAAGAAAACCTGTCACCGAGATTTGTTGAAACACTGATGACGGCTGTATTCCCTCTCTCTCTCTTTCTCTATCGCTCTGTCTCTCTCACTTTACCCCCTTCTCTCTCTCTCTCTCTCTCTCTCTGGTAAAGAGATTGAAAATTGAGAGACTGGTTTGAATTCTGACAGAGAGGCACGCGTCTTGTCGCTTTGAGATGTTTCTTTTCGAAATATAATAAATTATATTTTTATATAATAAGTAAAATGGTTTGCTCCATTATTACATAATGTTTGATTTGCAGCAGGATGGTCTCGACCAAACAGCCGGCTAGCCAGTCCCAGTGATTCCACCACAGATGCCTTACGTGCTCGACGCTTCAGGTGGTTCGGCCATGTACAGCGTGTCACTTCTTGCAGCAACTCCATAACGCATCTGGATATCCCAGGCACTCAGAAGCGTGGTAGACCAAAAAATAAAAAATATTGAACAATCTCATTTTTTTTATGCGGGTGTGAAAGGTAATAACATGTATAAGATAGATAAAAGTTTCTAATTTCTGTTTTGCCGACAACATCAAAGGAATAAGATTTCAAAAATTTAGCAAACGAGATTTGTAATACTGTTGCAGGATGCTAATAAAATCCGTTACGGTAAGCATTCCTAAAATATTTTAAATGTTCCATGTGTGCAAAAAAATAAAGGCATGAGACCTACTTTTTAAACTCTGTACCTAAAATCAAACAGAACTTCTATGAACATAGTTTCTTTGCAAAAACTTCCCACCTGTGGAACACATTACTGCAGGAATGTTTCCCTACAGACTACAACATAATTGTTTACAATTCCAATGTCAATAAATAACTGTCTGGTCTTCTGCTGAATTAATCATAGTTCTCAATCCTTTCATAGTACTGTTCAATCATCCAACTGAAAATCTCACTGATCCTTATCCTCGAAAGGCTTTTGGCCTTGGTAAGTGATGAACCATTAATATCTTATATAAATAGAGATTTTGTCCGTTTGTCAGTCACAATTTTTTGTTGACATTGGATTTGAAGACGACCATGCTGTAGCCTGAAGGGAAGGAGTCTTATGGTAATGTGTTCCAAAGATATGAAGTTCTTGGAGAAAAAAAACTCATGTTCATGAAAATTCTGTTTGATGTTAGGTACACGGAGGAAGAAACAGAAGTTCTTTGCAATTGTTGTAAGAAGATGAGTTCTTGCTGTGAATGTCTTACAAGGAGGAAGCAAAGATTGAAGCTCAGTCGAGCACCTTCCATGGAAATAACGATAGAGTAGAGAAAGACTAACAATGTCTCTTTTGTAAGAAAGGAGCTGTAGAGGAGAGAAGAGAACATCATCTACTAGATTGTGAACTCGATTTTGTACTTTGTCAAGGCAAAAAAAGTGCGGAGAGCGGCACCTCCCAAGATGTGGCAGCCGTACTCCATCTCAGGGTATATCTGATTTTTATATAGGTAGAGGATTGCATCAGGAGTCAGGTACTTTCTGGAGCAGTAGAATGATCCAACATTTTTTTCAACAACTTTAGCAACAGATGGGATGCAATGTGAATGTGTGTCTGTATGCATTCACTGACCAGGCCATGATCGTCCGTTCGTTGTGTTGGTCTGAGGTCGGTGCTCGATTCTGACACCGGTCGCATTGTCAATTGTGTGGTCTCAGTCAGTGCTGCAACAGAAGGATTCTCTCTCCAAAAAAAAACTACAACTCCAGTTTAAAACAAGTAACGAAGTGTTATTTTAAGGGATGTTACAATGATATTCATTTTCTTCTACTGAACAACAGATTTGCAAATCAAGACAAACATTCCTTCCAACCAAATACAATACATCAGCTTACGGCTTAAGGGCCTATCTCGCCCCGAGAAACACAGAAAACCAACTGCCCACCTCTGCTGAAATATATATAGATATCACTGGGACCACACCAGAAAGACCACTTGAGATAATCAGCTGCAAATCTATGGACATAAAAACTGACTGACCAGGAGGTCCCTCATTTGGTATGAGCATTAACTTTGGAAAACCTTGAGTAGGTCATAACCACAGTAGGAGACCTAGTACCTGAAAGAACATTACTTTTTCAAGTAGACAAATCAAATTCTGGGTGGTCAACCCCAAAACAAGATGTATTTCCCATTTCTTGTGTGGTCTCTTTTCTCTTAGTTATATATATCTCACTTGCAGCAAGCTTGTTATTCGCATGCATTGCAACTATGCAGCCCAATAAACAATCCGCCTTGCGCATGTTCACAGCAAGTCTTCCATTTTAGATCTAGAAAAGAATAGCTTGCAAGACCCCTTTCTTAAAAGAATAGCTGACAACGGGCCCCTTGCTGAACCCCTCTCTTAATGTATATCCATCTTGACCTTCCTATGTCTGTCTTAATACAAGTTTTTGAGTGATTGCATGTACTTAATAATTTGAGTTAGTGTATATACTTAAAAATACTGATATACCTTTTATTTATAAGAGTTGTATCTAAAATGTTCCATTGTGATTACAAAACTGAATTACAAACATTTACTTCTATAAAATGTGAATTTTTTAAATGCTTCAAGTTCTTAATATCTTCAAATATTTAGTCATTCTATAAATGTTTGTTTTTTATATGAATGATTTGTATCAAAGTTATCCCTATAATAGGCCAGGCGATTATTCAGCTGAAGTCTTTTACTGGAGGCGATGTGCATTTTTTAGATAATTTATATAGCAGTTAAAATCAGATGGAAAATTCCCTTCCAGATTAGTTTGAAGTTTTTATATGTTTTTCATACCAAAGAACCACAATGAGCTAATTGATAAATTTGATAATTATTAACAAATTACTATAAATGAAGAGACAGGTAACTTTGAATAAACAAAGGCATAAAAAATGGTATTTCTTGAACAACAATGTCAATATGAAAAAAAATCTTTAAAAAGATTATGACATGACATTTTTACAAAATATATAAAACTAACTAGCAAAATTTGGCTTAAGAAATTAAAACAGTATGAACTACTGTTTTAATTTTTTTTTAAAATTAATAATGGTGAAAAAAAATTCTCAATAAAATTCAATTTCAACGTTTTACAGTATACTCACAAACTTATAATCCAAATGTACTTTATGATATAATACAGAATCTCAGCTGAAATAAATTTGATGGGTTAGAATCCACTTTCAAAATGAAATATTCTCGGATTAATGAGAGTGAAGTGTTAGCAGCTAAAAGATTTCTGCTGACTGACTGGAAATCTGCCTCCAGTAAAAGAACCCAAATGTTAGATCTCTTGGCCTGTTACAGGGATAGCCTTGATAAAGATACAAATGAAACAGAATATGAATAAATAAATAAAAATGTGTGTGTGACGGTGGTTAAGTGGTTAACGACTTAACGATGCAGACTAAGGACCTGGGTGTGCCAGGTTTGAATCCAGTTCATTCAGCAGAAATACTTTCATCAAAACCCACACCTGACCTTGTGCCTAACCTCCTGGAGAGGAGGTAAATAAAATAAATAAAAATGGATTGCAAGTACTTGAATTTGTCTTTTCACTCATTTTCTTTGTTTTCATATTAACTATCATCTTGGCCTTGTGCCGCATCTTCATGTATACTATTGTAAAATATCAAGATCAATAAATTGGTGTTTTGGGTAGGAACAGAGTGTAGTATCTGTTCTGATGCTACACTTAATCTATTCTGTCCTTGGTACATGGATAAGAAGTCCTTTTAGACTGAGGCAATTTTAATTTTTGTTCCAATCCAGAGTGCCTCTTTTTGGGGAGCTGAATGTTCCCCACATTAAAAAACGACCTTGTGTTCAACTTTGCCCTGATGGGGAGACAAGTAAATAAGAACTACCATCATAATCATTCAGTCTTTCTTTTTTCCGTTCTTCAAATCCTTAGTTGTGGTGGGTGGGCATTTCTAGCCAGCACTGAAGGATATATTTACACTGGATTACATATGAACAATGGAAGCGGATATAAAGGTTTAAAAAAAGGGAAAAGTCCTATTTTTTCTCATTCTAAAAGAAGAATTCTAGAGTTTTACAAGAAAATAGGACAATAATCTCCATTTAAAAATATACTAGAAATGTTCCGAGTGAGGGGGTGGGGGTATGAACGAATTAAAACAAAAACAGCACTTTCAGCAGAATGGTTAATTTCCTGGGGTATAAAAACGCAAGGGGAAATTGAAAAGAAGGCAAGGGATAGTTTAAAGAAAACGGGGATCGCAGTCGAGAGGCTCAGATTACAGAAAAAATGTCCAATGTACTTTAGCTTTTCAAGGATTCTTTAGTAGAAAACCACATCTGTTAAGCCAAATTCTAATCTTTGCCAGTTCTTCAGCTGCATGATTCTACACCAATAATGTGGACAGGTCAAGGCCATTCCTATAACAGGCCAGTCGATCAGGCAACTGCGATCTTTTACTGGAGACGATGTGAATTTTCCTAAGTGATTGATATAGCAGTTAAAAACAGAGTAATGTGATGCAAAGTAATTGTTAGAAAATGTGTTTCTGTGGCATGAAACTCTACTGAATTCGTCTACTAGTTGTCTCTTTATTATTGAACATTAAAATGAAATTATTATTAAAAAAAGAGAGATGCCTGCAGATGCATAAAACATAACCTTTCTTTGTTGTTGTTGACTTAACATTCTTGCTTTCATCTGCATAATTAATCAGACTTTTCTTTGAGCTTTACATACCATTCCACCATCTGTCTGCGTTTCACATTGCACTAGTTTTTACCTATGATTATTACAACAAGCAGCCGCAACAACTCGGTGGCTAACCTATTTGTTTAATTTAGAAGAACACAACGGTAGGAAACTGGGTGATCATTATGGTACTGGTAGAGCTTTTGAACCGGACAAAACAGACTTTTTGTTCGGCATCTTCTGGTCGTTTACATAAACAGTCAGAAGATGCTGAAGCGCTTAGCCAATCAGAAGGCTCAAGAAGCAGACGATAACTGTAGGTCTTCGCAGGATATGACCCCACAGAGAAGCAGGGTTTCCTGGTGACAGTACCTAACAAGAACGCCGAAACCCTCCTTCCCACATCTGCGCTAACTCCAAAAGAAGATCTGCAATATCTTCGAAAATTACTAAAAATAACTATCGCAAAAATAACAAACTTGTACAGCTTTTGAAACGGACAAAAATCGAACTGTTTTTTTTAAAACCTTAAACTAACCCTAACATAACCCTAACCCTAAACATAAATTAACCCTAAATTAAACCTAACAAAATCCTAAACTAACCCTAACCCAGTACAAAAAAAACACGAAATAAATCTGCAAAAATCGTTGTTTCATTGATTATGTTTTTTAAAATCTTTAGTTTATTAAAAAAAACAACACAATTTATTAAAAAAAATCAACACAATTTATTAAAAAAAACAACACAATTTATTAAAAAAAAATTAACTTAACTTTCCAGTTAAATAAAATTATGTTGTTGATTTTCTTTGTTAAAAAATAAATTGTCATAAAAATAAACATACGGTGAGTGTTTTTTTTTTCATTATTTTTTCTGTTGAACTGGGATTCCTTTCTTTGATCCAAAAATCGAAAGTAATGGATGATGATCCGCCTGTAAAATAAATTTACAGCCATGGATGAATTTGTGAAATTTTTTAAAATCCCGAAAATGATTAATAAACTTTCTTTTTCGATCTGACTATAGTTTTTCTCAGCCGAGATTAAACCTCTGCTTGCATGAGCAATGGCTTTTGTACCCCTTAAATTGTCTTTATGGAGTAGTATAGCTCTGATGCTATATTTACTCGCATCAGTAGCCAAAGTTATTTCTAATTTCGGATCATAATGTGTTAAAAAAAGTTCTGATGTAAACACATATCCTACATTTTTTGAAAAGGCTTCTGGCAATTTTCTGTCCATTGTCATTTTTTATCTTTTTTTAACAATTCATTCAACAGGAAACGTAAATCATGCATATTATTTATATATACATTATGTATTATTTATATAGATCTGATAATAATTAGAAAGACCTAGAAATGCCTGCAATTCAACAATATTTGTCGGGGCGGGCATATTTTTAATTGCACTAGAACTTTCTGGGTCTGGTCGTCTGCCTTTTGCATCTATAATTTGTCCTAAATATTTTATTTTGGACATAAAAAATTTACATTTATCCTTGCTGAGCTTAAACCCATATTCAGCGATTTTTTTCAAAACCTCATTCACATGTTCAATGTGTTGTTCAACGATCTCACTCTTGATCAATATATCGTCCAAGTACGCCATAGCGTAATCCAAACCCGCTAACATATTATCCATTATTTTTTGGTACAAATTTGATGCTACTTTCACACCGAAAGGTAGACAATTAAACGAATACAACCCTCTATGCGTATTGATAGTGAGAAATTTTGTACTCTCTTCCTCGACTTCTACTTGCAGATATGCATCTGATAGATCTAATTTTGAGAAAATTTTTCTGCCATTTAAACGGACAAAAATGTCTTCTGCGCTGGCCAATGGATATTCATGCATTTTTAGGCACATTTTCAAGCCAGTTGAGAAATCCGCGCACACACAAATATTTTTCTTTTCTTTTTTATGTAAACCGTGGGTGATGCCCACTCTGAATATTGTAATTTTCTAAGTAACTCCATTTGTTCTAGACGAATGAGCTCCTGGTCTATCGATTCTACAGCTGCATAAGGTTCACTACACTTTGGTTTAAATATTGGGGTAGCATTTTCCATTACCTCCAATTTTACTTTCGTTTTTCTGCATCTGCCCAAACCTTGTAAAAATATCTCTGGGACAAGTCAAATAAAGCCATCCAGTCGGTACCGACTAAATTGGAAGTATTTTTCAGCACATACACTTTAGCTTTACACGTCTTACCTCCAAAAGAAATGTTGCAGATAAATTCTATGAAATTCAGCTTTCTGGCAGTTACTCCTTTTGCGACCTTTTCGCTGTGAACCAATGTTGGTTTTCCAATTTTTTTCCAGGAATCTTCATTGATTATAGACAAGTCGTTCCCAGTGTCTATCTGAAAACAAATATTTTTGTTGTTCATTTTTATATCAACAAATTTTCTTCCATGATGGTTGCCACCATTTTTCCTGGAAATTACAGCATTTACAAAACTTTTTCTGCTCGGCCTTTTTTCTCTACACAGATGCATTGCGTGCCCTATCCTTCCACAAAAATAACAAATTTTATTTTTAAAGGGACACCTGCCTTTTATATGAAACCATAAACATGAAGAACATGTGTCTGGTTTCCACTCCTGTGTGTTTTCCCATGTTTTTGGTTTTCACTTTTGTGTGCTTTCTGCGTAGCAACGAATAGATTTCAAATATCTATTTTTTTAACTGTCTCTTCTGGTATATCGGACCTGAGCCACGTCTTTTTCTTCGATCTTCGCCGAATCATGTCGCATGCTTACGATTCTATTACATTCGTCAACAATCGCTTGCAACGTTAAATTAGGGTCCTGCTCTAACTTCGTCAAGATTCTCGCCCTTATCTCGGAATCTTTGCTTGCGGTTAAGCCCTGCACAAAAATTAGACATCGGAATCTGCCTGCAGTCAGTTCTTCCAGTTTAAACTGATGACATTCTCTATTTATGATTCCGGCATAGCTAAAAAAATCCTCGTCGTCTCTTTTTGTTAGGTTTAAACATTTCCAACGTAGGATGAAAAGGGACGACTTTTCGCCAAAAACATTTGCCAGGATTTGCAGTTTCATTAAATGAAATTTTGCGTGGTACCCTTGGTAGAATATAGTTGCAGTACCTATCATGGCACGATGGGTTCAATTTTTGAAGAAGTAGGCGAACCTTTTTTTCTTGCGACCATTCTAACATTCTTCCTTGAAAATGTCGGCAAACCTCCGAAAATAGGCAGAAAAAATAAAACCATTTTCTGGGTCATACGTGAATTCTCCAATCGAATTCGCAACCGTATCTGGTGAAATAAATCCCACTTGCTTTGGTTCTTGTATTCGCTGGACAATAAATTCCAACATTTTTAAAAACCTTTTGTCATTTCTTTGCTGTCTTTCGTCACTTCTTTGTTGTTGTTCCACTTGTATTTTTAAAAATTGGACCATAGTTTGCTGCAATTCCTCCATTTTAAAAAAATATTTTGTTTTGTTTTTCCTCAGACAACAGTTGTTTAAAATACGCTGTAGCCTTTTATAAAACGAAAAAATATTACGTACAGTCCAAATACAATGAAAACAAAATATCTTTTCTTCTCAAATCCTTTCAAAAAATCAGTCAAATTGTAAAAACAATTTGGTTGGCAAATTCCTTTGGAAAAACAAAAATTTGTTCTTACTTGAGAAGCGATTCCTTGTGTCTTTGTAATGTTACTGTCGAAGGTTCAAATCCACTGTCTGAGGAAAAATAAATTTGTTTTTGTTTTCTTTCACGAATATCACTAATTTGTTATAGTAAAACAAATAATTTTTCTCGTGAGTCCTGATTGAAGATCGTCAATTTGTTATGTGTTAACAACTGGATTTTAAATCGTAATAATCTCTCATCGCCAATTTGTTATATCGTAGTAATAACAATAAATAAATAAGAACACAAGACAGGAATAGAAGGAATAAGAAATGTATTAAGAATACTTAATTACATACAATAAGTTAGTCGCAAATACAGACTATAGGTAGACGTGCTACAAGCTGTGCGCTAAGGGGTTCCCCTTTGGTTAGGCAAAGGTGTCGACTTTATAGTGACCTGAGAGAATTTATTTTAACTACTTCTTTTGAAAAGATTCATTTTTTACATCTCTTATGACTCGCTTCCCAGTTGCTCTTGCACTTTTTCATAACGTCACTACTCATGTGATTCAGACTTTTTTCATTTCCTCTTTTCCTGGAAACAACCCATCATCATTACCGTCACATTTTTTTTTATTAAACTAACATATTTACCAAATTAGCCGTGAATGGTGAAATTAAAGTTTAAAAACCTTTTCATTTGATTATCGATTTTTTTTTTTTAAGAAATACGATTTTAAGAGTTAAATTTGAATATTAAGTATTGTTTGGTTTTAAATAAAAAAGAGACAAAGAAACAAAAATAAAAATAAAAATACTCCCGTCAGGTATGTTTAAAAAAAAATGTATTTCTGAAAAAATATTTTAATTATGAATTTTGAAATTTTTTTCACTCACTGCTGATTACCGAAGATACCAGGATTTACTTTTTCGATTTTTTTTCTCAATAAACATTGAATTCTTCATCGTCTAATTTTAATTTAAGTGATCAGGGATTTGAATAGCCAATGGCAAAAAAAGTTTGAAATGGAGATGAATTTTCCAACCTTGGAGCACGGTGACCCTGTGTGTGTGGGGCAGCACAAAAAACAACTAAAAACAACTTAAGAGAAAGACATTGAATGCATGGGGGTGGGAAGGAGACAGGAAGTCATTCTTTGATGAAACAAAAATGATTTAGCTCCCCCCACCTCCCGTTATAAATCATTTGAAGTCTTAGCCTTCACAGTAAAATTTTCAGTTTTCAGAGAGAACTGTGATAAATAAGGGAAAAAGAAAGCAAGTTCCAGCCCCTGTCGCATTGCTGCAGAGTTGCATCCATGTGCTTGTTTTACAGAATATGAACCGATGAACTTAGTGCACTTGTACCCTCTAAACGAAAATACCACCGACCAGCCAGACTACCTGCCAAATGCCACCATTTCACTTCAAAGATGCCAGAAGATTTTCTACTCTGATATCTTCTCTCTTCGGACTGCTTCGCTTTGAAATTCTCCCTGCTCCCCCAACAGTACAAGATGAAGAAATTTAAATGTAATATGAACAAAGATCTTGCTGCCCAACTCAAGTAAATCTCCCTATAAATCTGTTCTCTACCACAGTAGCCCCTTATGCTTTGGTGGCAATATGCCTTGGTTCGGGTGGATAAAAGTTTTTAAAAAAGAAAATTAAAACAACATTATCTTAATAGCAATTAGTTAGAGTTTTATAACGATTTGGTTCAATTAATAATTTAATGACTAAATGATACTCTAATAATAATAAAGTTCAACTTTTAAAATTCTATTTTTAAATAGGATATTAAAAGTTGAAAAACAGGTACAGCAGCGAAAAGCGAAACAAAAATTGTAGGTAAATTTGTAGATTAACACTCTCAGCTACCCTCCCCCACTACCCCCCCCCCCCAAAAAAAAAATGAGATTCTACTTTTTTATTACGTGTGAGCATCCTGAAAAACTTGGAAAAGAAACAAAAAACAAAAAATCTTTTTTAGAATTTATAAAAGGGAATCAGTTTTGCATATAAATGTAATGTAATATGATCCAAATTTCTGAGCCATGCCAGCTTTAACCAAATGTTTTTTACCACTAACCCAAGTCCGAGTGGCAAAATCGTAAAACCATCGCCTTAAAAGTAGACCCCACCCCCCAAAAAGCGCACAGAATTTATCTCCCATAACAAAAAAAAAATGGGGAAGTGGGGGTGGGAGAGTTATCCGCCTCAAAACACTAAAATGGTCCGGAAATGGGTGATGATTTTACGTCAAATCTATATGTAAAACTGATCCCCCACTCTAAATTCTAAAATAAGTTTTTTTTTTCCAAAAAAATTTTTTCAGGTAATCACAAAAAAAAAAAAAAAAAAAAAAAAAAAAGGTGGGAAATCTAATTTTGGGGGCAGGGATTTAGTTCTACAATAATACCAAAATAAAAATAAAAATACCGTTAGTATATTTAATAATAATACTTTTATGTGGGCGACTATGTATGACATTGTTTGAAATATGTGCTTTGATGATTCATTGTGAAACTTTTCTTTTTCTTAGTGTAAAATAAGTGGGCCGAGAATGAGGTTATTTTCATCTGATTTTCACTGCAGCAAGGTTAGCCAAGAAGTCAGTTTAATAGGGGGACGGGTGTAAAATTTGCCATGATCAGACCCGTCATCACTTCCCGGTAGGTGTGCCCTCTAGGCGATCGTGACGGAAGAGGATGCACCGCCTAGGACCAAACAGAACTATACGTCATTGTGATCCAAGGGTCGAGCTCTCAGCAAGCCAACCCTCTAAAATTATTTATTCGCAAATAAAATAAAAAAACTTTTACTTACAAATTAGGCACAAGACCCTCAAAAGTGTGGGGAGTGGAGGAATGGGGGATTAATGATCTTTTTATATGTGAAACTGATCCCCCACTCTAAATCTTTTGAGAAATTCAAAATGTAAATGTTATTCCAACAGAGAATAAAATGTTTTTGCGCAACGAAAACGACACAGTAGGAACAAATGCCACAAAATCTATAAGTAGCCCTAGTTTACGGTAATGCCTGGGAGGTTGCACCTACTAGAACAGAACTCTCAGCAAGCCAGACAGACCCTGTGCAAGAGAGGAACAGATACTACACTTTAAATTATTTATTAGGATAGTAGAAAGCTGACCTTGAGTTTACTTTTGACAGCCTCATAACTCTTGCTTCCCTTATTTTGTCCTTTAGTCCTTACATTCCATGAGCGATGTTTCTGACAAAGGGGGAATAATTGCTGTTTTCTGGGTCGGAATCTATTCATCTAACACTTATCGTTGGCTAATTTTTTACCTTGAAGTAGTATTGTTTTTTAGCTCCTTACATCAAGTGGCTTCATGCCTTGTCTTGAACGATTTCCAGAAATTTTTTTTTTTTTTTTTAATTTGCAAATAAAAAATATAATCCATTTACAAATTAGGCACAAGGCCATCAAAAGAGAGTGTTTGAGTGGGATCATCTTCTGTCTATCCTAATGTTAACATTGTCAGTTGGATAATGATAAACAACACCTTGAGAGAATTGGAAACAATGGTCGAAATGGTCAGAATTTGTATTATTTTAGTGGACAGCTCGACAAGAATTTGTTAATATTGGACTTGAAAACGGTCATCTTGTAGTCAGCTGGGAAGCAGCCTCGTGGTATTGTACTACACAGATGGGATATTCTTGGAAAGAAACTTTGTTCATGGAAATTCCATTTAGTTCTAGGTACAGAGAAAAAAAGGAAAATTCTTTACAGTTGTTACTAGAAGAGTTTTTGCTGCAAATGTTACACAAAGAGGGAGGGGGGGGGATTAAAGATGGAGTTCAGTCGAGCACCTACCATAAAAATAAAGACAGAGTATCCCGAGTTGGGCGTTTGAACCTTGATACGTGGTGACACATTAGTATAAAAAAAGAAGAAAAGGAAGACACATTTTGACCCATTCCTCTGTAGAGATAAGACATTTCGTCACAAGGTTCATCAAATGACTGAGTCTCATTCGAACATTTTATATTAACTTTATCGATCATCTTTGTTCAACAAGTAAAAATATAAGTGTTGGTAATTAAGAGGTTAAATGTTCATGTATCTTAACTGAGAAAGTTGGTATTGAATGTTCTTAAGTCAAGACAAAGAAAAGGTTACCAAGAGTCCATAAGACTGGACAAGAAAATAATATTAAGAGTCTATAAGAGAAGAATATTGTAACCCAGGGGTTTTCAAACTTTTTGACTTAGGGATGGACCCTTTTATATTTCAGGTTTTACCCGAGGGACTCCCTTATAAACGCTTATGAAATTTATACATACATTTTTGCTAAAAATAACATATAATTTTACATTAACGCAAAACACTGGTGTTAAGCTGACTTTAGACGAAAGTGTTCAAATAAAATAAATTAATACGTAAATGTTGATGCAAAATGTAACAAAATTACATTTTTTTTATTAAAAATTTAATTTTTTTTATTAAAAATTTAATTTTTTTTATTAAAAATTAATTTTTCGTATAAATGAAAACAGTAATAGTACTTTACAGATAGTTTTTTTGTCAATTACACACAGAGGATTTTTTAAATACACGTCGACATGTAATGGGCGATAATGCAAGCTTTTGTCATTTAGGAACATTAACAAGTAAAAATAAATATCCAGACATTGAAAATTTATACTTTGAATTTCACGTGATGAGTTAATCCTCGGACCACCTATCTTGTCCTTGCGGACCCCCTGTGGTCCGCGGACCACAGTTTGAAACCCCTGTTGTAATCATACGTATGCAGGTAGTATTGTATTAGTTTGTGAGACTATCAGAGTTTATATTATTAGGACTTTGCAAATTTGTCCACGTGGCAAAATGTTGCTATCTTGTTAAGTTAAATCCAGGTGCAATTGTCGATAGCACAAGGCTAAAGGCCAGTTTCGTTTGTGCACCAATAAAGGGTGTTGGTAGTTGTTCTGAGTGACGTGAGGAGTTGTGCAGCTTGGTCCTCTTGCCGCTAAAATGGTTGAAAAACGCGGATGTACTTCCTTAAATAACATTCCGGAATCAAGTGCTCGGGTCGCATGCAAGATTGTTTCTGATTGGTTAAATCCCGATATAGGGAATCAAACGAAATTAAGTATTTGCTAGTAACAAGCAAATATTTTAGACATCGTTATTCTGTGGCTGCTGTTGCCGTTATTGTTGAAGTAACAACTACTACTACACGTCGAATCAATTCTCCTTTCATTCTTTCACCATTTGACCACCACTTTAACTTCAGCAGTCACCACAATACCACATTTACTCTGAGCTATACTAATAATATTCCCAATGATTTGAATTGAATTTTGTTTACACACGAAGAAAAAAAAATGATCATTGGAAAAAAGATGGGGAATGGGACAATAAAAAATACACACCATAAAAGAAAAAAAATATATATATATGTTAGTAAAATCTTTCTAACACTTTCTAAAAAAATATACTCTCAGTTTTCCGGTTTGTTTGGAACCGAAAGAAAAAAACAGCTCGATCTCTAAATAGGAGTCTGGCTTAAGTGGGAGGAAATTAAATAGGGGTGAAGTTTTGGAGTGGAAAGAAGAAACAATTGGGGAAGTCAAGGTCAAAACAAAAGTGGGGAGTGGGCATATTGGAGAATCTGTTATCAAAAAATAAAATAAAAAAGGAACAGGGCTCGTTCACTCACACAGGGTTGCAATACGAAAAAAAAACAAAAAAAACAAAAAACTTTTTTTTTCTTTAGTGTAAAAACTCTTAACTCATTAATAGCCATGTTTAATATGCGCACACATGGACCCGTTATTCTATACTTTTAGCATTTTTGTTATTAAATAAAATTATACTAATTTTTTTTAAATAATTAAATATAATATGCGATAATTGCTTTCAAATAGTGTCGAGCGACATTTTCTAGGATTCCATTATAATATTAATAACCCATTGATTCTAACCCATCCATTCCATTCTTATGTATTTATTTGTTTATAAATAAATATAAATCCGTCCATATTACACAAAAGTTAGCGATTAAAAAACGTGCCTTGGTAAATTAACACCCTTCGCTGACTCCCCACCCCTTCTCCACAAAAATTAGATTCTACTTTCTTTAGGCGACTGCGTGTGAAGGATCTGAAAAATTTAGCGGAAAGAAAGAAAAAAAAACAACAAAACATTTATTTTAGAATTTAGAGTGGGTGAATAAATTTCGTACTAAAATGATCCTCCATTGCCAGGACATTCTAGCCTTTCAGGGCAGTTAACCAAAAACATTTACTACTAAGTTAGTGGTAATAATATCGCTAATTCAAAAAAATAATTTTTCTTCGAGTTATAGTGATTTTGTTAACACGGTATTTAGGGGCCTTTTTCGTAATATAGAAATATATTTAAAAAGATTTTTTTTCAATTGTTAACATCTACAATGCTTTATTTTCATAAAAAAACAAAAAAAAAATAATGCATTTTTTTTATTGATATATAAAAATATAAATTTAGTAAAGGTGTATTTTGTTTTAAAAAATAATACATTTTCACTAAGATTCTAAAAAAAAATAATGGTTTCATTATATTCCGTGATTGTTGATTAATAAATATTGAAAATTTCATTAAAATTGGTTGATTTCCTGAATTTTAGTGAATTTTTAAGTGAAGGGGGGTCAAAATGTTTTTACATTTTGGGAATCGGCCATTGATTTTGCACGTACCTAGTGCCACTAACCCTAAGATAAGGCAAGGTCGTAAAACCACACGTAATTGCCTAAAAAAGTAGACCCCTGCCTAAAAGAAAAAATCTCAGGATTTACCTCCGATGATTTTTTTTAATTGATCAACTACCCTAAAGCGATAGAATGCCCCATGAAATGAGGGATCATTTTACGTTGAATTTATATGCGAAACTGGTGGTCTCCCACTCTAAATTCTAAAATAAAAGTTTACTATTTATTTTTCCCGCCAAGTTTTTCAGGCTGTTCACATGTAATACCCTAAAAAAAGTAGAATCTCATTTTCTTTAGGAGGTGGAGGGGGATTCACTGGCGAAGCATTTTTGACGGAGAGTGTAGTGGCACGACGTTGGTTGTGACAGTGTACACTAATTTTAAAATAATAAGTAGAAAAGACAAAATAAATTATTTTTTCTTTTCAAATAAAAATCACTTTTAATTTCAAATGTTCAAAAACCATATAAACCGCGGCGTGATAACAAAAGAAAAAATATTTGAGTGGTGATATTGAATTTTCTTGCTCACACGCCCCAATTTCGAATTCGTGGCCGTGGGCCACCATCAGTGGATTGTTTCTCTTGTCTTGTACTAAACGATCATAAACAACGTTTTAAGTTTAATTTTAGATGGTTTCAAACAGATATAAATGATTGCACACTAAAAATAATTAAATGAAAAAAAAAATCATTTTTTTATTCAAATTATTTGATTGTTTTCAACTTTTCAGTAATAAAATAAAAATTCAATTTTTACTTTATATTAATTTTCATTTAAAAAATTATTCGAGCAAATTTTAATTATAAAATTTTCCCTGAAAAAGATTTTATGTGGCTTAAAAAAAAAATTCTAGCCGTTTTGTGGAGGAGAGGCAGTCTATTGATGGCGGCCCACGGACACGAAATCGGAATAGGGGCGTGTGAATAAGGAAACTCAATATCGCCAAACCTATTACTTAAGTTAGAGTTAAGTTTAGTTTAAATTTACAAAAAAAAAAAAAAAGTTGGTTCATATACTGTAGAAGTACCAAATCTTTAAAATCGTGTGGTTGTGAAGGAATTTTGGAAAACACGCTGGAAAAAAAAAAAAGGTTGGGTTTAGGTTCGCGGAAAATTAAGAGAGTTTCTATGCTTTTTCTTCCTCGAATCGCCCACTCCTAATTCTGAAATTTGACCCAACAGCAGACTGACAGGAGGAACAAGAATTTCCCGGAACAACTTAGTTTTGCGTCACAACCCAAGTCTAGCATCCGTCCTGGCCTCGGATGAGATATTCCTCTGAACTAGGGTAATTCATATTTTGGCTAATCCAAAGCGCTTCCTTTTGGGGAGTTGAATTCCCACGACATTAAAAACCGACCTTGGGTCTAACTTTGCTCTCGTGGGGATGTAAGTAAAGAACACTTAATTAATCCGAATTTCAGATTAAAGTGTAGTGTCTGTTCTATTCTCGGGAGGAGAAATCCTTCTAAACTGGGGCAATTCATATTTTTGTCTCAATCAGGAGTGTCCCTGTTTAGAGGAAGCTGGATCCCCCACCTCAATAAAAAAAACAACAACATTGTGTTTAACTCTAGGGTAAGTAAATAGTGATTACACTGAATTGGGTTTTGGCGTTATCCCAAACAACTCATTTTTAGTTGAACCATGTCTAAGTAAAACATAACATTAAAAACACTAAGTTATAGCTAGTTTCATTGTACGTGTGAAACGCTGAAATGAAACCCGCCATGAAAGATATAGTCGCCATCTTCATAAACATGTTGAGAAAGAGGCTAGGTAAGGAATACCAATAACTCAAGTTCATAATTTTCTAGTAAAGGACAGGGAACCATCTTTTTAGGGTAAAACATTATTTTACCATTTTAGAACGTTTTTTTTTATGTACTAACCAGTCACCGCTTATCAAGGCCCAAAGGCCACTCGAGCATAAGGGTTCATGAGTTCGTCAAAGAGAAAAACGAGACAATGTAAGGATGGTAACGATGGCTGAGACTGGGCAAGTTTGATTATTTAAGAGGACGAAGAATTTGTTAACATTGAACTTAAAAACGACCGTGTTGTAGTCAGCTGGGAAACAGCATTGTGGTATTGTGTTCCACAGACTGGTAGTTCTAGAAAAGAAACTTTTCTCATGTTAAAATTTTCTCAGTTCTTTTACTTAGGCCACATGGATCCATGGCGTAACGGTTACGAGCGTTTGATAATCATTTGTATGTGACGGTCTTCTGGGGGGGGGGGGTTGAAAGTTCAATCCTTAATACAGGCGCTAATAACTAAGAATAACATAAATTAACACCCTTACTTAGTCATGGCTGACAGAATGAGAACAATCTACCCCTGTGAATTAAATAAAGGGTTCAGTTCGAAATTCCATACCAGTTTCAGAGTTCTAAAAAATGCACCTAAAGAAGGTCGAAGGTTACATCGGCCAAAACGCTGTGAATAGTAGTCCGAATACCCCCCCCCCCAAAAAAAAAACAATAATATAGTAAATAATAATATGACCAGAATCTTCAGCCAGGACATTCAAACAGAATTCGGAATGGAAAAGTGTGCACTGCTAGAGATGAAAAGAGGAAAACTTGAGACAGCGGAGTGCATGGAACTTCCCAACTAAAAGGAGATGAGGGCGCTTTGGCGAACATGATACCTATAAATATTTGGGAGTTCTGACAGCAGACACGATCAAATTTACAGAAATGAAAGAGAAGATTGGAAAAGAATACTTGAGAAGGACAAGAGAACTCTTAGAAACGAAATTATGTAATAGAAATCTAGTAAAAAGAAATACACACCTGTGCAGTATCACTAATAAGATACTCTTGACCATTCTTAGGTTTTACAGAAGAACTTACGCATCTTGATCAGAAGACTATGAAACCAATGACCATGCACAATGCACTATATCCGAAGGATGATACTGACCAACTGTACGTGGAAAGGAAAGAAGGAAGAGGACTGGTAAGTATAGAAAACTGTGTGGAAGACACAAAAAACGGAATTGAAAAAATGCATAAGCCAGAACACAGAAAGGCTGATCACCACAGCAAGGGACATCGTCAAAATGAACAATACAGGGAGAAGCGAAATCAAAGACAAGAAAAGAAAAGTGAGAAGAGAAACAGCTACATGAATGATTCATAAGAATGACAAAAGTGACCCATGGAAACACCTGGGCATGGCTACAAAAAGGACACTTGAACAGAGAAACGAAATCGCTACTGACAGCTGCACAAAACAATGCGATCAGAACTAACTACATGTAGACTATGTGGACAAAGAGACGAAACGACAAGTCACATAAGTGAATGCAGCAAACTAGTCTCAAAAGAACACAAAAACAGACACGACTGTGTGGGGAAAAGAAGTACACTGGGAATTATGAAAACAACTGCATTTTGAACACGCAGGCAAATGGCACAGACACAAACCGAAGATAGTACTGGAAAAGGGGCAGCAATTTTTTTTATATCCGCCACTATTTGTCTCACGTGACTCAAATGAACCAATCAATCGCAATCATTTAAAAATAGAGAATCGTCTTGATTGTTAAAAATAAACACCGAATTGTCATTATGTTCATGGCGGGCTTATTGCCCGCCATGAACAGAATATTTTTCTTTCCGGTTTATTTTTATTGTGTTACTTTTTAAAATAGAATTAACGTTATGGATTTTCCCCACAATTACTAAGAATGCTCTCGATTTAAATAATCGAAATTAAAGAAAGTTAAGGCATCAAATAAATGTTACCAAAAGCAAGATAAATTACTCTTCTACCTATCTGTATAAGTTGTTTTTTTTTAATCATTTTTTTTATAAATTATCTTTTTATTTATTTATCTATTACACTAAAAATGAAGAATCTATCATTTCTTTTCTTTCTTTATTTTATCGTTTTAAGATGTTTAAATTCAAGGATCCTTTTTTTTTTCGTAGCCTTTTCTTTTAGGTAAAATAATTTCCTTTAAACAAATTATATATTTTGAATTACCGATGTTTACAATTTTTTCATTATTTTGATTTTGTATAGTTAAGCATTTTGCAAACAAAACGGATGGAATAATGATTCGTTTTGTAAAATATATTTTGGTGATAACAAAACAACAATATAAAATACCGTCTGGTGGTAAGTGGCGGCGATAAAACGTGCTGCTGCAAATAACTGGTCAATTGTCGCTTAACTTAAATATTTTACAAAACGAATTATTCAATCCAAGCAAGGAGACCGGACGTCATAATAGTTAACAAGACGGGAAAAAAAATGACCAAATTGTAGATTTTGTCCTAGCAGACAACAGAGTAAACATCAAGGAGACGGAAATACACGACACTTTCCAGAGAACTGAAACGGCGGCACTTTTTATACCAGCCGTACCCATTTTATTCGGCGGGGGGGGGGGGGATAAAATGACAATTATATGCTTATTTTTAATAATGAAGATGATTCTCTATTTTTAAATGACTCCAATTGAGTCATGTGAGCCAAATGCCACCCGAACTGAAAAGAATATGGAACATGAAGAAAGTCAATAAATACCAATAATTGTAGGAGCACTAGAAACAGTCTCGAAAAAGAACTGACAAAAAAAGACTAGGAGAAATTGGGATCAAAGAGAAGACCGAGACTATACAACGGACAACAATGATGAAAACAGCTGAAATCTTAAGGAAAATCCCCAAATGCGGAAACCAACCCACATAAACTACAAACACGTACAAGCCAGATGTAAGTTGCAACAGAAATAAAACAAAAACATTGAAGGAACGCCGGGGGAATCCGAGGGAACTCAAACTGAAAGAAATTTCATACCGCCTAATATCTCTCCTAATACAATGTGACGACACCAACATTAGGTGATACCACACAAAATAGTCATAAAAAGTTAAGCAGGATGGAAAAACAGAAGAGGGAGAGCACTAACCAGATCTCCACTTGCAGGGTACGGAGAGTACTGGGACCTTGGCGGAGGGGGGGGGGCTTATTGCCACCCAAACCCCAGTTGTTGGCGAGAAATCAATGGTAAGGGGCGGTTGTGATAACGCAAAGGGATTTGTAAAGGTTATTGAAAGAGGCGGAGAATACTGGAAATCTGGAGAGACTTGTCACTCAGATTCCAGGGGGACACCATTGGTTATTGTCAGTGAGCAACCTGTGTGAGAACGAATAATAAAAAAATTAATAATCTGGCCCCCCCCCCCCTAAAAGAAAATTTTTGGCGGCACCAGTATCGATTGGTACCACACAAAATGGTCGTGAAGGGGTCAACGATTAAGATGGAACGATCGAGGAGGAAGAGACCTTTACTGGAAGGGCACGAAGAGTAGTACTGGATTGCTGAGTGTGAGGGCGCTTATGGTCACTCAAATTCCAGAGAAAGCCAATGGTCGTAATAACCGAGAAATTAATGGTAAACAGCTGCTGCGACAACGCAAAGTGGTTTGTAACGCGAAGAGTGGGCCTACTGGAAATCTGGGGAGACTTATTGTCACCCAGACTCCAGGGAACACCACCTGTTATTGCCAGTGAGCGATCGTGTGAGAACTAGTGAGTAAAAAAAATAATAATTGTAAAATAATTGTTTATATAGACATATTAAAGATGTCAGATTTTTTAAGGGAAAAATTTAGGTAATTTTATAGAATCACTTGTCTCCAATCGGGTGGTTTTATGGGTTTTTCGAGTGCACCGAGAACAATTTTGACGTCAGGGAGATATGTCCTTCATTAACGCCAACACTGATCCTAAGTCCGGAGTGATGGATTTGAAGAAGCACCATGGATTTAAATAACATATTCGTTTTTAACGGCCCAAAATACGTAGGAAAAACCGGTTTGGAGACGGGAGTGATTCTATAAAAAATACCAGCATTTTTTGGTTTCTGGCAATTCCGGCGGGCGGAAAGAAATTTCATTTCTTTCCTGTTTATTTATTAATTTTTACATGTTATGATGAGAGAAAAAACCTGCGTATGTTATTAAATATTCTAATTACCCAAATTATAAAAGAAAAAAACACTGACATTTTTTAATTATTACATATTTAGTAAACCATTTTTGGGCCGTTTAAAATTGATTGTGCGCATCAGTCAGTTTTTTTTTTTTGTTGTTGTTTTAGTGTCGGAGAAAGTTTTCAAAGTTATATACACAGAAAAATCCATCTTGCTGAACTTGAAAAAAATGTATAAGTAAAATCAGATCCAATTTTAGGAAAAAAAGTGAAAAAGAAAAAAAAACTTACCCCAAAAGCCTCCTGGAAGTTAGATATCATCTCCTTTTTTGTAAGCAAATCTGTCTTCAAAACAAAAACAAACTTTCCTCATGAACGCCTTTAAATTCCAAGTTTGAGGCAATTTACTTTTCTTTATCCTAAGCGGTGAATAAAATTAGTAATATCAAAATTAAAACATTACAGTTAAAATATTCACTCTATTATATGCAATTATCAACGTTTTTATTTTAATCTAATAATTTAGTTAAACATTTTAAAGCACTTATATATTTTTTAAATTGCAAGAGTTTGGAGCAAGTTAAGAATAATTGTTTTATTTTCTTATTTCTAAGCGGCCTCGCCTACGACTTTCCGACAAAGCAAATGGCGGTATTTGAAAAGCCTCAAAGAACTATGACGTCCATTTGTTCCAACAAACAAACACTGTCAGGACACGGGAATAAAACTTGGTCTATGCTATACGCTGAAAGATTGAAAAATCTGGGAAGGTTCTCGATTTTTCTCAACGTTGACAGGTTTGTAAAATATGTTCAATTTCCAACAGAGAAAAAGGCGATGAAAAAAAATAGTCAACAAATAACTGTTACCACAAGCAAGAAAAGTTACTTTTCTACTTACCTGCCTAATTATTTTGTGTTTTGAAGTATTTTAAAGCGCTTTTATTTACATGTTTTATCGGTGCCTTCTGAGTCTTGTAAACCCGCCGTATTCAAAATGGCGCGGAGTTTTACTATTAGTGAAACCTTGAGGTCGTAGAACAACTCAAAAATCGAATATTAAACAACAAATACAGCTAATAACTGTAACCAATCGGTACAAAAATTTAATTTTCAACCGATCTGTATAGTTTGATAACCTGAATTTTTGTTTACTTTTCGACTTTTGAATTTTTTTACGAGTAATCTTCTGCGCCATTTTTGAATACGGCGTGTTTACAAGACGTTGGACGGCTTTAAGAAATTGACTTCCAAAGTAACCTATCTCTGGCCAATTCTCTATTTATCCCTCAGATTCATTTTTATCACTTATGTTTTCCTTGGCCTTCCCCTGTGAACTGAAGCTACTATCTCAACTCAAGAACTCATCCATTCTTTCAAGTTTACTTTTCTGCACACATCTGATACTGTCCATATTTAGTCTTCCACTGAGGTCATCAGAACTAAGCCTGTCTTTAAAACTCACATCATTTCTCTCCATGGTCATGGGTTTGACTGCTCGAATAAAAAAAAGTGAGTTTGCAAAGCCAGTTAAATTTTTTTAAATAGACAAAATGCAAAATTAGTCTGTCTCTCTCTGTAACTGTAACGGCATTCACCAGGGTGGATTGAGCCGGCTCCAAATGAGTTTACAGCATTTCGCGTCAAGTCGGTCCACCCTCCCTGATCATCAACTGAGTCCTTGACATACTACAGCCATTCGCGGTTCCAGTATTGAACACCAAAGACGAGGGGGCTAGCCAACAGCTCCATGTTTGTCCTCACTGATCCTATCCAAGTCTTCAGTTGGCTGCCTCTGCGCTCTTCCAGCTGGCAAGTGAGATTGGGGCTGCGAACTTGCAGATGAATTTTTCTTCGTCGTCAAAGAACGTGATTAAGCCAGCGAAGTCTCCTTTTAACAAGAATCTCTGCGATGCTGGTGATGTTGCATCTTGCACAGATAGTGCAGTTTGGCATTTGGTCGGAGAGATAGATGCACAGGACGCAATACATGTCGAAGACCTCGAGTGCATGGAGATCTTCTTTGCACAGGGACTAGGTCTTGCAACTGTACAGGAGTATTGTGTGTATCAGCACTTGGTATATCTTACGTTTTGTTGAGAGTTTTATCTCTTGTCGAGACCACAATCTATCATCAAGACGGCAGAAGGCTGCGTGATCGATACAGATTGCAATCTTATCCTTACCCTGTCCTGTAGCTGTAAGGGTTGAGCTAAGATACTTGAACTGCTCTACTTCCTTGACAATGATGCTGTTGAGAATGATAGGAATTCTGTTGGAAAAAGGGTAGTTGGCTGACAGAACCTTTGTTTTTAAGGCACTGATCATCATACCCACGCGTTTAGTGGTAGTATTGATATTATTCTATGCCCGCTGGATATCAGCATACGTTTCACTGAGGATAGCAACATCATTTGCATATTCTAGGTCGTTGATCGAATAATTAGGTCCAATTTGCACACCAGCGAAATCCATCATACCCCGATCAAGGGTATCCTGTCAATAGTGTAGTTGAACAAGATGGAGGAAAGAACACAACCTTAGCGAACACCAGTATGCACATTGAACAATTCTGATTTCTCTCCATAACAACACTTTTGTTCAGGTGTGTTAGTAATATGGCTTCAGCAGAGTCGAATGCTGCAACAAAGTCAATGAAACACACAACGTTCGCCCGCTGATAGGACTAGCGCTGTTCCAAAATCAACACGAAAAAAATCAGAGCAGCCGTGACCTCGCTGGAAGCCGGATTGGTTTGGTCGAATGCGAAGGTCTCTTTGTATTTAGCAATGTCATAGGAAGTTAATTGAAATAATTTTCGATGCAACATCAATCAGACTTATTCCACGATAGTTGCTGCATATATAGCAACCCCCTTTTTGTAGAAAGGGAGTAGAATTGCGTCGATCCAGTCCTGGGGTATTTTTTCTGAGCACGAAACACAGCAGAGTATTTGATGTATAACCTGGCCATGATATCAGAACAGCACATGTATATTTCTGCCGGAATCTCATCTTTTGATTGGTGGATCGCAGTTGGCATCATAGGTGGGGCCGGCAGTGTTGCTGTGGGAGAGCTGCTCAGATGGTGGTTCATGGTTTGGGAGTTTTTTCAAATTGCTGCTTTCACGCTTGGTGCGGTCTGCCAGCTGGGAAATAGGTGTTCCATTCTCATCCAACAATGTTTCACTGAGTGGACAGCTGCTCTTTGTCGCTGACTTCAAAAGTTTGTAGAGTTTTCTCGAAACTCCTACGAATGCTGCTTGTTCCATTTTCACTGCAACTGCTTGGCAGTATTTATTTCGGTCTGCACGTGCATATCTAGTCGATTGTTACCTGATCTGTTGGAAATCTGGGTTTCCACAGTTGCAAGCGTCTTTGGTTTTCTCGAACAAGGAAATGGTTTTCGGTGATATCTAATTCTTTGTCAAGAGGTCTTTTGCCATGAAGTTTATTTTTAGAGGCTTGTTGCACATTCACTTTGAAGAGCAACCATTGTTCTTCAGATGAGACTTCAGGTTCTAATAGAGGCAGGCCTTCAAAGCGGTTGGTTAATTCTACTCGCAAGCGTGCCACTGTGTCAGCACAGCGGAGTCTATCAATATAGCGAGTCTTTTCATTGGTTGTGACTTGTCAAGGCTTTTAAGATAAAGATGGAGTTTAGCATGTACAAGCATATGATCAGATCCATTGAGGTTTCCAGTTTCAGCTCTTCTATAGACACGGCTGTCCAGAACACAGCAAGACCATCTTGAACGGACCATTATATAATCGTTCTGGCTTGAGGTTCGTTCATCATTGAAATACCATGTAAGAGAGTGATGAATGGGATGATCGAATCTTGTGTTTGTTGAAGCGAAGGTTACCATTCTGTCACCGTTGTAGAATCGGTCACCAACTCCAAACTGACCAACCACATCACATGAAAGGCAGTCGCTCTTGCCAGCAGGCCCATTCCATGAAAAGTGGTCCTATGATGGTGTAATTTTTTTTTAAGAATTCATGACTGCCACTTATTTTTATGAAAACTAGAAAGGTTGAAGTATCTCTTTTTGGCTTGGAGTGCTTTTTAACGTTTCATTTTTTTTTATACAGCTTATCTGAAAACCATCAAACCTCTGCCGTATAAATACATCTTTTTTCACTCTTTTTTAATGGATTTATTTGGGTATATAAAAGCTTCAAAAATCTCTTAAAAAGCATTCATACATAAGTTCAGACATTTATCTGGGTATACATCAATAAGATAGAGGTATTTTTACAGAGCAATACCTCTTATACATGATAATTATACGGTCACTTTGCTCCATCACATACGTGACCCATCAGAGATATAAGTTTAGCTAGCATAAAAGGTTTATGGAATAGACAGTTCAAATTTTTTTTACAAAGCAAGTATACTGATACCATCCTTGAGCCAAAATTTCAAGTAGCTACAACCAATTGCTTTAGAAAAAAGCACATACATAGTTCTGTCACGTATGTGACAGAGATGTATGTGACATGTATTTTCAAGCATTTATTTTAGTTTGCCTGTTAACAATCTTGGCTGGAATTAATTTGAGCATTCAAATATTCATAAAACTATGTATTGCAGGTTCATAAAGGCCCAGTCTCGGTCACGTACGTGACCGACCATTCAGATGCATTTTCAACTTGTGAGATAATACTTTGCTCAGAATAAACTCTTTCCACTCAAAACTATGTGTCTTATTAACATAAGTATAAATCTTTAATGAACTTGCTAATAAAGATAGAATTGATGAACAAATTGTCAGGCCTTGACAAAATAAGCTAATGTACATATTCAAATAACAAAATGTGTACCGTATAAATGCATAATATCAGTGGCAATTCTGACCCCAAAAAAACAGCACATTTAAATAAGATTAACTTTATTGAATCTGAATTGCCCCCTTCTGCCAACAGGCTCAGGGGGATTAATTTTCCCTTGTATTTTTTCATTGGGGTAGAATATTTCATCAGGTGTTGCTGGCCACTTCCAGAACTCTGCAAATATCCTGTGCATCCCATTCACTTTTACATCATCCACACCAACAATTACAACCTCACCAGGATAATACTTTCCATCATATTGAACAATCACCCAGTCACCTACAGCCAAAGATTCTTTCATACAACTTCTCAAATTCACATCGCCTTTCACTACACCCAATTCTTCCTCCATCAAACTTGATCAATACAAATGTATACCATCATTTTTATGAACTACGAAGTGAGTTCTTTTGATACCAGGTCATCTTTTACATCATCCCATGGGTTTTCTTCAGTAATAGTTGCTTCAATCTCTTCTGTACTCACATGGATTGGGGTGGTGGATGCCACTACTTTAATTAGCAATACACATGAAAAAATTTAAATTGCTTAAAATATCTCAATAATGGCATATATAGAAAGAGCTTGATGATCTAAGAAAGAATCTTTTAAAATTTTTTAAATCTGACTAAAAATAAGGAAGTTATGACTATTTTTGTGCCTCACACGATTGGATATTTTCCCCTCTTTAAGACCATATGCGTTCCGTCACATTTTTTACACTCATTTTTCAGTAAAAATGTTATATCTTTGTTAAAATACAAGATTAAGCAATGAAATTTACCATATAAATGTATTTTTGTACAAGGAATCAGAATGTGCCACTGAAAATCTCCAGAAATTAATGGTTTCCAAGTAATCTGCACTAAGTGCACATAAATATGCTGCAATACCTTAAAAATACCATGTATCCATTAAAAAAAAGAAGTTAGAAAACTCAAAGTTGAATTGTAATACATTTTATGTACAAGAAACTAAAATCTAATACTAGGACTGTTTAAAAATGAATATATTGCAAGATTTCTTTAGCATTATTGTAGATTAACACCTTCTGCTAACTCACCCCCTTACCTCCCCAAAATATGAGATTCTACTTTTTTTATTTAGGCAATTATATGTTAACACCTTGAAACACTTGGCAGAAAGAAAGAAACAAAAACAATTATTTTAGAATTTAGAGTGGGGATCAGTTTCACATAAAATAATCCCCCATTTCAAGGCCATTCTAGCGTTTTAGGACAGTTAATTATTTTTTCTATGGGAGATAAATCCTGTGTGTTTTTCTTGTTTTTTTGTTTTTTTTTAGACGATAATGAGGGTCTTTGTGGGAGGAGGGGGGCTTACCACTTGAACTTCAGGTTAGTGGTAGGGCTAGGGGCAATTAAGTGTGAACACCCTGAAAACTTAGCAGAAAGAAAAAAAAACAATTCATTTAGAATTTCGAGTGGGGAATTAGTTTCACATATATTTAATGTAGAATAATTCACTATTTCCGGGCCATTCTAGCGTTTTAGGATGAAAATAAACAAAAATCGCCTCATGTTTATAACTGCTACTACAGTGTTTTTCAAACGAAATAGAAAACGCTTTTTTTTTTCCGGATAGGGTCATGAAATATCAGGACTACCAAAAGAGAACACATATATACAATTATAATTTTAATGCATAAAAAAGTAAAATGATTGATTTACTTACTAATTGGGCGACGAAAATGTATTTTGCAAAAATGTTCGACCGACGGCGAGTTGAAGTCTTATTTTTAAAATTTCAAAAAAATGAATGAGCCGAATTACTTCGTACACCGACAAACATTAAAAGTGATACTTTCTCTGATTAGTCTCCAAATTTCAGGACGAAATTCCACACACAGCAATGGTACGAGACTTTTAAACGAAGGGGGGGGTCAAAGAAAAAAGTGACGTAAAATGCTGAAAATAGCGTTAACATTTTTTTGCCTTTATTTGCTCAAAACTCTTAAAAATATATAATGTATATTATTATTCATGAATGCACCTGAAAGGATATTCATTTCCTAACAAAATGATGGTATTTTGAGCACTTAAAGTGCTTTAGTTTTTAAAATATGACTATTTTAATAGAACTACCCTCAAATCTGCGATTATCCAAGCAGTTTTCTGGTCGATGTGTATTGCTACTTTAATCACGGTTGAAAAGAAGTCCATGGAATTTCGTATGACAGTTCTCCTAGCCATGACTTCTTTTCGCACCATTGATTTGGCTAGGCCACCAATACCATCAACCACACCCTTTCCATGTGAAGTTGCAAAGTACTGCCATAATATTTTACAGTTCAATTTAGAGTGTAAAACTTCAACTAACTTCACCATATATTTATTTTTAAACTCACTTGTGGGCCATCAGTGAAAATAGCTAGTTTTTTGCCAATACCAATATTTTTTCCTTGATAAAGGCACTCATTTTCGAAACAAAAGTATATATGGTATCTTTATTTTTGTCACTTTCTGTTATTCCAATGAATGACTGACATTTATCTTTGTTATCAAAAAGGGCCATAGTAAAAAGATTTACATTATTACGTCCCCACAGTGCAGTTTGGCTTTCATCCTTGCAAAGTCCAATTGTAACACAGAGCCATCCACGCACTTTCTCGCTTCGTCAAAAGATGCACTCTGAATCTTTTTAATCCTCACATGCTCACGAAACTCAGGCAGATCTTTCATTACACACTCTTTCAATTCTCCGAGACACCCACTTTTGTTCACAATTCTCAGATGATTATTCTCATCAAACTCCCATTTTCTTAAAAAAATTCTCATGCAATCTGCACTTGCATTGTTCATTAGGAAAGTTCTTCATTGTAAGTACATTTTTTGGCCTCAGTGTACAAAAACTGGAGAAACAAATAGTGATGTCTGGGTAAGTGTTTTTGAACAAAGCATATGCTTCTTTTAAATACATTTGCAGGTAAAGTCTAGGCTCAGTCCTTTTCTCTCCATTTTCCCACACAGCCATTGTTTTTATGCCTGTACTCGTATACACAATGCCCATACTTTTTTTAAAATCCTGGACTGTTCTTACAGTATCTTCTGACAATCCATTTCCATGGGTTCTTATATTGTTTTCAGCCTTTGTGGCCAAACTTTCTCTAATACGTTTTGCCACTCCCCACACTACAGCTTTTCTTTTTCGAGGACTGACATCGATTGTGGCGATCTATAGGATTTACTTGGTGTACTAGTAGCTGTAGTAGGTGGCTTTTCTGCATTTGCTTTTAGAAGCCGCGACTTTCTCTTCCTGTCTCGACTTTTCTTCTTGTACTCTGTAAGTTCAAGATTAGTCATTGCATTTACTGTATTTGCCTTGAAAGCTTTCAATCTTAAATTTTCTTTCTGTTGAAAATTTGGACCCAACAGTTTTCTTCTTGCTCTGAGATTTTTCATCTTTTCTGCTGATGTAAGCCTTTTTCTTTTTGCTGGAGCAGAGACACATGCTTGTTGACAGTCAGCCATCTTGGTTGAAAAAGGAAGTTACTAAGGGATATCACTCTTAAATAAGGGAAAAAAGCAGGGGACATAACTCTAAAATCAAATATTCTCCATGGTTTTACAACAATAAGTAAACAGTAGCATGATATTGTCAAGCTAAATCAACTTTTCAAGCTTGCAATTCAGACTGTCACGTACGTGACCCAAAATTTGTCACATACGTGACTCAACTTAAACCCAATTTATGCTTGATTGGAGATGTGCAGAGACTTGAAATTTTCGCGAGTCAAAATTTACACATATTTCTCTTTGAAAAATGGTTATTTCCTTTTGTAGAACCTTGATAATTCACAGAAAATTGCTGACATTAAGTAAAATTTGAAAATGCTCATTTGTGTACGTGACCCAATCTAGTGAGCATTTTAAGTATGAAGATTTGTTCAAATCAATGAAAACTAAAGTTATTTAGACAGAGAAATCATTGAAGTTTGTTGTAAGACACATATTTTGATTAGAAAGTGAGTATTGTAGACACAGTATTATCTCAAAGTTGAAAAAATGCATCTGAATGGTCACGTACGTGACCCGGAATGGGCCAGCACGTACGTTCCAGTCTCTGGACACAATCAACATATCACTGGACAGGATGCAGTCAACAATGTTGTGCAAATCCTTATAAAGTCGTTTTTTACTGAGTCATTGAAATCACGGGGCGGTACATATACTGCAACGACTGTAACGTTGAAAATAAATCCTCTTAGGTGAATACGGGCAAGCCATTCTGAGATTGGTTCCCAGACCCCCCCCCCCTCTCTCTCTCTGGGTTAAATAGTATTATTACTTGTGGTCATATTCCATTTTGTTTATAATGAACTTTTGCAGTCTTTTTATTATTTTCAACTGTTAATAGAGAGAGATATAAGTGAGAGTGATAGATACTGTATAAAATAAGAGCAGATGGGAGGGGGGGGTCAAACATTGTACAGTAAGAAAGGGTGAAAGTGATAGAAACGTAAGAAGAGACCAACCACTTGGTGAGTTCAATGCAAATTATGGCTAATTAGAAAAATTAAACTGGAGGGGGGGGAGGGGGTCAAACATAACTCAATCCCAAAACTGAAATATTTTAGCATGTGATTAAAATATATAGGAAAAAAGGCCTTAGAGAAACAAGCGTTTATTAACACAGCTTCAGTATATTATTTCAGTTATAATTACATATTTAGATTTGGGGTGGAGATAGAAGTTTCATAATAAAGATGTTACACACACTTTTTAACTCTTCTATTTTGTTGTCCATACTCCTGGGCAACGCTGGGTAACCATGCTAGTTTTTCATAAGCGGTGGTTATAAAGTTTTGAAAGTTTTATATGCAGGTGGCCTACATCTCACCTAATCCTACCAAAACTAATTTATGTTTGTTCAAGAGGAAATATCAGCAATCGCAATAGTCGAAATCTAATTACACTCAGTTTTCTTCTCTGGCAAGACGATACGATACACTGCGACGAGCCTCTCTTCCACCATATTTTTTTTTCTATTTTCTTAGTCGGTCTGTCTCCATTCCTACGTTGTTACTCTGTCAAACCGGCTCACTGACAAATATGTATTCGTAATATTTTCGTGCCACTCTCTGTCAGGTATTTTTTTGCTGTTTTTACTGAAGCGTCACCACTTATCAAGGCCGAAGGCCACTCAAGGATTGTTACATAACTAGAGCTGCAAGTTTTAATGTAGAGAATAATTGACAGGTGAAAGTTCAAATATCGACCTTAGCGAAAAAAACGGAAGTTGGTGAAATCACGTCACTTCTGGGGAGAGAGGATTCTGTCTCTTTCCTGCCGACACTTCAAGCAGAGTAGACACGAAAGTAGCTGCTCATCAGTTAGCCCCATTAAGGGCAGGGGTGAGCACCTGACATAGCCTTAATCTCTCTCTCTCTCTCTCTTTTGCACGCAAGTAACTCGTCGGTAAAAGTATTAATCTCTCTCTAATGTTCTTGTGACTTTTTGCTGTTAATAAATCTGTATATAAAATGACTTGCGGCCTCTGTGTGAAATGTTTGTGATGTCAAGAGGAACCTTTGTCCAACTAAAATGGTATTATATCAGGATAAGGGTTAATGAGATGGAACCCTAGTCGAAAGGTGAAAAACCTCAGGATAAAATTGAAGATGATTAATGGAATAGACTAAGTTTGGTTATTTGTGTGGATAATGTCAACAGATTCCTATGTTGTAGTTTGCAGGGAAGCAGTACCACGGCTATGTGTTTCACAGACGGGGAAACCCTTGTGAAGAAGTTCTGTTTGTGGAAATTCTGCCTGATATTAGACACACGGATGAAGAAATGAGAATTATTTTTCATTGTGTGTGGTAACAAACCGAGTTCTTGCTGTGAATTTTTTGCAAGGGAGAACCAGAGATTGGAGCTCAGTCGAGGACTTTCAATAAAAGTAACGATAAAGTATGGAGAGACGAGCAATGTCTCTTTTTTTTTTTATGGAAATCGCTCCAACCAGTTGATGTAAGAAGCTAAAAAAAAAGAATTACCACTTCAAGGTCACAAACTAGCCAATAAGTGGTATATGGATAGATTCTGACCCGGAAAACGGCAATTCTTCCCCTTTTGTCAGAAACATCGGTCATAGAATGTGAGGACTAAAAGACAAAATAGGTGGAATGCGGAAAAGGGGCTGTAAGAAATGAAAGAGATCATCCCCTACGAGATTTCAAACAAAATAAGCTGCATAGAGCTATTGAGGTTATTCAGAAGTTTTGTTACCTTTGTAATATCATTGGAGCACAGGGTGGTGCTGGTGTGATGAGTTAGGAGTGGATTAACCATATTCAGGGAACTTCTGCCATTACTAACCAGCAGAGCGTTATCATTGTCGACCAAGGGAAGAGTCTATCAGGCATGTGTACACAGTGATGTTGTGCAAATTGTTGAATACTGAGTTTTTATGGACTGAGAAAATACTGAAGTTACAGAAGCGATATCTGATCTAGCTATAAGAATTGAGAAAGAAATAGTACAGGAAGCTGTGAGCAAGATGAAGATTACGGCTGGAGGACCCTCATACGTTGTTGCAGAAATGTTGAAGGCTGCGGATGAAACTATGATGAGGCTATGAGATAAGATTTGAGAAATCAGATTATAAAAGAAGTTATTCTGAAAGACTCTGATTGTGAACTGTTACAAGGGTTACAAGAGGAGCTCTGGATGCGTTAGGAGTGAGGTACTTTCTGGAGCGACAGAATGATCCAACCATTTTTCTAGGGACCTTAGCAACAGATGTTACAAGGGTAAAAGGGGAAACACTTGATAGAGGTAATTACAAAGGCTTAAGGTTGATGGATGAGGTCCTGAAAGTGATTAGGAGAATAATTGAGCAGCAAATAAGAAGTCAGATAAGCATAGATGGAATGCAGTTTGGTTTTATGACTGGATGAAGTACCACTGGTGCTATATTTATCCTGAGACAAATGCAAGAGCAGTATTTTGGTATGAAGAAGAACCTGTATTTTGCTTTTGTAGATTTGGAGAAAGGTTTGGAAAGAGTGTCAAGAAATGTTATCTGGTGGACTTTACATAAATTAGGGGCAAGCGAGTGGTTAGGGAAGGTTCAAGTAATGTATAGAAATGTTCAAAGTCATGTTAGAATTAACAGCACATTTATGACAGCTTTAATCAGGGATCTGTACCGAGTCCATTGCTGTTCGTTTGTGTCTAAGAAGCGTTGTTCAGGGAGTTTCGTTCGGGTTATCCAGAAAAGATACTTTATGTTAATGATTTAGTATTTGCCTGTGAAACGATAGAAAGTCTACTCGTTAAGTTGGAGAGTTTAAGGAATGCTATGGAAAGTAACCCTAATAGCAATCACCGAAATAGAAATGAAAAAGTTAGTAATGAAGAGAAAAGCTGTAACTGCATAACTCGTATACTTTGTCCACTACAAAATAAATGCCTAACCAAAAGTATTGTTTACCAAACCACAATATTTGCCAAAGAAAGACCGAATAACAAGAAGTACTACGTGGGTATGACCTCCCTATATTTTAAAACCAGATATTATGCCCACAACATCACATTTAAAGACAAGAAAACGCTGAATAAAAACAGCAACAGCAAACCATTACAAAGAAAGCGGACGCTCACCAATAATCGGATGGAAAATAGTACGACAGGCCAGTACATGTAGAAATTTCGACGTGTAGATTATGTCTGAATGAGAAATTTGAAATCCTAAACTTTAAAGACCCCCCCAAAGCCTATTAAACTGAGAGTAAATGTTACCAGGACTAAAGTGATGATCAGTGGTTGCAGTGTTGAAAAGCCTCCAGAGAGAGGAAATTTCCTCTGCTCAGTTTGTGGAAAAGGAGTTAGGAACAATTCAATCTTTTGCAGGGCCGGCGGGACAGTTATAAAAGTGGGGGGGGGGGGCTCGGTTAAACACATGCATATCAACTTAATTATTGATGACCGTAAAGTGGGGGGAAGGCAAGTAAAAAAGTGAGGGGGCTTGGGCCCCCCCGGTGCCGCCATCCATGTTTTGTGGTACTTGTACGCAAGAAGTGCACTAGAATAACAGGTAGAGAGACGATAGCCAGTTTGTGTGTGAGAAGTGTAAGACAATGGAAACAGATGAGAACTCTGATGCGGAGAAAGTATATTTGGATGGTGAGGCTTTTGAGGTTGTTCAGAAATTTTGTTACCTTGGTGATACCATTAGAGCAAGGGGAGGGGTGCTGTGACTGCAAAAGTTAGGAGTGGATGGAGTAAGTTCAAGGAACTTCTCCAATTCTTAACCAACAGAGCGTTACCACTGTCGATCAAAGGAAGAGTCTATCAGACGTGTGTGCGAGTTTGATGATGTACGGAAATGAAATCTGAGGGTTGAAGATATGTGTTGCATGGAGAAAAACAATGAGAATGATATGATGGATATGTAATGCGAGTCAGGCTTAGATTTGATGACCTCAGAAGAAGATTAAATCTTGATAGTATAGGGAGATGTGTGCAGAACAGGAGACTTAGTTGGTTTGGTCACATTGAAAGAATGGATGAGAGTTCTTGGGTTAGTAGATGTAGAACAGTTTGGGTAACAGTGAGTTACCAGGGGAAGGCCAATGGAAACATGAGAGAAAGAGGAATAAATCAAGATCTGACCAGAAATAAGTTAGTTTAACAATCGATTTCTAAAAGCCGTCCAACACATGCCAGAATGTAAAACAGCCGTTAAACTGAATTAGCATTAAAAGCCGATGGCGTCTTTTCATTGAACATCAGCAAAATTTCACACCTCATGTGTTTAAATAAGCCATATCTCTTATTTGTAGGCCAATTTGTAAAACAATTATGTAACTAGAAAGAGAATAAAATTAGCATTCCAGTGATGTTAATTTCATTTGCCTTTATACGTTAAATATTTTTATACTCAAAGTTAAAAATGAAAAAACGCTAAAAACTGACGAAACAGAAAGGAAAACTGTTTTTTTTGTTTTGTTTTTTTTAAATATTTTATACCTTACATTCTGATAAAAAAAAAAAATGCAGGCTTAGATTTGATTGAATATTCTTGAGATTTATAGGCTATTCAAACCCAGATGACCAGTTCTAGTGCCCTGTGCACTAGAACCGAATATATGACCAATCAAAGTTAACTAAGAATATTTTGAAATTGATTAGATATATCGACGCACATCATTAAGTTTCATATAGATAATAGCTTCAGAATTATTTTTATGTACAATACATAAATATTTGATAATTTTTAATGGTGTGGAAATTTCTATAAAACTTTTTGTTTGGTTGAATTCAACAAGTCGCTAGTTGAATAGCGAATGTTAACTTCATTTCACTATAGTCGCATAGTGAATTTACATTCCCTTCTCAAAATTAGAAAACTCTTTCATATTAACAACTAATTTTTCTTTGTGTTTTCATTTCATTAGACTACTCTTTTACTCTGAATTTGACAACTAAAAAAATAATTTTTGTTCAAGTTTTTCAAAGTTTATTGTGAAAAAATAATGGACTGACTCTGTTTTTTTGTTTTTTTTCTACAATCCTTCTAGACTGAGGCAATTTAATGTTTTGTCTCAATCCAGAGTGCCCCTTTTTAAGGAGCTGGATTTCCTCACATTAAAAACGACATTGTCTAACTCTGCTCTTGTAGGGAGGCAAGTAAATAGGGATTCTGTTTTTTTTTTTAACGCTTAATACACGTCGTACATGCGTGATAAAGTCTATGGTGTGTTTCTGTTATCTTGCTATTTATAATTACTCACTTGTTAAAATTTAAATCATTATTTAAAAAAAAACTGATGAATTATGAATTAAAGATACAATTGTACTTTTTAATGAAACTAGTAATATATAAAAAGAAAGATGTTTCCTCACCTTCTGCTAACATCGCAAAAGTTTTCACAATATTTAAAGAGAACATCTTTTGTTTGCATACCCACATTAAATAAAATAAAAACACAACTATTTGTACTTTAAATTCATATTTATCATTGTTTTAATATCTATCGGTTTGTTTTTCTATGCAATGTTTTTTATTTTTATTTACGAACTTACTTATTAGAAAAATAGTAAACTACGAGTTAAAAGTCCGATAAAATTGAAATAAATTTTTATTATACTTTTAATTCTCGATCCCTATTTACTTGCATTCCCCACGAGGGCAGTTAGATACAAGGTCGGTTTTTAATGTAGGGAAAATCCAGCTACTCAAAAAGAGGCACTCTGGATTGAAATTGCCTTGGTCTAAAAGGATTTCTTTACTGACTCAGGACAGAAAAGATGAAGTTTAATATCAGGACAGATATTACACTTCGATCCCAGCCAAAAGGCCAAATGTACAAAAAATAATAAAGCATTGCATTTTTTTATCATGAAAAAACAACTTGTAAATTGGAAAAAAATGCTCATTTGAACTTTTAATTTTTTTTTTGTTATATGAGTAATAGTGCACAGTAAAAAAGGCACAAGTGAATAATTAGGAAAAAATGTCACAAAGCAAGAACATAGGAAGGAGACAAGTATAATAAATATTTGTCCTGTGTGAAAGATGAATTAGTTCAGTTGTCAGTGGTTTTGCTCTCAGTGATTCAATTATTGAACCGAACTCAAAACTAGAAATATGTGTTATTATAATTCATATATTACTAGTTGTTGGCTGTATAAGTAAAAAACAAGCATAACCCTGTGTGAAAGATGATCACCCACTTTCCGACCAGATAGTGTTTGAATTATGTGTAACCATTTTAGTAACCATGTTCTTATTTATCGGGGGGGGGGGGGGTCTGTTGCCACCCGGACGTAGGGTCTGAGTGGCAGTGCTAGGGTTACAAATTTTATCCAATCATATTTTTTTTCCCATTATATTATGGAGGAAATACTTTGAAGAACTGAAACTTTCGAAGTCATTTTAAAATGTTGTTCTCTTTTTGAATTTTGAAAATCAAATGCAAAGGAACAAAATTATAGAGATTAGAACAATGTAAATCAATTGATTTAGAAAATTTTTTTTTTTTTAACTTGAATTCACCCCAAACAAGGCACATTGCCACTGAGAAGTAAAGGGGCTACTATGGATTAGGGGCCAGAAATTATAGGCGGTCATCCTAAGTGAGGAGTTGTGTAGCAAGATATTTGTTAACATTACATTTAAATTTCTGCATGTCGGTAGAGTCAGGGAAACAGGGAGCAGTGAGGGAGTTCCAAAGGCTGGCAGCTCGAGGAAAGAAGCTATTAGAGTAGAAAGCCCTTCGGCATCTGGGGACCTCCACAGTGAATGGATGTGATTTAACTGATTGTCTAGTTGGTCGGGTGTATTTACGTTGAAAATGAAATCTTATTTAATTGCATTTATTTGACAAATCTACACCCCACACAAACATAGGTCCCCCATGTCTGTCACCACTTTCTTCTGTCTACCCTCTTTGTGGACTTCAACCCATCAAGAATGGTGCATCTCCAAGTTAAGAGTCGTTCAGCTTAGGTTGGTTTGCTGTTTTTATTGGGAAACAGTTCTGATTCATCTTCACTTTCTTTGCCTAATTTGAACTAACTTTGTGTCTCGTGTTGTCCTCGCGCACACGTATAACCCTAACCTTGCGCACAGGTCTATGTTAGTAGATACTCTATCTATTTGTACTTGGGTCGGCTCCTTTCAATGAATTCACAGTGCTATGAATGAAGGCCGACCAAGCACGGCTCTCTATTGCCAACGTTGAAACTAGTGACAGCCATCCTTAATTCCACCAGCGAACACTGTAGATATGTGGACCGATAATCCGCTGTGCATCCCGCGTTACTGTTCTGAGCCCCGTTTTGAGTTGTCCGTCACACTGCTTCTTCTAGCCCTGAAGTGGAATCGCATCAAATGACTTTTTGGATGGATTTGTCTTGGTGATGGCGAAGAGCATGGCCAAACCAGCAAAGACGTCTTGCAAAAAGAGTTTGCTGAAGAAAGATTTGCTACTCTGACGAAACACCATAACTGGAAAAAAACTTGTTGAAGACAATGCTTCAACTGATCAAGATGCACACCACCACTTCCATCTAACACGTGCCCGTTCGGTTTACCCACCACCATCAAGAATTCATCTCCACGCCACTTCCTCTACCAATATTTGTAGATTTAAACTGGCTTCAGTAAAAGAAATATTTATTTCATGAAGAAATTTTGTAATCGAAACGAAACATTAGATCAATATAAGCATGTGTTTGTGTTGTTGTTTTCCTGTTCTGACAGTTTTGGTTTACAAATGGCAGTGATCAGTGGCGTGCAAGGGAAGGGGGGGTGTCGTATTCAAACTATCTCCCTTTCTCATAATATTTCTCAGTACCAGGACTTGAGTATTCGGGGCATACTATAAAGGAACTTGCTCTGGACATCACCAGGGCATGCATCACCAGACCTCTGCATGCAACCAGCAGTGACTCAAGCAGGGATCTGAAATCTCGGCTTTTTAGTGGAATTCTTTTTTTTCTTTTTTTTCTTCTTTTTTTTTCTTTTTTTTGTAATTCAGAAAAAGTGGAATTCTTTTGTTTTTTTAATAAAAAACTGATTTCTACTTTGGTTCGATTTTCTTTCTTTCTCATTTCCTGTTTTTTCTCTCTTCCTCTCTCCATCTTGTCTTATTTCCCTTCCCCCTCTCTCTGGAAATGTTAATTTTGTCATATTTCAAACGATTTATGATGAGGAGGCACAAGACTTTTGTTTCATTAAAGAATGACTTCCTCTCTCTTTCCCCCCATATGTGCACTTACCTGAGGTCTTTCTCTTAATGTGTTTTTTTTTTCTTTTTGATTTCTTGGACCAAACTTTTATTACAAAACTTTTTGACACACAAAATAAATTTTGAACATTCTTTTTACACAAAAGCTAATTTTAACAGGATTTAATGAATTTAAAAGCAAAAAATGCAATTAAAACATATCAGTCGATGAAAAAAAAGAAGGTATTGTAGATTAATACAATTCGCTAAAGAAATTGAGATTCTACCTTTTAGGCGATTATGTGTGAGCACCTTGAACAACTTTAAGAAAAAACAAACAATTATTTTAGAATTTAGAGTGGGCGATCAATTTCGCATATGAATTTAACGTAAGATTATCCCCCATTTCCATTTCTTTTTTGCTCTGGAAGATAAACTCTGTGCATAAAAGATACTAGCAGGCCTACTTTTCTTAGACGACTACGTGTGGTTTTACGAGTGTTTTGTTTTGTTTGGGAGGTGGGGGACTTGCCACTTGAACTTAGGGTTGATAATAGGGTTAAGGAAGGGTTTTTAGTGGGAAGGACTTGCCACTCGAACTTAGGGTTAGTGGTAGGGTAAGTAATTATTTTTTTTGTTACTAATGTTTCAGCATGAAAAAAATCCCCACCTCCCACCCTTTTCCCAAAAAATGCACAGAATTTATCTCCCATAGAAAAAAATTTTTTTTTTTGTTAATGCCTTAAAAAGCTAGAATGGCCCTGAAATTGAGGATCATCTGACGATTAATTTTACATATTGGGGAGGAGGTCAGAAATTGAGGGGGGGGGGGGGTCATAGCCTCCCAAGTTGTGAAATTGGTGGTGGTGGTTCCTCTCAATTTCAGATTTTTTTTTTGCCATTGGCCACTTATCCCTGCTCAAGATCTGAGAACTGTAGAGCAGGACAGATTTTACATTTGACGCTTGCGCTGGTAAATCAACTGTTTTTCATGAATACTAAAACTCCTTTCTTTTTGAAATGTTAAAAAGTTGATTTTATTTTACAATTTTTATTTATTTCTGAAACCATTTTTATTTGATACGTAGATGCATCTAAAGTTTTTTTTTTATTTGTGTGTGCTTTTAAATTTATAATTTTTCTATTTTAGGATTCAAAATGAAACTGGTTACAGCAACATAAAGATCCAAGTTGATACCAATTCTATCAGCATTACTACGGGACGAGGCCGTGGCCGCGGTCGTGAATGGACTTGGAAGCTGGGAATCCTAGATGTAACATTCTACCCAGCCTCTTGCCAAGGGCTGAAGTGTTCGCAAAATGGTGAATTGCATTGTACCTTACAGACTACCTTACCTAACCGTTTATTATCCCCAACACGGACGCCTTCTGTGTCGAACACTCTCCAATCTCATATGGTGGATTCTCTACTGCGGCATCAGAATAGATGTTCTTGCCGCTTTTGTGGGAAGAAAATTTTACCTACAAACAGGTAAAGCAATGCCCTTTGTGGAAATTTTATATTTATTACGAAATTTTCCAGTTTGTATAAAAGTAATCAAATCCAAGCAAACAATATGAAAGACCATTTCCAAAATAGCCATTATTGTATTGTATGCATAATTTTGAAGTAAGAATTGTGAAAATGTACTATATACATAATTTTGAAGTAAGAATTGTGAAAATGTACTATATACATAATTTTGAAGTAAGAATTGTGAAAATGTACTATATACATAATTTTGAAGTAAGAATTGTGAAAATGTACTATATACATAATTTTGAAGTAAGAATTGTGAAAATGTACTATATACATAATTTTGAAGTAAGAATTGTGAAAATGTACTATATACATAATTTTGAAGTAAGAATTGTGAAAATGTACTATATACATAATTTTGAAGTAAGAATTGTGAAAATGTACTATATACATAATTTTGAAGTAAGAATTGTGAAAATGTACTATATACATAATTTTGAAGTAAGCATTTAGAAGTTTTAAGTGAGAATTTATTTAAATAAGTGGATAACTTTTATTTATTTATTTTTTGCTTGTTTTTGTAGTTGTTTTTTGTTCATTTCTTGCAGGAAATTTCAACGTGTTCTTCCGTTGCCATCAGAAGCATGGGCAGAAATGTCTGGTAATCATTTCTGCCATACGCATGATACGCCCAGAATGAACACACGAAGTAAGCAAATTAACAGCAAGGGTCTACTGTTACCCAAACCTGGAGACTGTCTTGTCGGCGACCTTTATTTCTTGGTCAATTCTCGTGATATTGATCGCAGTGCTCTTCTCATAGAACCTAAGGCGGCTCAGATATTGTGCAAAAGATGTCGAACTGAGTTGGGTGCTACCCTGGAGGCTACTACTGAAGATAGTGAGTAAAGCTGGCGTGATTTATTTTTCTCTTCATTAAAAATCATTTTTGATTTCTATAAAAAAACACATACGGGGTGTTCGGCACAAATTTGATACTTTAAAAAAAAAAAATTTCATTTTGAAGTATTTAATAGTGGTAAATCAAGATGAGTGATTTGAAGAAATAACAAACCTAAAATTATTTATATATTCATCTTATGTATGTTATTTCTTCAAATCACTCATCTTGAGGAAGTCTTGAAAGAAAGACGAAACGTTAATTTTAGGTATGTTAAATAATAGCTATTTCTGTGTACTAGTGGTTAGTTTGAGAGCTGGAGACCATGGACGACTGGAAAGAAGCAGAATATTGGAAGAGAGTGACCTGCATCTTAATGATTTGCGCTGGATTAAAAATTTTGAAATCTTAACAGCAGCTCTGCGCTCTTTGAATACTTGGAATGCCATGAGATGTGAGTTGGAGAATTACGACGGAGATGAGGAAGCATTGGCTAACAGGAAGGATCATAGTAGGTGTTCTGATTGTATCTGCACAATGAAATTCGTTGAAGCTGAAAAAAATAGTGTGACAATGCAGATCTTGGCAGGAGGGATGGATGTCGTAGTTGCGACTATGAAGAAGGCGCTGAACGAGAATCTTCGTTAACTCTTCAAGAGTCGCAAGGGCCAACCACACAATGCCAAGGCCCAAGACAACCACCTTACGAAAGCCAAGAAACTCCTCAACAAGGTCAAACACTCAGTTAAGCCAGGGATACTCTGTTTCTTCTAAGGGCCAGTTGCACAGAACACAGAACCGGTGGCGAGCCTACAGTCTGCACAAAGGCCCCTAAGAAATGTGATGGTCTTTGAGTGCTTTTCCAGTGTAGACCACACCATGCCGCCTCACATCTTCGGAAATAGACTTCGACTCGATTCACTGAGATGGCTATATTGAGTTTCTGTTCACTGTTTTCAAGTGCTGGATGGAAAGGGTGACTGCGAGAAGGCCATACGTGTGGCAGCAGGACTCGGGCTCCGTGTCATACGTCTGGGGAAAACCAAGAAGTGGCTTTCTGAGAACTTCCACAACTTCAGCAGTCCCAACATCTGGTCCCCCAACTCCTGATTGCAACCCCATGGACTATTATGTGTGGGGCGCAGCTGAGAATGACACTAAGTCTACCACATGCACCACCAAGTTCGAGCTGATTGCCAGGATCAGGCCATGGTGGCGCCTCAGGGGTGGCTTCTTTTTGTGAGCTGTATTTGGCAAAAGATCCTCTAAGCGATGCACTTTAAATGTTGAGAATACATCATCATATGACTTTTTTTTTCTTTTCTAAAAGTGTAAGATTTGTCTTGAACACTGTGTGTGTGCGTGCGTGCGTGAGAAAGAAAATGTGACCTGATAGGTTAGATTCTTTGAATCGAGAAGAAATGAGTTTGCAAAGCAAGTTAAATTCAATAAAGATAAAAAAGACAAAATTCCAAATTAGTTTTTCTATTTGCTATATCTTCCTCCTTCTCTTTCTCTATATCTCTCTTTTTCTCTCCAGCTATGTGTTAAATACTATTAAAATTTATGGTGATATTCCGTATTGTTTATAATGGACTATTCCTTATCCTTTATTATTATTATTTATTGCTTTATCTTCGACTGTTAATAAACAGAGAGAAATAGTGACGGAAGTGAGAATGGGATTGCAGGCTGCAGACAAAACGTCAGAGTCCTGACTAAAGGAAATACAATGGAGGAGGAGGAGGACGAGGATGGATCTTTTACGAACATTGTAAAGCTTTTGAAAGAAGATCTCAAACTATTTACTCAAAATAAATTTGCTTTTATTATTATTTTAATACTCTTTTGGTGCTGAAAGCACATATGAAAAATGCATTTCCAAATAAAAACTCTTTTATATTTAAAAAAAAAATTTATCTAACATAGTTCACAACCAAACAAGGCAGGCCACCACTGTAGACGTAAGGGGATACTGAAAAGAAAGAAAAAGGGAGAAGGTTTGGGGGGGGGGGGGTCAACCTAAATTGAGATCTGCACAGCGAGATGTCTGTTTACATTAATTTAAAATTTCTTGCATGTTAGTACTGTCGGGGAAACAGGGGGAAGGGAGGGAGTTCCAGAGGCCAGCAGCATGAGGAAAGAAGCTATTTGAGTAGAAAGCTCTCCGGCACCTGGGGACCGCCACAGTGAATGGATGGGATTTAGTTGATTGTCGAGTTGGTCTAGTGAATTCACGTCTAGGGGGCACCAGAGTAGCCAATTCATCGGAGCATATCAGGCAAAAATGAAGAAAAATTACGAGTAGATTTTAATTACAAGTAAAAATCAGTTTTATCATATTTTCTAGAATACATGGGTCCTAACGTAAAAAAGTGTACTATTTCTTGGAATTACGACCTCTTAAAAGAGTTACCTCCCCTGTTTTACATAAATCTTCCCAAATGATGCAAAATACGATAAAATTTATTTTTAAGTTTAATTAAAATGCGACTTCAGAATTTTTGATGAGAATACTTATTTTTGCCTGATACGTAAGTATATAGAAGGGTTTTTATTTAGAAATGCGTTTTCATATGTGCTTTCAGCTCTATAAGCACCGTTTTTATTTTGAAGAGTATTATTTAAAAGCACTTCATTTTCATTTTTATTTTAAAATAGAATATATAGTAGTACTAAGTACGCGTGTTCGTTTCATGTCTAAACATTCAGTCGCGCCCAGGTTTATCCAAAATATGAATAAATGCTGTCGTTTTTCGCTACTATATTTTTTTTGTATATTTTAGCATCAGAAGAAAATCAGTCTGAAAAATTTGTTTGTAAGATTTATTCTTACAGTATCAACTTGCAGCCTTTAGTAGACGAGACAGGTGAACCTCTTAGCTGTATCAACAGGTGAGTATTGCAGATTTTATATCTGTAGAAAACTACTGCTCACTGTAAGTTAACCCTAACCCTAACTCCTCATTGTAAATTGGCATTGTACGATGGAAGTGTCTTTCAAACAAGGCTTGGTAGCCCAAATGAGAGATTCTGATTTCAGTTTCTTAAATTGTATAAAGCCCAACTTAGTATTCTTCCACCATTAGTAATAATTTCTATATACTTGCAGTGTTTTTAAATTTAAAGAGATGGGCATGTTTTCAAGGCTCTGTGAATTTTACATTTCTGATCTATAATAAATATAATCTAAACAATTTGTTTTTTTAAAGAACAATATATGATCAAAGACAGATTTTGACTCGGATTCTAACTATTGAAAATGTAAAAAAAATTATCCGATTCCGACTTGTGAACTGTTTAAGATGTCCAATTCTAATTCATTAAATTTTTAAAATGTCTGGTTTCGACTCTTGAAATTTAAAAAAATGTCTGGTTCTGATTCTGACTCCTAAATCACTGAATTTTCTCTGATAATGCTTACACATCCCTGATTGCAAACTTGGATTGTTTAAGGAAATTAATTTTCAAGCCCATAAGTATCGTGTGGCTGGGTTGCAACATAATGAGTGAGAAGTGAGAGGTCGATCAGCCTTTGTCTCTGACTAGACTCGGCAGCAGGACTCGGCGCCATGTCATACGTCTGGAGAAAACCAAGAAGTGGCTTTCTGAGAACTTCCACAACTTTAGCAGTACCACCAGCCACTGGGTATAGAGTAATGGTTAAATTGATACAACAGTTCATGATGTTTTTTCTGGGATAAATAAAGAAGAGAACAGTCAATATTGTGTTGTTACAATGTTCGTAGTCTTCAGCCACAAACTCCCAGCCTATTGGGTCGATGCCACTTGCCCTCATGTCTCACTTGTAGACATCCTTGTAGACAATTTGAACGAGTCAATGCAACAGTTCACCAAAATAATGCGGCACTTTCTTCTTCTGTTCGCTTCCTTGAACGAGTCAACACAACGTTTCACCCAAATAAATGCAACACTTTCTTCTTCCGTTCGCGTCCACCTCCCAACGCATCTCCCAAAATCACATTTTGTCGTGCTCCTTATAGTAGTGACATCTCATATATGCTAATGAGCACGCCAAAGCTGCCTGCTGCTGTTTCCTCACTTTGAAAAAATTAAATGAAACTTTTTTAAGTGGGCGTTTCCGGGTTCGAGTCTGCAGCTCTCCTCCGCACAAGCAGCAAACCAAACGTCTTCTCTTCGATCGCCGCGGACAAGTGTCTTGGTTCACAGCAGTCGGCTGCCTCTCCTGCTCTCCGCTACACAATTTATGGAAGATTATAACAATGCGGAAATATAACATGTTGTAAAGAAGGAAAATTGAATACTGATAAGACGATTTTTTGTTTTTAATTGAATCTTACTTGCTTCCCGATTTCTCCTCGATCACTAGAATTGTGTGATGCTAAAATATCACAATATTTTGGGTATATTATCCATTTCTCAAGTGTTTTATATCTTTATCTAAACCTACTCTCTGCCTCGTACAACCTGGTATATTCCTTGAATTATTTAAATTCTTTCAAAATTTAAAATGAATAAAGTCAAAACGAAAACTTGCCGTTGTGTAAGTACTGATATTTTTTTGGATGCCTATTCAACAACTGTACCAATTTTTTTTTTTATAGCATTATGACAAAAAAATTTTTTTTAATTTTACACTTTACAAAAAGATTGGAATAACCAAAAAACCCGATTATCGCAATATCGTAGCTGTAATTAAAGAAAAATGTTATCAGATCTAAATTTAAAATGCTTAGTTTCTTTCTTTGTTTTTTGTTTTGTTTTTGTTATAATATCTGTAAGACAAAAGGAAACATAGGAAAAAAAAAAAGATGAAAAAATTAAAATTTTAGCCAGTCTCTTTTACCCCCTTCTCTCAACAAATCAAACGAAACAGCTGGAAACTTATGTCTATATTGGTAGAATATACAGCATAATCACGTTGACACACCAGTTCTCACTAGATCACCAAAGTTACGCGATGTTGATCCTGATCAGCACTGGATGGGTGACCATTTCGGAATATCAGGCACTGTATGTGGGAGAATGACGATTCCTTTCCTACAAAAACTAACTTGGTCAAAATCATTTCTCCTGACAGGGATATACATGTTACGTATACCTGCCCTCTTAGGTTAAGTCTAATGTCTCACAAGTCACAACCAAATAAAATATGTGTCTGTTTATAAACATACCTCCGTGTCTCCCACGTTCAATTATAACAATCCTCCATGACTGAGGCAGTCATTCCATAATCGTCTCAAGAGATGAATTCTCACTGGAATTAAAGTTCCTATTTACTTGCCTTCCCACGAGGGCAGAGTTAGACACAAAGTCGGTTTTTAATGTGGGGAAAATTCCAGCTCCTCAAAAAGGATTACTCTGGATTGGAACAAAAATTAAAATTGCCTCAGTCTAAAAGGATTTCTGTTTCACTGATCGAGAACAAAAAAGATAAAGTGTAGTATCAGAACAGATACCACACTTTGCTCCTAGCCAAAAGGTCAAGGAAAAAGTGGAACACAACAATACAAAGGAAAGAAGAATGCAAAGAAAGGACCTTTTATTGGGCTGTTGTCCATGCCTTCTCTTCTGCTAGTGGTTATGGATCTTTGGGACCATTAGCCGCCTAATTTATCGGCGATGTTAAGACATTCTCTGCGCGTGGTGTTCACCTCACAAATTTTCAACAAACTATTTCCTCCTCTCTTTTAGCCATGTGATGTCATGTCTGTTTCTAGTACATGGCAGGATCGAGATGACATTAAATGCACCCAATGACTTCACCGATCCCCCGTGTGTCAACCTTAGCTCGCAAATCTAAATCACAAGATTAATACTAGCAAACTATTACTTAGTATTCAACACATGTGGCTTACGTTAACCGCTTGTGAATTCAATATATCTTAGAAACTTCTTCCTTAATTCGCATGCGGGCGAGAGAAGATGCTGCTTAAACACGCCCCGAGTGAATGCCGTACCGATACAATATAGAAAAAAATCGACTTAGCAAACTAGTGGATGATGTCTTTTCTTTTCTCATAGTCCCTTTCCCACTAAAAAAATGTTGCTAGTCTTTCTCCACTCTATTGTTATTTTCGTGGCTGGTGCTCGACTTAACTCCAGTATCTTGTCCTTCCCTCTGTAAAACATTCACAGCAAGAACTCATCTAGCTACCATCCACTACAAAGAACTTTCCTTTCTTCCGCTGTGTACCTAAAACAGAACTTCCATGGACAGTTTCTTTCCAAGAATTTCCTATATGTGGAACACAATACCCCAGGACTGCTTCCCTGCTGACTCCAGTATGGTTATCTTCAAGTCTAATGTCAACAAGTATTCGTCGAGCTGTCCTCTTAAATAACTCTTCCTGCTAACTGTTTTACTCATACCTATAGCCTTGGTCTTTTCAAGACTAGGGCCAATAGGCATTTCCTGTCTTTGCGATAATCATCTTTCGTTCTTGTAAACTCCTTCTATAAAGTGGCTTCATGCGTTGTCTGGAGCGATTTGCGTTAAAAAAATTTTTTAATTAAATTTTGTCCATCCCACCCATCGTTTCTAATCCTCTCATAGTCATCAAACTGACACTCCCATTAACCTTGAGTGGATTTTGGCCTTGGTAAAAAAAAATGTTAGCTGTACTAGATCCATTTCTTAACTCTGAGTTCCTTCTTTATCTAGGATACATCTTTCCTCATTAAAGTCTTATCTTTTTAATTATCATTTTCGAATCTATGATCTCACATGACCAAATCAACCAATCAGACGCTACTTTGTATATGGTAGCATAACTGACCTTTGGGTCAAACCTTGTCAATGATAATTACTAACCTTTACAAACTGCTCTTTATTTTAAAATCCTATTATTGCCGATATTAATTAACTCTGTGTCCAATCTTGCTGAATACATTTATTACCAGACATTTCAAGTTCAAGTTTTTATAATGAATGTAGAAATGGTTTTAAGTGCATTAATTGTTTTTTGTTGTTTTTAGATGGACATTCACCGAAGAGTCTTACTTAGCAAATTACTTGAATGAACAAAGTCGAACCTACACAAGTTTTAAATTTATAATTGAATCTTCAAAAACTGAATCTCAACCAGTCATGACATGTTTGGTAAGTTTAATATTTTTAACAATCTCTATCTATCCTATATATCTATCTTTGTACTGGTACAGTTTGTGACCCATGCTGAAACCGTAGGAAGATGCCGAATGAAAATGATCCAGAGTCAAAATCAAAATGAGGTGATGCTATCAAACAGGAAAAAATAATGAAACAACATGTAAAATTTGATGAAAAAATATTTATTTTTTGACGAATATATGATACAACTGTTATAATTTTTTTTTTCACAAGAAATTTAAGGTTTGTTTAATTATGATGTTTTTTTTGTTTGTTTTGATAAATTGACCGACTAGGTTATGGTTTGGGTTATAGTGAAATACAAGTTTTCTTTACCTTTTTTTAGGGTTAGAGTGGAAAAAAAACACGAGTTTCTTACATTTTTTTAGGGGTTAGGGTTTCCAAGAAATTTTTTTTTTTTTTTCAAAAATTTTGCAGATTTTTGTTTGCATTGGGGCAGACGAATTTTACGATTTACTTTTTTCTTTTTTTTTTTCTGTAGACAAATTTAACTTCATTGAATAAAACTTATTGTTCACCCCAAACAAGGCAGGCCACCACTGTAGATGTAAGGGACTACTGAGAAAAAGGGTGAAAGTTGGGGGGGGGGGGGGGGGGCAACCTAAATTGGATGCTGCGCAACGAGATGTCTGTTTACATTAGTTTTAAATTTTTGCATGTCAGTACCGTCAGCAAAACAAGGAGGAAGTTCCAGAGTCCAGCAGCACGAGGAAAGAAGCTTTTGGAGTAGAAAGCTCTTCGGCATCTGGGGGACCTCTACAGTGAATGGATGAGATTTGGCAGATTGTCGGATTGGTCTAGTGAATTTACATTGTGGGGGCACCAGAGCAGCAAGTTCGTCAGAGCACAATCCATTGAAGTACTTGTAAAACAGGCACAAGGAAGCAACATTGCGGCGATGGGACAGGGGCTGGAGCTTGGTGGATAGTGAGGGACCTATCAAGTTGGCAACTCTTTTTGGACCTTGTTTAAGAGAGAGGGAGACTAGTGGATGATGCCCCAACACAGATGTGGCAACAATACTCCATGGATGGTGGCTTTGTAGAGATATAAGATAATGTCAGGTGTGAGAAGTTTACTAGCACAGTAGAGGGAGCCCACCTTCTTTGCAGCAGCCCTGGCAATGTCTTCAATGTATTTATTTCAATTCATGTTATCTGTGAAAATTAGGCCGAGGAGTTTGAATGATGAATTCTCAGGTAGCATGTTTTATTTGCCATGACAATCGGTAGTTGAAGAGGTTTCTTGTAGTTATTGATGGAAAGTAACTTTGTCTTTGCGGCATTAAAAGTTACCAACCATTTCTGACTCCAATCCACTACAGACTGGAGGTCATTTTCTAAGGATTCAGCCATTGCCTCAGATACGTGCGCATCGGTTTTGCCCACATGACGAGAGTAGAGCGTGGTGTCGTCAGCAAATATTCCTATCTCAGTCTCAATGACATCAGAGAGGTCATTTATCAAAATCAGGAACAGTAGACGTCCAAGGATGGATCCCTGGGTTACACCAGCATTTATGTCATGTTGCTTAGATGAACGGCCATCGAGGACAACCTGGATCTTTCTTTTTGTTAGGAAGGATTTAATTATATTAAATATTTGTCCAGTAATACCATATGAGTGCAGTTTTAGGAGTGTCAAAGGCCTTGGATATATCAAGTGCTACCGCTCTAGCTTCACCTGCCTTGTCCAGTGTATGATATATGAATTGAAAATTGTCGCCTGCTGTCTCGTAATCTGATTGGCTAAGCGCTTTGTCAGCTTCCGGCTGTTTACGTAAAAGATGCTGACAAAAAGTCAGTTTTAGCATAGGTCACAAACCGTACCAGTATCAAGTTAGGTATTTTTATATGTACAGGATTCACTCCCAAACTAATTGACTGATCGTTATGGATTTTGAAACACAGACACTAGGCATAAAAGTTGGTAATATATGCTATGTTTAGTTTAATTTAGTTTCATGCAAGGAGGGGATGGAAGCCATTTGTAAAAATTCTGATACCTCCAATTTTTGTGAAATTTTGACAATAAGAGATGTTCCCCAAATTTCAGATTTTTTTCTTTTTAGGGGGCATAATATGAGCGCAACCTCCCATTTGAAAATTAAAATATTTCAGATTTGTATTGAATTTGATTCATAGTCACAAGCAAGATTCCCTGAATTTCAATTTCTTCTTAAGACCTGAAGTTGAAGCCTTAAATTTTATACATTTTCTAGAATCAAAATCATATAATGGATTTTGATCAAAATTGGAATAAGAATTCTAGACATATGGTTTAGTAGCATTATATATACTAATTAATTCTAATTATGAAACTTTATATGATTAATTAATTTATATATATATTATTATAGATATAAACCTTATTTATTATTAATGCCAGAGTGTGGAGTCAAAAGGTATCTGGTCTGACTCCGATTATGAGGATTCTAAAAATTCTGACTCCAACAATTTCAAAATCTCCGACTCCTATTCTTTATTTGAAAATCTTCCAATATTCAGATTTTTCTTCATTCTTTGAAGATTATAAAATCTGACTCAGACTCGTAAGAATGCTATAAGTCAGACCGCGACTCTGCAACTCAGATTAATGTTACTATTTTATTTTGTAAATTCTTTGTTAAAGTGAAACCTGGCCAGTGAGGGTTGAGGATATGGGTTGCATGGAGAGAAATTATATGAGAATGATACAATGGATGTGTAATGTGAGTCTTCAAGACAGGCTTAGTTTTGATGATCTCAGAGGAAAATTAAATCTGGATAGTATGTGTGCAGAACAAGAGACTTTGATTGTATGGCCACATTAAAAGAATGGATGATTTTTGTTTAGTAGATGTAGAACAGTTGAGGTATAGGTTCAATTTACAGGGAAAGGCCAAGGAAAATATGGGAGGAAGTGATAAGCATGGATTTGAGAGAAAGATGGGTAAATAAAGAACGGGCTAGAGATAGGTTAGTTTGGAAGTCAATTTCTAAAAGCCGTCCCATACATGCCAGTATGTAAAATGGCCGTTAAATCAAATATGATAATGATTTATAAATGATGATTTTGGGATCACCCCCAACCCTTCACACACACATGCACTCAAAATGAACGAAAGAAGAAAAAACCCGAAACCCATTTTACTAATTTAGGAGACTGGAATAGGAATTAACCTGTAATATTTTTAAACACGTGAATTTAGAAGATGTGACTTATTTTCAACTGGGAATTTATTTACCTCCCCCAGGAGGTTAGGCACAAGGCCAGTTTTATCTTACTCCCACAAGGTAAGATGTGACCCAAGGTCGGGTCGGGAAAGTAGGACTTGAAAAGCCAGCGCCCGAGAAGGTGAGCACTCTGGCCATTAAAAATTGCCTGGGCAGCCCCGTCGGCATTCCCCGGTAGGGGCACCTCAGGCAGTAAGCTATACACTTACTCCTCCCCAAAGAGGGGAGGCAAAGCCTGGGAGGGTAGACCTCCTAGGACTGCATAGGATAGACCCATAGACCGGCGTAAATCAAGCCCCAAAGGCCAAGACAATACCAGTCTATGGGGTACAGATACTACACTTTGATCCCGACCAAAAGGCTGAGATAGCAAGCAGACTGGGAACTGATAATGAATTTAATTCATTTAGGTTCCTCAAAAATTGTAATAACCGTTGTTATCGATTTAATAACAAACCAAAAATGATCAAAGAACAAAGTATAACCGTTAACAGATTTATTTAACAATTTACACATTAAAAGGTAATGTAGGAGCCGCTTGATGCGTTATGATTAAAGTATGTGATGCGAGGCACTTTTGTTTCTCTTCCAAACTTTCATGGCCGATGTTGTTCACTCTAAGGGCAGATAACCCTCCCTTTCGTGTAAGGGAAATAATTCAGTATTATTTTATTTTAATCTGTGCTTAACAAAAATCATCAAAGTTTGTTTATGTTTGGAATAAAAGCTAAAAAGTTTTATTTTAAGAAATAAGTTTTATTCAATGAAGTTAAATTGTCTACACTGGTGATACCAGATCAGGCTGCCCTGTGGCTCCCTGAGACGAAATTCACCTACATTGACGTTTTTTGTTTTTTTGTTTGTAAAACTTAATTATGTTCTACAAAACCAAAAACAACAGCCCCTCTCCCTTTCCCCCTCCCCTTTTTTATTTTATTTTTAGAACTTGAAGCATAAATCTTTTACTATAATGACCAGATTCGGCATTAAATAACCCAAAAAGGGTTGATATGCCGTAAAACAAAACTACCAAACCAAAAACGATGATTAAACATTTGAAGATATAAAGAACTTGAAGCATAAAAACTTTTACTATAATGACCAGATTCGGCATTAAATAACCCAAAAAGGGTTGATATGCCGTAAAACAAAACTACCAAACCTAAATTGTCTACAGTAATTTAAATGCATTTTCAGTTTTCGCCTTCAATCATTTTCTTGATATTAATTTCTTATGTTTTCGCACGCGTATATTTACAAATAACAACCTCGATAACTTTTGAATAATTACTTTTTAAAAATAAAGTTTGCATTAAACGCAATAATTACCAAAGGGTTTCTGATAATAATTAAATACATGCGTTTATTATTTTAAAAAATAAATTTGTTGTTGTTCCTATTTACTTCCGCCCACGAGAGCAGAGTTAGGCACAATGTCAATATTTAATGTGGGGAAAATCCAGCTCCCCAAAAAGGGGTACTTAGAATTGGAACAAATATTTCAGTTACCTTGGTCTAGAAGAATTTTGTGACACTGACCGAGGACATAAAAACTAAGTGCAGATTCGAACAGATACTACATTTTGCTCCTAGCCAAAATGCCAAGGAGGCAACAAGTTGGTAGTGATGATGATGATAACTTTAACATTTGTCATAGAAAAGAAAAAAACCTCCTAATCTTTATAAATTACAAAAAAAAAAGATTCTTTTCTTTAATATTCATTAAGTTTGTTTTTTTTGTCTTTTATAATAAAGGCAAAAAGTACAAAGTACCCATTTCAGGATTACTCAGTAATATACCATTGGTTTATTTGACCAATCGACCTTCCACCCTTATGTTTATTCATTTTAATGGGGAATTCATTTTCATGCTGAAACAAAATAAAATTCCTCGACTTTTAATATCTTAAAGACCATATAAATTAACCTTTTTGTTGTTTTTTTTTTTCCTAAAAAATAAAATTTGACTATGTTCATGCACAGTAAATTTTTTCCACATTGGAATACATCAAATAACACTACGACAATCATCATTTTGTTGTTTTCCTCCAAATTACTAAAATGTCAATTGAAAATTATTTCTTCGTTTTCTGTAAAGAAGACGACAGCCTCAGTAATTGCTGCCCAGAGGGCAGGTAGTTTTTGCTAGTTTACAATATTTTTAATAGTTATGTAAATAACTAGCTGTATTTACCCAGCATTGCCTGGGAGTCTGATTAATTTAATTTTTGTTGCCCCCACAACCATTTTTTTTACTTTTTTAACTATGCTGATTTTTGTTGTTTTTTTTTTTAATTATTTTTTTTTTGAGTAGGATTTTGAAACTTAAATTTAATAATTACAGTATCATTTGGTTATTAAATCATTCCTTGAACAAAATCGTTATAAACCTGTAAGTAATTTTTTTACGATAATGTTGTTTAAATATCTATTTATAAAATGATTGGATGCAAAAAGCTTAACAAAATTTCAATCTTTTAATTAAACGAGGATTTGCTAAGAATTTTAATGCCAGAAATGACTTTCTATTTCGACAGTTAAAATGCTTCCAAAGTCCTTTCAAATTTTAAAAGGTCATAAAGTAATTCATTCCGTTTTTTTTTTTATTATTATTTTTTTATACAACTATCAACAAAATATTAAAATGGCTGACTTTTTTTTTTTGCAAAGAAACCGAAATGCATTCTGGTGAATTTAATTTTGTAATTAAACTATTTCTTTTGAATAAAATTTTTTTAAATTCATTTTATTTTATGCTGTTTTTATTTCAATAAATAAGCGATTAATAGTAAATAAATAAAAATGAATAATTCAACGTGTAATTATCAAAGCTTCAGTGTAAAAAAAAAAAACACAGAGATATTAAGTAGTTTTGTCATTTTATTAATATAGATTGACTCTATTCATATTTTTGCATGGTATTTTTGTATTTATTTCTATTTTGTCTGTAGGTGTGGATGTTGGATATGATCCAAGTGTATGAATTAAGTGATATTCCAACAGCTGCCGAACATAAACATGTCCATGAATTGTCCTTGGAACCGGAAAGGAGACAGAAGATCTTATACAGAGCGAAAATCCGTAGTCTCCCTGGAGCATCCCCAAAGCAAAGGTAAGTCAGGCTCAATCTTTAAAAGCAAAGTATTAGCCACACTCTCTTAAGATACCGAATAGTGAGTTTTGTAAAATACATTGCTAGTCTTTCTCTACTCTATCGTTATTTTCAATCTATGCCCTGTAAGACATTCACACCAAAAACTCGTCTAGTTACAACCACTGTCAATAATTTCCCTTTCTCCCTCTCTGTGCCTAAACAAAACTTCCATGAGCAAAGTTTCTTTCCTACAACTACTCGTCTGTGGAACACAACCGCAAGGCTGCTTCCCAGCTGACTACAACATTGTCGTTTCAAGTCCAATGTAAACAAATTCTTGTTAAGCCGTCTTTGCAAATAATCAAATTCTGCCAAATTTCCACTATCATTACCAATCATCACAGTCGTGTTTCACCGTCCACCTGACACTCATTAACTCTTATCCTCGAATGGCTTTTAGGCCTTGATAAGTGGTGAAACTTTAGTAAAAAAAAAAAAATTAATTGGCAACTCTGAAATCTAGTGAAGGGTGATCTCTTCTGTTTCTTACAGCCTCTTACTCACAAGAGATGTTGCTAGTCTCTCTCTACTCTATTATTTCTATGGAAAGTGCTTGACTGAGCTCAAATCTCTGGTTTCTTTTCGTAAGACATTCACAGCCAAAATTCATCTTATTACCATAACAGAAAAAAAAAACTTTCCATTTTTTCATATACCTCACATCAAGCAAAATTTCCATGGACAGAGCTTCTTTGTTGAACACATTACCACGGGACTGGTTCCCTTTAAACTACAACATAATCGTCTTCAAACCCAATGTATAACAAACACTTGTTTTGAACCGTCTTATAATCAAACTTCATTCCATCCCATCAATCCTTATCCTTGAGTGACTTTTGGCTTTGATAAGTGGTGACCCAACAATAAAAAAAAATTTTTTTTAAAGGATACGATTTCCCAACCCGATCTTCGACTACTCCAGGTCTTTCCTCCTCCCCACCTCCCCTGGGTATGACACGAAACTGCATTCAGTGGATAGCCTCCCATTTGGGGAGTAAGGACTGACCTCTTATTTACCACTATTCCCAGATCCACTCTGGGTCGGGTAGTGGCAGGGTCCCATCTATAAATGATACAGGGTAGTATTTATGTTCTTTTCCATAAAGCAAATTCCCCAAAAAACTATGTCACTGTATTCCAGGGAGGAAACCAGCTCAATCCGAGTGGGTTGAATGCCGCCACAAGTACAAGCAAGTACAATACAGGGATTGAGTTAGGTGCAGAGGTTAATAGTCAAATTTGAAATGCCCCAAAAATGAGGACATCAAAACACTAAGGCAATTTTTTTTTTATTCGCAGTTGACAGAATGTTTTTTTTTGTTTTTTATTGCATCTTTCATTTGAATTAACTAAAAGAATTGAAAATGTTAAAAAAAAATGTTTTTGTTTATTTCTATAAAATACTGGATGACTTGTGACATGTTAGGTGAGTATTTGTTGTATATACTGTTAAATACCTAGAGAAACATTTTGAAATTTCCAAAAGATTTACATTGTGATGTCATAGTGGATTCCCTCTTTCTTCCCTTTCCCTTCTACCCCTCTCCTCCCTCCCCCAACTATCTCTCTCCCATCTTTTCCCCCTCTCCATCTCTCTCCGCCCTCTTCTACCCTATTTTCTCCCCTCTCCCTGTCTCTTCTCTCTCTCCTTTTCTCCTTCTCTTCTCTCTCCATCTTCTGTCTTCTTCCCTCTCTCTCTCCTCTTATCTCCCATCTCTATGCCCCCTCTCTTCTCCCCACTCTTTTCTCCCCTCTCCATCTCTTCTCTCTCTTCTCCTCTCTCCATATTGTCTTCTTCCCTCTTCTTCTTCCCAATTTTCTCCATCTCCTCTTGACCCCCTCTCTCCCCTGTTCCCCTCTATTTCTCTTTTAATTACATCATTCCATTCCTCTCTGTACTTACCATTTGCCTTTCATTTACATCAGCCGTCACCATCTAAAACGTTCCTATACAGCTGAAAAGTGTGCATGGTGACAAGCAATATAACAACAGCATAAAAACTGTAGTAGTAGTATACATAGATAATGTAATATTTGTACTATTTCATCTTTCTTTTTAATTTTTTTTCAGTAATACTGATGATGAAGTATTTGATCTATGGCTGAATGATCCCTCAGTTCTGCATCTCACTTTATCATCTCGACTCACAATGTCTCTCCTTCAACTCTTGACTTGCAGCACCAACTCGCTTCCACTTTGGTGTCGCAGAATCAATGAATTTAATGTAAGTGATCTCGCTTCATCTCTAGAAATGTGAACAACAAACGGTAAATAAGCTCTGCAAAATTTAGTTTAACCAGCATTGATGAAAAGCAGATTACGTAAATAAAGTGTGAATTAGATGAGAAGTGGTGAGAGGAACAGAATGATGTAAATAATTAACAGAGAGATAGAAGGAGGGTCTGTTATGATATCACAATGTATTTTGACTTTGTGAAATCCTTTAGCTTTTTAATCCTTGTAAAAGCATGCTTATTAACTCATTTTCAAAGTTAAATTATATCTTTAATAATGATATATATATATATAACAAATACTGACCAACGGGTCATTTTGTATAAATTATTACTAGTGGAATGTTTCTACGGTCAGAGTGCACACTCGAAGATCTTTGTAAAATTTCAGGAGTCAGAATCAGGCAAAAGTTTGGGTTAACACCTTCATAGCGCTGATGTCATCATAAATGCAACTGAATCAATTTATCCTTACAGAGTGAGCGAAAAATTTCTGATTACTTTGGCTAAATACTCTCGTCACAATAGAAATGTATAAGGCATAATCACGTTGACACACTGGTTACCATTAGATCTTTGAAGTTAAGCAACATTGAGCCTGGCTAGTACCTAAATGGGTGACTATTTGGGAATACCAGGTGCTGTATGTGCTCTCCGCTTATCTTGGCATTGTTTCCAATCGTCCTGGACTTCTTGCCACTGGAATCAAGCAGTGCCGATTCAGGAGAGGTGGTGTTGTTGTGGATTGCGCAACCCTTGCTTCACAATTACAGGTGCAGCCACTTTTACAAGGGGTATCCATTGTATCTGAATGGAGGCCATAGTGATGAATAGAAATGGAGCATTTAGCCAGATGAGTCGTTTTATTTGACTGCCTGGAAATGAGATCTTCCTGCTTCATCCTCAACCTCAAATCCAAATAATCTTTACCTATCATCATTTTTTACTACATACGTTGATAGTAGGTATAAACTAACCAGCAGAGTTTAGAGTGCGAAAACGGGTAAATATAGTGAAATTCCTTTCAATTTCAACTTGTGATAACTCATTTATTCTTGGGGTTATTTTGATGAAATTTGGATATAAACAAAATTTAATCTTTTCTTTTTATAAATGTACAATTCTTTCTTTTGTTTCATTAATAGATTAAGTTAAGTTACTATTTTCGGTTACGAGCAATTTATTTTTTAATGTTTGTGTTTTTCAACTTAATGTGAACGATTTTGTGTGTCTCCATGCATATAAAACCAGTCCCATCTTAAAGGAAAAAAGAACCACTTTATGAGCATTGATGGGCTTGATATATGGTTATAAGTTGTCTTTCACAAAAAAGATCCAAGTTGAAAACTTTAGTGAATGAAATTTTTGCCCTATTATGAAATTGGGTTTCCATTTGTTTTTACATGGTTCAAATCTGTTTATTTATTGGTTTACTCTTAAAATAAAAGACTAGCTTGATCTCTACCGTGCTATGAATTATATTAAGAAGATCCAATGTGTGAGGTGTTGAAATGAATCTTATATGAACAGTCAAAGTTCTGATTCCATGTTATTTTTGTATGTTTTTTTCAAGAGGTAATGTGATTTTGTCCAATCTTTAGATTAGCTTGATCTAATAATTATTTTAATTTAATTATTTTTTAAATTTTTTATTTAGCACAATGTGACATTACATTTGTAAAGATTTTTCACTTATTCAAAGCCTGTATTTTTAGTTATATATGGTGAAAATTGGCTTCTAGACAAAAACACATAAAATGGCAAACTTTGTAATTTCTAACAAACTTTGAACCGTCATAATTCGGTAGCTAATTGTGTTACCAAAATAATTTGGGTGCTTATATAGATCAGAGCACATGAAAAACGTATTTCTAAATAAAAACTCTTGTTTATACTTACATAGCAAGCAAAAATTAGTATAGGAAAAAAATATCCAGTCAATTTTATCGTATTTTGCATTGGGCATTCATTTTCGGAGAAGCTGTGCTCTGTCAAAATGACAGATCGATTTTTCTCCCTTGTATTATCTTACTCTTCAATATTACCTGCGTTACGCTAGGCCCCATGGATTCAGAAAAATACGCTAAAATTGATTTAAAAAAATCAATTTTAGCGTATTATTAAAATCTTCTTGATATTTTTTTGAGTAGATTTTTAATAAACGTAAAAAATCAATTTTCACTTTTTTTTTTCTTTACAAAAGATTTTATTTGGAAATGCGTTTTTCATATGTGCCCTGATTTATATAAGCACCCAAATTTGATATTGTTTATATTCTGCAAATATTTATGTGCCCATAAGGTTTTAGATATAATGAAAGTAAAATTTTGGTTTGTGATAACTATGTAATGCTGCTTAGAATATATGTTGGAGACAAGAAAGTCTCATGAAAAGTGAATATCTACTTAGAATCCAATTTAATTGTCATCTGGCAAAAGCTTTTTTTGAATTTATTGAGATTTTAAGACATTTTACAATGATCATTTTTTTTTTTTCCAATTCCTTTTTAGGTTGGTTTTCTGCGCCCTCCTTAGAAGAAGATTCAAATGACCTTTTGGCGGTCGCTGTTATTTATAAATGACCAACTGACAAGGATGCAAAATACGTTTCAGGTTTTCCATGGACAGTTACAAAAATAATTCCTTTATTTTGATTCTACTAATGTGTACATCTCAAGGCCATTCTTATACAAGCCCTGGCAAATCTGCGACAGTATCCACGACTTGGGAACCATACGAAGACCAAAATTACTACCAAATAATATTTATTGAGAAAAGTTTTAGTAATTAGTTAATTAGCAAATATCTATATTATTAGGAAGTACGTTATGATCTTTAACTCCCTCTCCTTCCATCTCTCTATCAGGAAAATATACATTTTAAGAAGTAGCTAATGATTATTGACTTCTCTCTTCTCCCATCCCTCTCCCGTCTCTCTCAGCAAATATAAATATTCGGAAGTAGCTTACCATTATTTCAATCTGCAAAGAACAAAATTAAAATAAATAAACGTTTATACTTCTACTTCAAAACAATAGTTAATCTGTTAAAAAGTTAACAATTTCATTTAAAAAAAAAATGACCATGTTCTTATCCGATTAGAGTGACAACTTTTCTGAGACTGCCGCTGCTAACTGAAAAGCCCCGCCCCCAGTCAAAACGTATCAGGCACATTTGACAGGCCTTGTTAAGTATTGCCTTGGTATATCTACATAAATTATCTTATTGAAAATTATTACATTTGTTTGTCATTGTTGTCTTGATAATGATTGCTTGGCTGATTTTCATGTAAAATAAACTGTCTTTTCTATTTCCAACAAAACCAGTTTTAGTTCTTAATCTTATCTTAATCTTATCTGCTTTTATTTTGTGCTTGCTCCTGAATGTTGAAAGGAGATAAATTTCTGAGATTTTGCACATATTCTGCCCTTTATATCATATGTTGTAAACTCTACATAGAACCTTTGCCGTACATATAGGTTTAACTTGTCTAACATATAATTTCCCATACATATATTTATAAGATTGTTGGTTGCACAAAATTTCATTAAGGTTTTAAAAAGAATAAACAGTTGGGAGGACAATATCACATAGTAATTAGGGGAAAACAAACGAGAAAAAAAACAAGCAAAAATACTTTGTTTTCCTATATATTTGATAGTAAAACTACCATTCGGTTAAAACTTTTTTGGTAATAATATAGTGGAAAAAACCCCACTTTTTGACTAGAAAACTGCCGACCAAAAGGTATCTCAGGTTTCTAGTTGAATGGTGTTTTTTTGTTTTTTTCACTATTATTACCTTTTTTATGTTTTAGTCAATTGATTATTTTACTATTGATTATATAGGAAAACAAAGTATTTTTGCTTGTTTTTTTTTTTTTTTTGCTCCCTCTTATTATTGTGCTCTGATTTAATATGACTGTTTATTCGTTTTAAAACCTATATATATATATATATATATATATATGACACCCTTATCGTTAATAATGAAGACTGCTTTCAGAAGATATCCCTGTATATAAAACATGCATATAATATGAAGGAATTAAGACAGAGTGCTCAATTAAATAAATGATATTTCAATATTATACATTTTTTTGCATGATTGGAAGTTCCATACCTCTGGTTTCATGAGTTAGGCGCAATTGAGAATTTTCAACAGTCAAAACGCGTCTGACCCATTCATTAGGTGGTATCTAATCCATAAAACCCAAGGTATGGAATGTCCAATCATTCTATAAATGTATATTTTTTTTATATTATTGAAATAAAAACATTTTTTTTTTATGTACTACATCATATAATTTTCTCATTATATACAAGATGTGCACGATATTTGTTTGCAATTTTCAACTTCTAATTTTATGCATTTTTTTTTTACTTTCGTTTTACTGTTGGGGCCCAAATACCACTTGTGCCAAACTTTTGACATAGGTGGAACCGAATTTCCAGCCGGCATAGCTCCGACACTACCATGTTGCCACTGCCCCTACCACGGTGAGGGAGGCTTGAATTTTAGGGGCCACTGTCCAATATATTCAAAGTGCAAACAAAGCAAGATTATACAATTTTAATAATACTATTTAGATGTTTTTTTTTTTGTTTTTTTTTCTCATGAATATAAAATGTTTCACTGGATCTTGGAATTACACTGCTCGACCACATCCAAAGGTGCTCCCCCCCCCATGATTTTTTTTTGTAAATAAAATCTTTTTAAAACAAATTATGGATCATCTAAGTAGAATCAACTCATAGATTCTCACCAAAATACCACATTCAATCTAAGCACAAAAGTATTGGACCAATTGTAAGACCATCAACCTCTTCCCCCCCCCCCCCCCCCCAAAAAAAAACGTTTTGGACTTCATGCCTAAGGCAAAGGATGGACTTCATGACTATTGTTTTTGTAAAAAAAATTTGCTCACATGAAATCGGTTCGATTGAGGGAATGATGACTCGCATGGTTTCGACGTGTAATATTGTCATGAAACTCTTTTAAATTAGAAGTTGCCAGGAAACGACTGAGAGAAAGGCCGATGATGAGATGAGCAGACACCCTGCACAATGATTTCCATAAAAACGGCATTCACTCGGACCAAACCTGTGATCATGCCAAGTGGAGACAGAAATCCATTATAGCAGACCCCACCGCAGCACTGGACTAACGCAAAGGAAACAGATTTACAAAAGAAAAGAAAAAACAAATCTTAAACATTTTTCTTTTTAATATTTTTATTTCGTATTCTTTTATTTCATTAACTCCTGAGGTATCTCATACCTCTTCCTCCTCCTCCCTTAACCCAACCACGGATGAATTCGGGTCGGGGCAGGCGGTGAGGATTAATTTAAGAACACGTTTACAAATATTTATGAAATTAGGCAAATAAAGATTTCAATTATTTATTTTTTTATTAAAAAAAGGACAATTAAAAAAAAATAGAAGTCATGAGACTAGATAAAAGGGGGGCTTTTCTTCAAAAGAACCAAAAAAATCATGAAACACAAAAGAGTCCTTTTTCTGCTGTCTTGTAAAACAGACTCTCTTGATTTACAAAGGGTTTGGAAAGGAGAGGGGCAAATAGGATGAAGGGTTTTCAAATCTTTTCTTTAATGAATAACTTAATTGCTCTCTTTAATCGGAACAAATACTCACACAAATAGTTGGGGAGGGGGGGGGGGCGTTCACTAATACTGATCTTTGGGCAAAAAAAGGGATATGGAAAGGGGGGGCGGAGATTTCAAGAGACAGCAGTGAGTGACCCTATAATTTTATGTTTCATAGAGGGTGACCAGAAACAACACTAATGATTGACAGATAACAACAATAAGACGACAAAATTTCTTTTGGTTTTAAGTTAATGTTCAAATGAAACCGCGTTGTGAGTTTAGCTATTATTTAATGTGTGTGTATATTCCAATTTTGATTAAAATCCATTAAATAACCTTGATTCTAAAAAATGTCTAAAATTTAAGGCTTAAGGAATTGAAATGCAGGGAATCTTGCTTAATTGATGTCTAATGACCGTGAATCAAATTTCATGCAAATCTGAAATATTTTAATTTTCAAATGGGAAGTTATGCCCATATATATTTATAAAATTAAAATCAAGATATAATGTTACTGAATCTTATGTCTAGAATCCTTATTCGAATTTTAAACAAAATCTATTGCATGATTTTGATTCTAGAAAATGTCTAAAATTTAATCTAGAAAATGTCTAAAATTTAAGCTTAAGGAGTTTTAAGAAAAAATTAAAATTCTGTGAATCTTGCTTAATTGGATAAATTCAATGCAAATCTGATATTTGAATTTTCGAATGGGGGGGGGGGATATACCCATATATGTTCCCTAAAAACCTTTAATTACTCCAAAGAAACTAAAATTTGGGGAATGTTTTAGTCTAATACCTATTGTTAAAATTTCACAAAAATTGGAGGTATATGGCCACCCATTCTTTACTCTTTTTGCATTAAACTAAATATAGCCTACATTACACTCCCTTACGCCTAGCAGCTGTGTTCCAAAATTCATAATGATCGGTTAATTAGTTTAGTAGTGAATCCTGTACATACATAAAACATACCTAACTTTATATAGATATAATATTTCAAAGTTTCACTCATGGACTAATTTTTCATCTAATGCCTTTGTAGTCAAACCACAACAATATGGCATCATTTGAACGTGAACTTTTTTTAGTCTGATTCAACTTGTATAAAAAAAACAGAAGACAAAACCTTTTTCAGACTTTACGACAAAACAATTCTATTAACAAAACACATTTGGTAGGTCTATTTCGCTGAGTGATTGTATTTTTTTGCCCATAGTATCTGATCTTATCCTGCTAACATAAAATAAAAATAATGATCTCTACACACACATACATATATATATATATATATATATATACAGGGTGGGCCAAAATAAGGGTCCTATCTTTAAATTTGAATAACTTGAATTTGAATAACTTCCACAAAATAAAAGTTAAACTCACCAAACTTTATGTGTGTGTAGACTGACCCTTCCGAGATTTTTTGAAATAAACAAAACAAATTTTAGCCGAAAAACACTTCTTAAAACTTACAAAAACTAAAGTATTGTTTTTTACACTGTTTTGAGTTTTTTAAGCAAAAATAATGTTTTCTAAATGAGGGTACGTTCCTTAGGGCTAATACGGCTCATGCTTGCTTCGGAAGGGGTCCTTTACTTATTCTAAAAAAAAAATTTTTTTAAATCAATAAATAAAAAAGTTATGAATTTTTAAAAATAGGACCCTTATTTTTGCCCACCCTGTATTAGTGTGTGTGTATTTAGACAGCATTCTTTCATTTATGCAACAGAATAGAATTCATTTGCTCGATTATATCTTTTTTATTTTTCGATTTTTCGGTACTCTTATAGATGATACACCATGTTTCCGTGACTTCGCGTTGTCAACGTTCAGGCAGGTCTCGGAAGCGCACGAGAGCTGACAAAACTATTAACCAATCAGGTTGCAGCAGCCATTAGATAATCAGGCTACAGCAAGCAGCCGATAACTTTTGGAAGAAATTAATTGCGTTCGATAACAGAAATTAATTTTTATCATGGCTGTCAGCTCATTGAATCTCTCGAAAGACTAATTGAGTTCTGCCAGCAACAGGACCAGTACACAAGAAAACCTTTGGACCAGCTGCAACCCTAAACCTAAACTGTAACCCAGAAAATGTCATAAAAGGAAAAAAAAACATAGAAAAAAAGATTGGAAAAAAAACAAAAAATTTCGTTTGTTAAGAAAAAAAAACATAGAAAGATTGGAAAAAAAACAAAAAATTTCGTTCGTTAAGAAAAAAAAAGGAAAAAAAACATAGAAAGATTGGAAAAAAAACAAAAAATTTCGTTCGTTAAGAAAAAAAAAAAGGAAAAAAAAACAGAAAGATTGGAAAAAAAACATAGAAAGAAAGATTGGAAAAAAAACATAGAAAGAAAGATTGGAAAAAAAAACAAAGAAAGAAAGATTGGAAAAAAAAACAAAGAAAGAAAGAAAGATTGGAAAAAAAAAAGGAAAAAAACAAACATCGAATTAATAACAGTTGTTTAGCTATGGTTTGTTATTATCGTCTTCCAGTTTTCAATTTAGCGTTTGACAGTTTTCGCCTCGTCAACTCTCGGGCACTTCCGAGACATGCCCGACGAGGCGAAGGCATGGAAACATGGTGCCTCATCTATAAGAGTACCAATTTTTCTAATAATCTTTTTATTTCAAAATCATGGAATATTTATTAATCTTTTTTGATTTTTAAACAATAAAGATTTTTTTAAATCGAAAAAATTTTTTTAAAAGGTATAATTAAGCAGAAAAATTCTGTATATATATATATATATCTTGTATCAGTAAAAAAAAATAAACCAGAGTTCTCAATTATTGGGCAAGGGCATAATATATATTTTATTTATATACGATACAATTATAATTTCATTGTACAATATCCGTGTTTTTCACAAATTGACCATCAACTATTCAGAAGTGACGAGTCAAGTCTGTCATTGGCCGTGGATGAAAAATCATGCAAGACACGAGTAGGCATGTGCGTTTTCATCCATAGTCGATGATCGATTTGACCCATCCATTCTGACTAGTTAATGGTCAATTTGTGAAACCCGGGTACTGTACTATGAAATTATCATTGTATAATATATGAATAATATAGGTTTATTGTTTAGGAGAAATGAACAAAGAGGGCTCAATTACGTGTATGAGATACAGAATATCCAAGAATAAATATATAATGATTATGGCTTCAATACTATTGGTTTCTTGATCATAATCATTGAAGAGTATATATCCAAGAATATATAAACAGAGGTATTTATAATATGTGGTCAACTAAATAAAATACATCATATAAAAAAGACAAAACAGTAAAAATGATAAAATATTAACAAAAAAAAATCACACCAATATTGATGTCATATGTCATGGTTAAGGAGAAAATTCATTCAAAAAAAAAAAATTAAATTAAAAAAATACAAAGCCAAACATGTCATCCAAAATAAATTGCTGGTAATCTTGCAGTCTAGTTAACAGCCGAGAAATCGAAAATTAACAAAATATACAACAAATAACTTGTACCAAATGCATTAAAATTTAATTTTATACCGACCTGTATACTTTTAACGTTCTAAAACTGTTTTAAAGTTGTTGGTTTTTGTTTTTCAAAATAAGTTGCAGTATTTTGAAGCTGAACGAAAAATGTGGGCAGCCATTTTGTTCAAAAGCTCTTTTTCAAATCTATTAAAAAAAAATCAAATATGGCAGACTACATGTTTCGTTCAGCTTCGCGATACTGCAACTTATTTTGACAAAAAAAGTTTCAGAACGTTAAAAGTATACAGGTCGGTAGAAAATTAAATTATAATGCATTTGGTAAAAGTTTTTTTGCTGTATATTTTGTTTATTTTCAATTTCTCGGCTGTTTACTATACTGCAAGATTACCAAATTGCTTTCACATCTATTAATAATGATAATGAAATTTATATTTAATGCTTTTTCCAGAATACATCCCTGCAATATGAATTTTTTGTTTGTTGGTGGTGAAGGTAGGGGATTATGGGTAGCAGAACAACAATATGGAGTGGGGTTGTAGGATTTTGACTAAAGACAAACTCACCAAACACTCATACTCTTTTTAACTTCTCTTAAGATATTTATGATTATTTTTGCAGATTTTAATAGTATGATATTTTGTACGTATGGAAAACTGGGAGGTACGAAGTCCAAAGACTAGATATTGGCTTGTGTTTCTTTAAAAAAAAAAAAAACTAAGAATTTCTCTGGGTTTACTCCGTCTATTCCCATCAGTTTTATGCCAGGAATAGTAAATGGTAAATGATTCTTGAAATCTCAAGAAAATCTCTGTCCTGCCAGATTTCATACCATTCGGCATATCATGGTATTACAGTATGCATAGCTATTTCTCATGAGGTCCTGTTTGTTACAGATCGTAGATTAACATTGAATGCATGAAAGTTTATTTACATTCTTTGGAGTATTGTTCAGTGTTGATATTTATATTTCTACTCCATTTTCGGCCGATGTGCTCTCTGGCCTTCTTTAAGTGTATTAATCCATTTACGATGATGATGATTCCCCCCCCCCCCCCGTATGACAATATTGTTGCTTATTTATGTACGTTGATATTTCTTATATCCGCCAGGTTTTAGTACTTAAGAAATTTCCTTGTACACAAATACATCATCTATTATATATAAAGGACAGGCGTCTGTTTATGTGTGTGTCCACCTAAAAGTCAGAAACTACACGAGACACACCCACAAAGCTCATATATTCTTCTTTTTTTTCCCCTCGGACAGAATATGGATACATTTTTTTTTTTTTAGTAATATTCATTTTTTTAGGGTCAACAGGAACAAAATTCGTCCGTCAAGGGGGAGGGGCTTTTTTTTCTATTGGTGTGAAATGGTACTTTTTGTCCTGACATTTGAAAATGTAATATATTTTTTAACGTATATAAATGTGATCTTTTATGTCATCGAGATGGGTGGGAGGGGAGTGGGGGGGGGGGGTTTAATGATAAGTGAGTAGAGAGAGAGAAGTTTTAAAAGAAGGTTGTTACATACACTTTTTAACTTTTCTATTTAATTATTCATGCCCTCCGGCAATCATCCTAGTATTTAAATAAGGGGGGGGAAAAAAACACCATAAATGAATAATACACTTGAAAAAGATCGGAGAGCACATCGGCTGAAACGTAGTAATGACAGGAATATCATCGTTGAGGACAACAGTTCGAAAATTATCTGAACCATGGCATGATTTTTTTGTTGTTCTTTCTCTTTGATACAAGTCGGAATAATTGTAAAAGAGGCTTCATTACATCGAAAAATGGTTGTATCATGGAGACCCACAGGAGATTTGAATTATGGCAGCAGGGGGGGAGGGATTTGTTACTTTCGGTGTAAGCTCTTTATCCTTTTGAGGTGACCAAATATTAGTGGAGCCCTACAACACGTTGCCATAAATAAATTAAAAAGAGGGGGAGGGGCACCTTATTTATTTATTTTTATAGGCCACTTTCAAGATGAGCACTCTAAGTTGCACGCTCTTACAATCTTAAATTCAACAACAGACACAAGATTTTTTTTTCATTTGGATTTATTACGAGTGTCAGCCATCTTGTCTGCTGCTCTTGTATACAAAATACAGCAGCACAAAACGCTCACTATTTTAACGTTTTGGATGCACAAATTGGAAGGAGGCAAGATGGTAACACCCGTAAAAGTATTGAGTAATAAGTACAAATTAAAATATATATATATATATATTTATATATATATATGTTATTGAAATCTCTGAAGATTTGAAAGTGTATGACTTGGAGTATCCACGCTAAAAATTGGACAATTTAAAAAAGGTGCTAATTGTTTGAGAACAAAAAACAAAACAAAAAACTCTTTTAAGCCAACAAAAGCACGAGTTTTATAGCATTAAATGGAAACTGGCTTGAACCACTTTCATGACAGGATGTTAGTCTGTCGTCGGTTATGATAATCCCAGCAGAACTGTTACATAGTTATATGTCTGTGTTGGGTATTTGCTTAAAGCATCTAGGATTCCCAAATGGTCACCCAACTAAGTACTGACCAGGCTTAATTTTGGTTATCTGACAAGAACCAGTCTGTCAGCGTGATTTAGCCCTGAACATTGATCGTTTGAGTGGCATTTTATTAAGTTAATGATTAGAATGATTTCCATGCCCCTTTTTTATACTTGATGACCACAATTTGATCGGATAATATCCAAAAACTTAATCTATCTTGTATTTTCTAAATATAATCCACTTACGTCAGACCAATGTAAGTATTTAGAAGATACTTGGCCACTTTGATCAAACACTTTCAATGTATCTGTCATGATGGATGAGTTAGGGGCAGATTTTAATATTTGGGGGTTCCGAGAGTACGATATAAATAGATTGGCACCAGGTGGCACAAAGGTTAATATAATGTTGAGTAATGTGGTAATTATCTCCCCTTAAACAATTGTGAAGTAACAATCACCCGATTCACAAAGTCTTTTATAGAGAGTTCATAAGAAGGGGAGATAATTATCGCATTACACTGGCCGCAATTGTTTAAGGGGAGATAATTACCGCATTACACTGTCCGCAATTTGTTTGTTTTTTGTATGTGTGTATGCATGGTTATAATGCCCAACAAAATCAGCTAACATTTCACAAAGTAATTAACCCACTACCATATTCCATAGTGAAAAAGAAAATATATGTATGCATACATATATTGTGTTTCGGCATTGTATTTCGCAGGCATGAGCCAATAAATATGTGTAGATGCAGAAATCAGCATTTCGTAGTGACTGTCAGTTTCATGCTATTCAAAACTTTTACTTTACAATTGCTAAATAGCAAGGAAATAATCACATTGAAGTGTTAATTCATATATATATATATATATATATATATATATATATGATTAAAATTGGATTAGGTGAAGTATCTGACAGCGTATGAATATTATTGAGAAAAAAAATATATATATACCAATTACATCTTCTATAATGGCTCATAGCGAACGTTTCGGCCGCCCATGAGACCTTCCTCAGGGCACATGATGTTAAACAGTGTGAGCCAAATGAATGAATAAGTAAAAAAAAATATATATATGTTATTTTGGGAAGATTTTAAAGAAAAGACAAAATTGGTCCAAAGAACATGAAAATATGTAAACAGAAATTCTGGGGTTTTCTTTCATGAATAGCATTTATATATTTTTTCAATTATTCATAAAATTGGCTCACATGACTCCATATTCATTGACCGAAACGTATGAGCTTTTAAAGATATACCGTCAACCGAGGCAACTATGATCATCCTATGTCAACCTGTATTTTTAACTAATCAACCTTGATTTGTTTGCCTCCTAAAACTGGGTTGAAACATATTTTATGTTTCTCGCCAATGCTAAGTCAATTCAAGAAGTTCTTGAAAATGCTGTTGCCAGTATACTTAAGGACTATATTTTGCCAAAGGAGAAAACATTACAAAAACGTATCCATCTACATCTTTTTCTATTCCAAGTGATGCTTATGTGCCCTGTTACAAGGTGGAGTTATAATGATGTATGGTGGGGGCTACTATGATAATGCATTATCCTATGGTGGAGCTACTAAGATAATTTTTGGTGATTATTGAAGAGAAAAACAAATATAAAAAACGCATTTCCAAATAAAAAAAAACTCTTGTTCATACTTTCGAATCAGGCAAAAATAAGTATCCTAAAAAAAATTAGGAAAAATTATTTTTAATAAACGTAAAAAGCAATTTTATCGTGTTTTGCATTGGGCAAAAACAGTCACATCCATTTTCAGAGAAGTTGTGACCTGTGCTGAAATGAGAGACCGATTTATCTCCCTTGTATTACTTTACTCTTCAAAATTACCTGCGCTACGCTAGAGCCCATGGATTCAGAAAAATATGATAAAATTGATTCTTACGTTTATTAAAAATTTACACGATAATTTTACATAAATTTTTTTTAGGATACTTATTTTTGCCTGATAAACAAGAGTTTTATTTGAAAATGCGTTTTTCATATGTGCTTTCATCTCTATAAAGACCTCATTTTTTTGTCATAAAAAATGTATAAAAAGCTGAAATAAAATTTTTTTAAAAACTTTTTCAATAAGATCAAAACCTAAATGTTATTCATTCAAGGAATCGGCTTTTTTTTTGCACGAGAACGACACATAGTAGTCATAGTAGCCCCGGTTGACGGTAACGATTGAAATTGTTTTTGTTTTTCATATATATATATATATATATATATATATATAATGAAGAATAGAAATAGTGTTCCAACATAATGGAAATTGAAAACAAATATTTTCTGGTTTTCTTTTTTTCAATTTCCATATATATATATATATATATATATATATATATATCTATATATATTATTAGTTTGCATAGAAATCAATATACACACATGTTATATATAAATGATGATGAGAATGGTTATACAAATGAGGAATTACAAATACATCAATAAGTCAATGTTTTTTTTATAATCTGAGCAGAAGCTGTAAAGACATTTCACACTGACAGATCCAGAGGAGATAATTGTCTTGATTTAAGGAAAATAGGAGAAGAGTTACCTCCCTTACTTAAATTATTTTTAGATTTTCTACGGTAGCAAGATGCGACCCATTTCATATGAAGGGAATACCACCACCCTTGAGGAGGAACGATCTGGATGGGTACAAAAGTAGCCCTGAACGGACCTGTCGACATTTTCCAGTAGGAGTGCCTCAGGCGACCATTAATAAACCAACTGCCCTTCCGAGGCGGTAATGCCTGGGAGGATGGCCGCCTAGAACCGAACCAAACCCTACCCACATGATTAGGGTGGCAAAGTAAGGGAGATAGCTTATCTCAACAACGATTCCAACAATTGATTTTAACAAAGATTTTTTTTCATGTTAAAAAAAATGAAGGTACTGAAGAAAATAGAGTAAATGTTTGCATATTATGGGTCCTAAATCGGTACAATTGGTGCCCTTCATGAACCCAACTATTTAGAGTTGGTGATTAGTTTCGGCCTGAGGAGGGAGGTCTAACTAATGTTTGCATAAATAAAAAGGTTTATATATATATATATATATAGGTTTTGATTTTTTTTTTTTTTCATTCACCTCTTTTGTGGGTATTTAATGCCGAAAACAAAATACTCATTTTAAACAATTCAATTCATTGATGATACTCATCGCTAGAGAAGGAACTTGCAGGCTCATACCTTTTACCAATTTACGTGAACGTAATAGATCCAATAGGGGTTTGGACTTGGATCATGGATTACATAGTCCATATCATTATCCAATTGAGTGGAGGGGCTTTTATGATAGATTCCTTTGGTGTTTTATCTGTCAGTGTGGAAAAAATGAAGGACTCCTCCTGGCACTTCCGCTACAGTAAAATATTGATGGCAGTACAAGATTTTCAGAGCATGCAAGACATATTTATGGGTTCAGTTGGGGGGCAGTCAGTACATCACTGACTAAAACGTTATTTGTGGGTTGATGTTTTGGCTGTGGAGGGGGGAGGGGGTTTCTTGGTTGTCTCTGGCAAGGTCAACAGGGTTTTTAATCCAGCAGTGTTTCTTTTGAGTATTTTTATTTTATTTTTATGCAGCAGTAGGAAGAAAGGATTAAAAAAAAAAAAAAATTTCAACAAAGGCTTTTGTCCTCCCTCCCATCCTAAAAATAAATTTGCAACACAGGAAAGGATTATTTTTCCATATTCATTTCGTAATGAATTTACTTCTAACAACAACTATTTTCTACGCTTTTACATTTCTGCCAAAAGTATACATTTTAACCGAAATGTCATATGTGGAATAGAGTTGAACTAATTTATAAGTTGTTTCGGATCTTTTTAAGAAGCTCCCCGTCACTAGTGCTAAAGTTAGTCAGCCGCTAAGAATAACCCCGCTGCCAAGGGAGACAACTTTTCGGATTGCTAAATTCTTTACGCGTTAACCCTTTTCACACGTGTTTGAGTGCACCTTTCCTTATGAATTTTCTAAGACTCACAACCCTGGTCCACAATAAGGAGTCTGCTGTAGTTTTTATCCCCCTCAATAAAAAAAAACATGCCTTATACATTCTTGTTTTGTTAATTTTTTTAAGCAAAAGTGGCTGAAAAGTTGTCTCCCTTGAATAGCAGGGCTTTATTTAGTGGCGGGAGCTTCTTAAAAAGATCCGTTGTTTCTAGTCGTGATATATACGTACAGAAAATAAGTGGAAAAAGTCAATAACTGCACAGATACAAATAAATCAGTGCTTGTTGACAATAACTATGTTATGATAAAATTTAAAAAATTAAGAAACATGTGTATAATGTACGTACCCGTGATGGAAAGAAAATATTGTACACCAAAAATCTCGTAAATTGATCAAATAGTTTTTTTTTTTACAAAAGAAAATCATTTTTATGCAATTAACAGTAATTTGTAGAGATTACGATTATGTACAAGGCTTATCCTGCAAATATCGCAAAAGTGAGTTATCTCCCCTTTTTCCTGGAAACTCTTTCAAACATGGCGTCGATAGATCAATGCTCGCCGTTTCTCCATAAAATGTGATTTTCGTTTGTAAAAAAATAACTATTTGATCAATTTATGAGATCTTTGGTGTACGATATTTTATTTCCGTCACGGGTACTTAAATCATACAAATGTTTCTTAATTTTTTATTTTTCATAGCAGAGCAATTGTGAACAAGCACTTATAAATCAAATAAAACTCTCTTGTCTATTGCTAATAGTTTGTCTTTATTAAATGACTTCCTCAGAATGAGATAGAATTACAAATTTCTTTTTTTAATTAATCAATTCTTATTAATCAATTCTCATATTTTTTGTAATTAAAATCCTATCCCATTCTGAAGAAGTTTTTCCATAAATAAAGACGTAATATTAGTTATACACAAGAGTTGGATTTTTTTGTATTTGTGCAGTTATTCACTTTTTACACTTATTTTCTCAGCATTTTGTCGAATTTAATCAAAATAACTTTCACCATATATATATATATATATATATATATATATATATATATATGTAAATATTACGCTCTTATTTTTGGATTTTTTCTTAATAATCGAGCACTCTGCTGAGGTTATCTTCCACTAACCTTACACATATTTATACATATATATATTTACAAGTTTAACATTAGAATTTATTTGTGACAGTATATTATGTATCATGCTGCTTTAAAAAAAAAATTTACACTTGTTCTTTTGTAAAATGTTTTTATAGGTTTTCCGATTGTTTGATTTTTTTTATGTATGATACTTTTAGAGAGTTTTTCTTATTTTATGTTTTTTAGAAGATCTTTCTTATTGTATAATGTAATATTTAGAGGGTTTTTTCCTATTGTATGATGCTTTTTGAAAGGATTTTCTATTATATGATGCAATTTTAGGCTTTTATTTGTTTTTTTACAGGTTTTTTTCTATTGTATGATGCTTTTTAGAGGGGTTTTCTAGTGTATGATACTTTTTAGATTGTTTTTTCTATTATATGATGCAATTTTAGGTTTTTATTTGTTTTTTAAGAGTTTTTTTCTATTGTATGATGTTTTTAGGGTTTTCTTTATTGTATAATACAAGTTTTAGAGTTGTTTTTTAGAGTGGTTTTCCGATTGTATGGTAATTCTTTTCATTGATCCCTTTTGTTTAAAAAGTTTTCTATTATAGACGTTTACTAGATTGTCAAAGCAGGGAATTTTTTTATTTTGTGATGCTGATACATACTTTCTCATATCAGACATTAATAATATCATACATAATCTAATATCATATCATATAATATAATATAATATCAGACATTAATAATATTTGATTTAAAACCTAACATTACAGCTTTCTTATAAAGATTACAGGTTTCTTTTTTGGAGGATCTTTTGTTACTGTATTTGTGGAGCAGACTCCATTCGTCTTGTGTTGCAATTCTTTTGGTATATTGAAGGGAGGGGGGATTAAGCCCTTTGTAATTAGAGTGCATTTGCTTTTAGCACCTTCCTCTTTCTCTCTCTGTCCTTCCGTTCCTTATAAGCGTCCGTTTCCATCCATTTCACTCCCATACGGACGCATATAACCAGAGTCAGCAGCATTTAAAGCCTCTCGGCTCCGTTCGACTGCCTGCTGGTAATTGGCAGTTGCTTGCAATGTACGTTGCATCACACCTAAACTAACAGGTCGCCGGTTACGGAAACTCAGAGACGGGTTCAGCTTGGGCTTGAGTTTGATGTTCGGGGGGGTCAGCTTAGGACTCTCCCCAAACGTCTGTGAGATTTCTTCCAGACTGCGGTCGATGCATGGCCCGCACGTCTCGTCACATTTCCTGCCAAGGGGACGAGGGCTAGGCACAGTGCTTCCGGGGATAAACCCGGGCATGTTGCAGCCCGTGCAAACTGGGCTACGTTCAAATGTGCCTGCATCGATCCTCGGTAGTCCGTCTAACAGCTTCTGCAACTGTTGCTCATCCCCTGATCCACCGCCGCAACTTCCACCCAGGCGGTTGTCCTCGACGGGTTTCTGGTTAGCCGGGACCAGTCGGATTTGGTTGGGGCCTGTCCGAATGACCGAGCTGTAGCAGGGGGGAGAGCCAGACTGGGAGCGTGAGTGTGATCGAGACCGAGAACGTGGGCCGTCGTCGATGCTGGAACGTTCCGCGTCGCGTTCGCTCTCGTAGCCGGAGCTCTTGTCGAAGCCCCGTGAGTTGATGGTACCACACGTGGAACCATAGTCGCCGTCTGCAACTGGCACGGAGTGTGTGTAGTGCAGAATGCTGTTGATTTTTGTGGGGCTCATTGGAAGGATGTCGCACAATTCTGACTCGTTTGAAGCACTGTCTTTTAAGAGGGAGCACTCGCATTCACTATCCACCTGAAACACAACAAAAAAAGCATCATTAACAAAATGCATTATAGCCAGGGTATCATATAAAGCGTTCATATGTACGTTATCACCTTTCACACACTTTTTAAAAAATGACATCATCTGATCAGCAAAGATGTTGATTGTTGATTAATCTGATGTCACTAAGGTAAAAAAAAGTCCGACTTTACCCATTTCAAAATAAATTATTCCAAAATTAAATTAATTTTAAATAAATACATTTCAAAAAGTGAAAAGAAGACAGATAATATTTATTGGGTACTCTTATAGCTGACGCACCATGTTTTCGTGACTTCGTGTCGTCAACGTTCAGGCAGGTTATGGAAGCACCCAAGAGTTGATGAGGCAAAAACTGCCAAATGCTAAATTGAAGATTGGAAGGCCGATAAATTACGACAAAGGAAGTCAAACTAAAATACATATATACAAATAAAGAACGAACAAACCATAGCTAAACAACTGTTAGTAATTAGATGTTTATTTTTGTTCTTTTTTGTCAAAGGAATCATTGTTCATCAAATGTTTTTAAATAAAATGTTATTTTGTTTGTTTCAAATGATGATTTTGTTTGATTTGTTAAGCAAATGTTATTGTATTTTTGACTTTTTTCAATGTTTTTTTTTATTTACATTTCTTGTTAATATAAACACCGCAACAATTGTTTTTAAGCAAATTTTTTTTGCTTTCTTTTCTTATTTTAACGAACACAAACTGTTTATAAACAAATGTTTCTTGGTTAATAGTTTCTTCAACACTCGGGCGCTTCCAAAACCTGCCCTGACGTTGACAACGCAAAGTCATGGAAACATGGTGCATTAGCTATAAGAGTACTATTTCTTGTTTTAAAAAGAATTAAATTGTTAAAATTTCAAATAAATAAGGTAACGACATATTCGTTTTATTTATTTGCAGAATTTTTAGCTGACAATGAAAATTATCTTTATGGAAGAAAAGAAAAAGTCATATTTTTCTTAATAGTATTGACCCTGACAAACATTATTTCAAAAGAAATATTATAATTAACAGTAAATTATACAGATGGATGTAGAAAGCACCGTAGAATTTTGTTTCATTTAATGTTGGTACTAATTGACTGTTCGACGACGGCATTTCTGGTCTGTTCCGTAAATCACAATTGGAAACATTTGGGTCGATATGGATCCCCGGGCGGAGAAGTACCATATATATATATATATATATATATATATATATATATATATATAGTAATCCAGGTAAAGTAAACATCCACAGGATAGGAATCCAAAGAATTTCAACCGAGCTTATAAAAAGGTTATTCCCAGATACGGTCTGAGGGAAGGATCAAATTCTAATTCTGTTTGATGAGATCTCAGCTTTTAACAGCTATAGATCGATAACATCAACATGCCAGTGTTGCAGATTTTGTACATGTCTGTTTGAATAAAAACAATCATATATATATATATATATATATATATATTTACTTCAACAGTGCTCAATACGTGGGAAGAAGTTAGTACTAGTATAAAGTATATTTATGGCAAGTGAGCTACACAGAAACGTTTGTGTTTAGTCGACGGTACAGCATAATTTGATTTTGGAACAATTCATTTTAAAATGGATAAAGTCGGAATTTGTTACCTTAGCGACATCAATTATTAATCATTATCTTTGCTAATGGAACGTATTTATTTAAAATTGTGCTGTTTTAATCAGCGGTCCGACAGAATTTATCCTCCCTCCCCCCCAAAAAGGTGGGTCGTTAAATAAAATAAGCTAAAGAATACACGCGGACATAAAAATGATCGGACATTTACCTGTATGGATTGTTCGGTGAATCCTTTGGAGGCATCTTTATGACGTGAACTATTTACTCTGCACGTGCCATCGTGGTTTTGGCAGTGACTGCCAGAGCTATTTTCACTGCTGATAACTGAGTTGACGGGTGAAATGAGGGGCAGGTGTGGAGTCTCGGGGGACGGCGACAGATCAATGGTCTGGCGGTCAATCTCTCTCATCAAGTCGTCAATGTTCTTGATGCGGATAATTTTGGAGCGTGGCGAGCCACGGCTATTCACACTGCTTGTCTTATAGCGGTTTGGCTCATGAATTTGCCAGTGAGAGAAGGGGGACAACGGGCTGCTGTCTGGTGGTTCGCTAGGCGGAGGCGGCAGATTTAGTCGAAAGTTGGCCAGATCCAACAGCCGGCTGGAAGGGTCAGGATTAAGGGGTTCCCTGCGGTTATTTCCTTCTCTCATGATTTCGCGCACCTCCCGACACTCCTCATCCTCCCCCTCTTCCTCCTCATATTCCTCTTCATGACACATATAACCAGTGGCCTTCACATAGGAACTGTAGTCGGTTGCGTTGGGGTTTCTGTTTTCCATGCGGCGATGGTTCTTCAAGATGCCCCTTTCAGGGGGCTTAGCACTATCAGGTGACATTATTATAATTGGGGGAGGTGGCAGCTCCCCAATGTCACTTTCTTCCTCGCTTGAAGTCCTTTTCTTTGTTTTTTTGCGACCAAATATTTTTTCGGCTCTGAAAAATAAAACCGGAAAAATGTAGCAAGTTAGAGAGAGAGAGAGAAAAAAAGTGAGAATATAAAAGAGAGAAAGAAATAAGAGAGAGCGAGAGTAAGAATATACAAAAAAGAAAGAGGGAGTTAAAATATGAGAAAGAGAGAGAGTAATACTATGAGAGAGAGAAAGACTATAACGAGAGAAAGAGAGAGTAAGACTATAACAAAGGAAAGAGAGAGGGTGTAAGACTATAACGAGAGAGAGAGAGAGAGAGAGAGAGTGGTAGAGGTTAGAATATAAAAATAACAATATGCAAAAGAATAAGGCTAAAAGAGAGGAAGTGGGTAAGAATAAAAAAGAAATGGACAAAAAGAATATGCATAAAAGAGAGGGGATAGAGACAAAGACAGAGAGAGCTAGGATCTTTTATGGCATATCAATCCTTTTTGCATCATTCAATGTCAAAACAATCCCTATTCCCTATTAACTTGCTTCATTTGTTTTTTGTTCATTTAATACTGAAACACAATACCTATTGTGGTGATAAAGAAATAACTTTTCAATCTCCCTTTTTACGTTTTGGGAATGAATTACTTCCCTTTGTTCATGTTCTTATCGGCAACCATTTTCTCACAGCGATTCGATTCCTGTGTAGATCTTAGAATAAAGCTTCTTTAAGCATACACAACTAACTTTTGTCAAGGCAAGAAAGAGTGCTCTGAGCGACACCTTCCCAGATGTGGCAGCAGTATTCTATCTTAGGACATATCTGACTCTAATATAGGCAGATGATTTCATCAGGACTCAGGTACTCTTTGGAGCGGTAAAATAGTTCAACCATTTTTTCAACAAACCTTAGCAATTGTCTTAGTAAAGTAGTTAAACCAAAGGATTCAAACCTATCCTAATAATTGATATCCTTTTAGTAATTTAGTCACTTTTCTTTGTACACCTTCCAATTTTAATACTATATCCCACCTCCCATGTCTGATAATAATAGGATATTATATGATATTAGCTGTCCCTACCCAGCGTTGTCCGGTAGGTTGCAATTTCTTCTTTTTTTTAAACTATGCCGTTTTGAGTTTTTTATCAAAAAATTTATTTTTTTGTTCTAATCCAAGGAAAGTAACTCTGTATGGACGAATAAAGAGTTAGGTCCCTCTTTTAAGATGGCAGTCATTTGAAAATAATTCTGATCCGGACAAAGTATTTTCTAGAAGGGATTAATCGAATTACATTTTATTATTCTAAGCAACATGCTGAAAAAACTGATAAACCAGAATTAAATATTAGTTTTGTAGGAAGAAAGCTATCGATGACAAAGAAATGATGAACAGACTGACTTTACTTTATATATTAGATTAAAACACTCGCAAGTAAGTAAATTTTGCTCTGGTACTCAATAAAGTTTGAAATCATCTTGCTTGCATCAGTTAGCTTGTGACAGTATGTTTTTCTTAACCTTCACTCTGTAGCTGTGAACTCGCGGCAGCTACATGTTGCAAGTCTACCTGCCAACAGCTACGAGAGGTCGTGTATACTCCTCATGTGTCAGAAGTGTGCTAGTGTATGGCTCAAAAACTTGGGCTGTCTCTGCTGGCACACTAAAGAAACTGCACCGTAATGACAAGGCAATGGTCAGATGGATCTGTTTGGTGAGGCCTGAACAAAACATACCTTTTGGGTCTCTATTCGCACGAGTCAACTTGAAAAGTCTCACGGACATCATGCAGAGGAGCAGACTGCGTTGGTTGAGGCACGTTGAGCGCAGCAATAGCTAGATTACTGAAGTCCGACAGTTGAATGTGCCAGCAGAGAAGATCACCACTGGCAGACCCAAGTTGTTTTGGGAGGACGTGGTCAAATGTGATAAGAAAGTCATGGGTATGGATTCTGTCAGGCCTCACCAAAGACAAGAATGGAGGGGAAGACTTAGATGGAGACTAGACAATCAGGCCCCAACCTCATCAGAGAATTAATTGTGGCCTGATTAAACAAATAAATCGGTGGTGGTGGTGATCGTCGTCGTCAATAAAATAGAGTTTCATTCTTACCTGTATGATGGCAGAGAACCGAAAGTGATGAGACGCGATTGTTTGGGTCCAAGCGATTTTCCTGACAATCCTGTCTTTTTGCCATCATGGTTCGACAGGAAAGCCATTTTGTTGTTGGGGTGCAGCTTCTGAGGTGTCCGGCGTCGATAGCAAAACATGGTAATGGCCAGAAAAAAGATGAGTCCACCCACGACGGAGACAAGGATTATAATCAACCACATCGTGTTGACTTCATTCGACTCTGCTGTTGAATGAGAAAAAAAAGAAAAAAATTAGGTTTTTTTTGCTGCTTCTATATTATTAGAGACAGATTAAAAAATTTTCATATTTAACTTAGAAGAGTCAGTTGAAAAGGGGAGATAATTCATACTCTTTTATTTTTGTTGTTGTAACCATAACCCATACAGAAAATCCAAAGAATTAGTAAGTAATAATAACGTTATAATTTAACATGGGAAGTTGATTAACTATTCTGTACTTTCACCTAACAATTTAATAAACAAAAGATGCCGTGAAAATTGAATTTACCTATCTAAAAAAATAGCACGGTTCGTAAAGCACCAAAAAAAGATACGTAAAAGGATTATTTATCAATCAATCAATCATAACGCTTGGTGCTAATCGGCACTGACTTTTTAATATGAGATCAAACAAACTTCAGACAATACGTTGAGAAAACAATTTGAATTATCTCCCCTTTCAACTGACTCTTCTAAAATAAAAATGAAAATTTCATCTGTCCCGAATATTTTTGTTTGTTTGTAAGTAAGTCATTCTATTTAAATTCTGTTTTTGTTTTAAGTGATATGTACCTACCAGGCGTTGCCTGGGAGTGTATTTACTCACAATTTGTTTTGCTTTTTTAAAATTATGCCGAGGGGGGAGGGACAAAATATTATTTTTTTGTTTCGCTTAAGTAGAAATAACTCTGCATGGATTAATACAGAGTTATGTCCCTTTTTTGAGACAGCAGTAATTTGAAAATAATTTCGACCTGGTCAAAGTATTTTATAGACGGAATTAAATTGAATCACATTTTATTCTTCTTAACAACTTGCTGCAACGATCCACAAGAAAACCCGATAAACCAGAGTTAAATATTGGTTTTGTAGGAAGAAAACTATCGATGACAAAGAAATGATAAAGAGACTGACTTTACTGGCGATTGTGCAGCATAGCTAACAAGAAAAAACAGAGGTGAAAAATAGAAATGGACAACAAATAACTGTTACCAAACGATAGAAAATTTAATATTCTATCGACCTGTTTTAAACTTTTCGAAACTATTTGTAAGTTTTGTTATTTCACAATTTGTGTCGTTACTTTCACTTAACCGATTTCATCAAAGAAAATGGCAGTCGAATTTTTCTTTTTTAGGTGACCGCTTATTTCAGACTTAAAAGATACAAAAAAAATATGTTTACGGTACACTAAGCCTAAGTCTGGGGGTGGTTTCCAGTAGGAGTAGAGTAAGCATTTTTCTTTTTGTATCTTTAAAGCCTGGAATCAAAAGAAGGTTAAAGAAGAAAAAAGAAAAATGGTTTCTGACCTTTGACAATTGCCTGTCGCGACCCTGTGACTGTAGAAGCAGTGGTAGTCAATGAGGGCTGGAAGGCGGGGTCTGGTGTGACTGTCGGCTTGATGGTAGATATAGTTTTTTTAGTTGTGGTCTGTTGGGGCAGGATGATGGTCTTATTAGCCACTTTGTCACACAGATCGCCTGTCCAGCCTTCATCGCAGAAGCAGGTGGAAAACGCTGTGCACACCTATAACCAAAAAAATATAATATTAGTATACAAATTAAAATATGAACAATGGCTTGCACTTAAAGACCTATGTTATTTTTACTACAGTAGCAATATTATTTGACTTTATATCTATTTTCTTATATATATATATATAAAAGTCAATGTTTGTGTGTTATAGAAATCAGCACAACCGTGCTAAAAAAAATTTTTTTTATTATTTGACCTCATATTGCAAATGTTATTTTTAACGGCAAAAATTGTAAACATGACTATATTTTAAATATCTCTTCACACAGGCAACAGGTGAATACTGCTAGTATATATATATATATATATATATATATATATATATATATATATATATATATATACATACACACACTAGCAGTATTAATGCATGTTCCTTCAGTACTTGAACACTCTTGACAACAGCTGCCTATAACAGGTTTAAACTCTTGCTGATTTATCAGATTGTTCATAGTGGCCGAGTGGGTTAAGGCGTCAGAATTTGGGTTATAACATAACTCGTGTTCCGGGGTTTTGAATCCTGCAACCGGTATGATTAATTATCTCGAAACTGACGATTCCCGAAAGGATGAAATGTATATGTATGTAGATAAAAACAAATATTTATAATTATATATGCATATATATATGTATATTTATATCTTGCAGTCAGCAAGATGAGATTAAAAAAAAAAATATTCTTTGAAAATGCTGTTTTACAGCGGAAGTCTCAGACATATATTTATAAAAAAAAAAATGATTTTATTCATTTAATAAATATATTAAAAAAAAAACGTTTCTTGGTTTTTCTAAATTTTATAAATAACCTTCACAAAACGTTTTCTTAAAGATGTTTAACCTATCTTCTATAACTATTATTTGTTATTTTTTTTTAAATTAAACGTTTGTTTCTATTTTAATACAACAAATAGTTTTGTTCAGCAATATTGTTTTATTTCCGAGACAAATATTTAGCATTTGTGCTCAAATATTCCTGTCTTTAAAGAAACTGACATGATTTTCAAGCTATTTCTACATTGCAAGTGAAAGGGAAAATTGATTTCTTCTTTCTTTTCCTTTCTTTACAGTCACATTTAAAAGATAAATAAATTTGTATCGAAATTATCAAAATTTATATGAATAAATTAGAATTTTTTTTTGTATTATTTACTCCTCTCCAGGAGTTAGGCACAAGGCCAGTTTTATCCTACTCCCACAAGTAAGATGTGACCCAAGGTCGGGTCGGAAAGTGGGGGTTGAAAAGCCAGCGCTCGAGAGGTGAGCACTCTGACCATTAAAAATTGCCTGGGCAGCCCCGTCGGCATTCCCCGGTAGGGGCGCCTCAAGCAGTAAGCAATTAACTTACTCCTCCCCAAAGAGGGGAGGCGAAGCCTGGGAGGGTGGACCTCCTAGAACTGCACAGGACAATCCCATAGACCGGCGTAAACCAGTCTATGGGGTGCAGTATCCATCGGAACAGATACTACACTTTGATCTTAGCCAAAAGACCAAATTTTTTTTGTGCTTACAACAAAGTTATGAATGAAATATACTAATGTATATGCGATATCAGTCGCAAGGTTAACTAATTTGCATATTAGTTTTGCAAAAGGACATTTTATTAATTAACTATCATTTGTTATTGTTTTGTAATGAAAGGTTTATTATTTTAAATTAATGTTTCAAGCATTTCAAGTAGCAAACGTTATATATAAATGCAGGTAAAACTCTGCATATTTTTATGGGCTCTTCTCATTGGGATTCATTAAATAATCTTAATTTCTCTGAAAATGTATTTTTTTCTTTTGTAACTACTTACCCCATTGCCTGAGCAAGGGATATCCGTGTCTTCTCCTGGACAAGGGGGACGTTTCAGCTCCATAAATGACGTGCACTGCTTATGCAGGCAGATTCGCTCATCCCCACATTTCGTGCCATCTCGGACAAGACCCTTGTTCGGCAAATCCATGGCTGTGGGGCCGTGCATTATCCTAAAAAAAGACAGAAAAAATCATTTTCTTTTATAAAAGTCGAAGGTTTCAAATATAAAAAAATGTCTAGTCTAGTGTTGGGACGATTAATTGAAATCGGGAATTGGAAAAAATCAAAACTTTTTAGGGTATCGGAATCGGACAAATTTGTGCCTATTTTCCGATGTCAAAAACGATTCTTAAAATTGTTGTTTTTTTGTTTGTTTTATTTTAAAACTTAATTTTCCCGTTGCTGGTACTAACTATAAAATGATAAATGGTTATTGATTTCAAACTACCAGTAAAATTAAAATCTATAGATCACCCCCCCCTCACAAGTGTGTTTTTATGTTTGCAAAAATATATGCACATATTACATGGGGTTTAATGTGTAATCCAAAAATTTATGAAAAAACAAAAAAACAACAACTCTATAGCTAAATATTTAGAAATTTTAAAAGACTCAGAATCGGTAATTGTATTGGAATCGGAAAAATATTGGAATTGTCCCATCACTAGTCTAGTCATCATATTTATTTATTTTTTTGCATATGATTTGTTTCGTAATGCACAACAACACCATTGTCTGATCGGTCATTTTATGCCAAATCTGTGTACATAGTTTTGCTGTTCGAGAAAAAATTTGTTAAAAAAAATTTTTTTTTGTTATTTTTTTTCAGCAAAATAGTTTCTAGAAGAATCTGTTTTTATTGGTTAGATATTTAATTGTTTCTTATTTGCATATTCGTTTTATAGGTAGATTTCTTTTGGGATATTTCTGTGGCTTCACATGTACATCATATTGAGTGGCCTTGTGTCAAACTTGATAAATTGAAATAGCAACCTTTTATTTTTTTGATATCGAATATTGCCCGGGTTTTGTTCTCAGAAAACACTTTAAGATTACGCTTTGTAGGGCTGTCAATCAGTCAAAAACCTCAGCCCTGTTTTAAAATAACTCTGAGAGTCGGAGAGTGCACAAAGGTCAACGGGTGAACACCTGTGACATTGGGCTCCCAAAGGTTAAACGGTTTTCGCCCACTGCGTGTGCAAGTGGTGGAAGAATGTATTTTGACTGACCACCTTTTTCTTTTTTTTCTTTCATGATAAAATTCAGTCTGCAACTAACACAGCAGAAGAAAGACATGCCTCGCACTGTTAGCTTCATAGAATGTAATTCCTACATCAGCACTTGGTTGAAACGAAGGGAACTTTAAAAAATAAATTATATTTTTATAAAGACAAAAATGTCTCGTTTATTCTTATCCAGCCATTTTCTTCCAGCTTGCAGACTCGACCATTCTTCATCCATTATAGACACTTCGCCCTCGTTAAGACCAGTGGTATGAATATAAGAATTTTGTGGGTCTAATTCCACAGTGTAAGCACAAAACTATTGACAAAAAATTGGTAAGAGCACATGAGACTCTTATAGACTCCAGCGACATATCGCCACAATAGCACCAAGACTGTGCCAGAATCTTGTCACAATGGTGCCTCAAACTAAGATTCAACATTCATACATTCCCAGGCCATGATAGTACCACATTTAATTTTATAGTTGTGTGTGATTTGTGCACCTATTTTTTTGTGGGAAAACATAAAAATATTTTGTTGTACATTTTGATTTCTGTGAGGAATTCATATATTTTTATCCTTTCAAAGATTTCTCTTAGGGTTCTTCTTTGAAATAATTTTGTTTTATTTTAGATGAGGTTTTGCATTCTAACAAGATTTGTTTCATTGTGAGTTAGTTTCCGCATTTCCATTTTGGTGAGAACAATGAAAAGTGAGTACATTGAAGAGACAAGAAAGCTGATTTGGGGAAAAAGAAAATTGAAGGTTTGTTAGTAATAAAAAATAAAGATTTTTCCTGAAATATTATGATATACGGACCCCATCATCTAGTAACACCGAAGGCAAATAAGATTTGTAATTAAAAAATAAAATATTAATGAAAGGGGGAAAAAACAGAAAAACTCATTTCACTTTTGCATTCATCTTATCTTGCTTTCAATCCTGCTTATATCAAATACTGTACTGTAATCGCCTCCTATAAATTATCTATATATATATATACTACATCCAATGTGTCAAGCAAACTACACTAACCTCTTATAAAATAGTCTGTATTCCTTTAAGTGTATACAAACCTTTCTTATTTGGTTATTTGAGGCTAAACCGAATCCCCCACCAAACTTCTGGTAAAGAAGCTGGCTAGTCACCCAACAACATTACAAACAAGATTTGACAAAGCGTAGATGAACCCAATTATAGGGTTTACATGGATCTAGTACATAGAATATCAAAGTGCTCGGCAGCACACAATCGGCAGTCTAAGTTCTGGCAGCTGTAGAAGAACGCTGGGTTTCTTGGATTTTTCTTTTGACGCTACATTTTGCTCTTTTATGGTAAAGAAGTTTTGCAGGGATATACTGCACACTTTCAGTCATAATCTAAATTATTTCTTGTGCTGATCAAGCAGGTATGAATACACTGAACAGCCGGAAGACTCTGTTGCTCAAGGTTCCATCTGGCGGCAGATCTGTCAACAAGTGATGCCAAGCTTGAAGTGAGCCGGAATAATCACAACAAATATTCCAGGGGACTAAGGTCAGGTGAACGTGGTGGTCATGGCAGTCCAACGCATCTGGCAATAATTTGCGACTCTGTAAATTGACTATTGTTTGTGGGGGCTCCAAAAGGATGATGTTTATCATCACAACAAGCCCGACTATCTAACCTGATCTACAAGAGAGCAAGAAAACAAATAGCAAGTCAGACAACCCTCACTGTCTGAAACTATAAGAAGTTATTGTTATTACAGCAGATAAATTAGCCAAGGCTGTTTGGAACTTAGAAGTAGACTTTTTTGTCAGCCAGCCTTGTAACTCGTTTCAATTCTCTATTGTGCTCTTGAAGGGTTTACTTTTTGGCTAGTCTGTTTGGAGTCCAGAGGATTGTAATTATTACCATTATAACAGAGGAGTTGGCGAAGGCTGTTTGGAACCTAACTAAACATGCTGAATTGGTCTTAGAGAAAGATGGGGGAACTTTCCTATAGCGGGCAAAATTAATTCGCTGAACAGAGCACTTTCGCACCACTTTTATGCCCCCAACAAAGATTAAAATCAAGGTATAATGATACTAAATCTTATGTCTACAATCCTTATTCCAATTTTGATCAAAATTCATTACATGATTGGTATTCTAGAAAATGTCTAAAATGTAAGGCTTATGCTTAAGGAGGTTTAAGAAGATATTGAAATTCAGCGAATCTTGTTTAATTTGTGTCTAATGACGATGGATCAAATTCAATGCAAATCTGAAATATTTGAATTAATTTAATAGTGAATCCTGTACATACTAATATATAAACATGTACACATACCTAACTTTATAATGATAGAGATTAGTGCAAACACTGGCAGAGCATATTTTTTTCATCATTTTTGATGGGAGTGTACACAAGTATATATATATATATATAGCGTTTTAGCAATGGTATTCATTGTGTGTGTGTGAATAAGTGAATAAAGCTATTTTATGACAAGCTGTATAGCAAAATCATGTGACTTCCTGTGTATTGTGAAGTCATGTGACTTTCTATTGTGAAGTCATGTGACTATGTGTATTTTGAAGTCATGTGACTATTGTGAAGTCATGTGACTATGTGTATTGTGAAGTCATGTGACTTTCTATGTGTATTGTGAAGTCATGTGACTTTCTATGTGTATTGTGATGGTATGACTTTCTTTCTCAACCACCTGTCTAATATTGCAGTTGAATGTGATAGTGCAGTTGCTTGAACTCAGGTAGCATAGAGTGTTTGCTGGGGAATGGCGGAGGTTTACAAGTTAAAAGGGAAAAAAAATTGAACTTTTGTCGTTGTTTTTTACCCTTCAGAGCCACCAAGAAAGCCAGTAATCCTGAGAAAAAAATTATTTAAAATTAAAGAAAAAAAAATTAGATTTGTGGAAAGAAAAATGCATTATCTGAAAGAAAATTTGAATAATTAAATTAAAGATAAATATTAAAAATGTTTGTATAAAATTAAATCTTTGCAGTGTCCGTAAAGAGAATTATTATTTTTTGTTTTTAGATGTGTCCTTGCATTTCTACGTCTATCATTTATCATGTAACAGTTTGAAATAGCATTGTCATTACTAAACGCACAGTTTGAATGGACGCATCTTATTTTAGAAATAGCAACTTCACTGATCTGTCACACTTAAGTTTGAAACATCATCTTCATTGGTTTGTGATCCATTATAAATAAAATGCTAACAGTAGATATTTTTTTTCTTTAGGTCATCAGAAATGATAATAATAATTTATATATGAAAAATTGAATTACTAAAATAATTCTATGATTTTATATAAATATTAGTGCGAACACTGTTGAACACGAACACTGTTGAACTATAATTTCTTTTTTCACCATTTTTGATGGAGGATGTACACTATATATATATATAAATATAAATTTTTTTGAGTTAATTTTATTGGGAAAATATTATTTGAAGACCAAGTACATTTGAAAAAGTTTGAAAGGCCTTTTCAGTGATGTTGAATGTGTATGCTAACATACTTGTCCGATTTAATTAATTTTCTATTATTTCACATTAAAACATTCGACTGGGTATCACAAACCAGCCTAGAGTGCAAAAATGGGTAAATACAGCAAAGTTCCCTTCAATTTTAACTTGTGATATCTCGTTTATATTTTAGATTATTTTGATTGGTTGTAAACAAAATTAAATCTATTCTCTTTCTAAATGTACAATTCTGTCTCTTGTGTCATTAATCAAGTGATGTTACTATTTCCGGTGAAAGGCGATTTGTTTTGAAATTTAGTTTACATGATATTGTGTATCTCTATGCATATAAAGATCTTAAAGACACTCATCAATATGGTGAGCTTAATATAACGTTTTCAGTTGTCTTTGAGAAAAAAATCCAAGTTGAAAACTTTAGTGAATGCAATTTTTGCCCTATTATCAAATTGTGTTCTCGTCTGTTTTTACATAGTCAAAATCTGAAGGTTTTTTTTTATTTATTAAAAAAAACAAAACAAGCTTGATCTCTACTCTGCTATGAATCATTAGAAGATCCAATGTGTTAACTGTTGAAATGAATCTTATATGAACAAAGTTGCGCTTCTATGTCATTTTTGTGTGTTTTTTGGACTGGCAATGGGACTTTGCCCAATGCTTTGATCTAATAATTATTTCCATTATGATTAACTAGCAGGGCTACCTGGCGTTGCCCGGGGCAAAAGTGTAACATATTTCTATCAGAACTTTTATTTCTCTCTATTTCCCCCTCCTTCTCCTCACCCCTTCTCTTCCATCTAGACCATTCCTCTCTCTGGACATGGGCACACACACACACACACACACACACACACACACTCACTCACTCCTTTGTATAGATTCCTAGAGGAATGAGTCGGCATAAGGGAAGTAACTCCTTGATTAAAAAATCAGAGTTACTTCTCTTTAGTTATTACATGAACTGGCTGGAAAACCGACCTCCCCTGATAAAATCTGTGCCATTTTAGGACAAAAAATGAATAATCTTTTTTAAATTTTAGATATTATTGACCCGGAGCAACGCAGATCAAGAAAATACCAATTTGGTGGGTGTTTGTTTTACAGTTTTCGACTTTTAGCTGGAGATACACGCACAGAAAACTGCCCTTTATATTATAGATTTTCTTTTACCATAAGATGACATCACATTTAAAAAAAAATTTTCACTTGTCCGAAGCCCGCATTTTTAGTCATACATTGTGAAAATTGGCTTCTGAACTAATACTATGCAAGACAGCAAATGTTCAACAACCTTTCAACAGTCATAATTCAGTGGCTAATTATGCTACCAAAATAACTTTTTCATCATTGTTTATATTTTGCAAAAATCAATATGCCTACATTAAAAGTTTTGGTTTGAGATATCTAGTGTCATGTCTTTTGATTATATGTAGATGTTTCTTACATACTTAAATTTGATAAACTGATAATTCTTTAGAGTTTCTATTATTTCTAAAATGGCAATTATTTTTTCTTTTTATTGCAGGTAAGTCGTAACATTCAACTCTCCACTTTTTTTATTCAATGGTTTTGTGGCAAATATATTCTATAATTTTATGACCAGAAAAAAGTAGTCATTTATATGAATATATTCCAACAAAACATAAAATAGTTTATGAAAAAAAAAAAGCAATATACATACTTGCATTCAAATTCCAAATTGTTTGAAAAGACAGTTGTCTTGGAAAAAGCCATCTTTGCCTCGTGAAGAGGTCTTTTTTCTCCCCCAGCGCAATGCAGTAGGCCACACTGCACGTTCCTGCAAGCAAACAAATAAAAAGAACAATTTTAATTGGTCACATCAAAAAATCAAATAAAAACTAAAAAACAAAAATTTCTCCTCAATTGGGAGCGAATCTGGATAACACTATTTCTCATTTGTATTCTTAAACTATACCAATAATTACAGCCTTTATGTGTTAGTTTCTTCATTATATCTTTATTATAATAGATATGAGAATTTACTGAGTCCAAAGCAAACACAATGTTTGGCTTGTCAGGCGGCCATTTACAATAAGGAAAAGGTGCATGCACAAAGTTGTGGATTTTTGTAGGTGTGTTAAATTTTGGATGGGTAAATAAAACCTTTTTTTTTTTACTTTTATTCACTCCAGACAAGGTATATGCCATTGAGATGTAAGGGGCTACTATGATTAGAAGTCAGATTTATACGGGCATCCTAAGTGGGGAGTTGTCCAGTAAGATGTTTGTTCACATTACATTTACATTTCTGCATGTTGGTACAGTCGAGAAAACAGGTAGTAGGGAGAGATATCCAAAAGTAAACAGTCCGAGCTATTAGAGTAGATATTTTTCTAGCATCTGCAAACCTCTATAGTGAAGGGGTGGGATTCTGCTGCAAGTTTAGTTGGTCGGAGGTTTTATTTTAAGAGTGTACAAGTGCAAAAGTTCATTGGAGCACATTCTGTGGAAGTACTTGTAAAACAATCACATGGATGCAACATTGCGATGATGAGGCACGGGTTGGAGCTTGGTAGACAGTGTGGGACCTATTGTGTTAGGGACTTTTTTTGCACCTTGTCTAAGAGAGAGAGACACGATTAAGCAATAATAACTAGTGTATATTATAGTTAAGGCTGGGTTAACAAGTGCTTTGAGAATAACAGGAAGTAGAAAAGTCAACAGAGGTCAACCCGCTGACCCAAGATGAAATTAGCTAATCTGTGGGAATATATTATCTAGCGGATATTACGTCAGATGGCTCTGAGAGAGAGAGTGGTAGCAACAAAGGAAGTCCAGAGAAGCATGCGGCCCATTCGGTCGTGTAAATGAAATGGGCTGACAACATATTATCAAACTGATTATCTCTCTCTTTCTGTCTCCCCCAGTGATTTTGAATGAAGATCAAGTTGAATAAATCTCCTCTGTCTTCATTCAGTTTTGTCTCAAGTTAGTTCTTTTGAAAATATGAATAAGAAGCTTTGCATGTATGACACAAGGTTGAGAACACAACAGGTGTTGATGATTTGTATGCATGGATGTTTTAAAAGACAAAATATGACGACAGTGAGGCAGACAGAAAAATGCAGTGGACGTGAGCAGATATGAATGTAAGAAGAAACTAGAAGAACAGAAAAGGTACATGACCGCTTCGCCTCATGAATAACTTTTTTTCCTTTATTTTTATTCTTCTATGCCAGAACTTTACCGTTCAATTCATTTTTTCGTTTTTACTTGTGCACTCAATGACAGATAGACATTTTTGCTTTATATATATGTATTTTTTTTCTTACTGTCATTTATTATTTTTTATTCATTGAGTGAAACTAACAACACCCGAGTCAACCTAAATATTCTTGTTAATTCTTAAATATGAACATTTAAACGTTCATATTATTTCATAACTAAAAATGAACATCTTAGAGGCAAGCAGTTTTTAGTGTTTGTATATGGAGGGGGGGGGATCGTAGTGTCTATACACAAACACTGGAAGGAAGGTACTATTTTTTGTAAATAAAGTAATTTTTCTAAGTATTATTTATAAGAAGATCAACAGCATTTAATTAGAAAAGTAGGCAAATATTGTGTGCAGAACAGCCCCGGATTTGAAAAATAAGTATAATATTAAAATGATCAGAGTACTGAACAATATATACCCTCGCACTATCCAAAAAAATTTAAAAAAGACGTTGCAATTTTTTTCCGGCAATTACTGGAAACCGATAAATAAATGTTGCAGTTTGAAAAATATCAGTCACACCAAAGTATTGTCTGCTGAAACACACCCAACCAGTTGCTATAGCAACCATCAGATCTGCTAGAACTGCTACTGTTTTTTTACTGATGGGTCAACACTTACCAAGGCTCGAGGGCCACTCGAGGATAAGGGTTGGTTGGATGATGATTGCTGTCACGAGAGGATTGGAAAAAATAGGTGGAATGAACAGAAGATTACTTAAGAGGACTTGATTTTCAAAGAAGACGGCTCAACAAGTATTTGTTCACATTAGATTTGAAGACAACCATGCTGTAGTCGGTTGGGAAGAAGACTCATGGTATCTTGTTCCACAGATGGGATGTTCTAGGAAAGAAACTTTGTTCATGGAAGTTCCGCTTCGTTTTGAGTATAGAGATAGAGAGAGAAAAGAAAGTTCTTTGTGTGGTTGTAACCAGACGAATTCTTGTTGTGAATGTTTTACAGGGAGGGGAGACCAGGGATTGGAGCTCAGTCGAGCACCTACCATGAACATAACGATACAGTAGAGAGAGAGGCTAGCAATATCTCTTCTGTGTGAAAGAGGTTGTAGGGACGAGAACAGATCATACTGCCACATACGTGATGCATGTGCACAATGTCAATTACTCTTAAATGACAAATGCAGCAGTAATTATACTAACCCTAACACTCCCGCGTCACCAATGAAAGTGAAAAATAATGCATGATGTTTATTAAGCTTGAGTTTCAAATAAAGAATTGTAGGGGACGTTTTGTTATTTATATTCTAAGAATGACACGAGAAAGAAGATTTGGGATGTTTGCATATTATTTGTAATCTGAAAGCATAACTTTGTAAAGGTTTTTTATTAGCCGTGTAATCGGCGTAGTGATTCATATGAAGTGAGCAGGCACAGTGTAATATGAAAAAGTGACCATAATTAGATTTCTACTGTATTTCTTTGCAGTGTGATGGGTGGAAGGATGAGGACATAGTAGGGGGGTGTAGTCACTCCTACTTCTGCATTGAAATTAGTAATCAAAGAGAAAACAACTGATCAGATGTAATATAAAAATCAATGAATTTGAACAGAAACTATATTTTTTCGTTTTTGATTGGCCTAAATCGTGTACAGAGCACATTTTTATATATAGAGTTTGGTTAGAAAGCTATACCCATCAACGGTACATTGAAATTATCACTCTACTTCACATATCAGATAAAAAAAATCATTGTATACTAGCAGGGTCACCTTGCATTGCTCGTGTATTATATAAAAAATAATAGCAACGATCTAATAACAAATAAATAGTCTATTATTCTTAAATTTGAAATAATATTTCCGTCCGTCTGTCACGGTTAAGTTTGAACATCGTTAAATGTGCTGATTGAGGCGACATATCACATCTTAAGAATATCCATTTCTATTTGCTTAAAAACCATCCACAGTCAATGTCATTCATACTATACACTGCATAAATCAGATCTTTAACCAAAAGTCATAAAAGCTTTAAAATAAAAACAATTAAAAAAATTAAATGTTTTTTTAAATTATCAACTTACTCTGGTTGGCACTTGGCAAAACGTCCAGTGACGTTATCACGGCCACAATGACCATTAAAATTGCCAGTCGGATTAAACTGGTCGAAACATTTATAATCTCCTCCTGTTGCATCTAAATAGAAAAACAAAAATTACAGGTAGTCAGTAAATGATAAACACAATGAAAATGAGATATTTACGAAATAAACAAATAAATCTTGAGTTGTCTCCCCTGCAATCATTACTACTTGAATAAGTAAAGCATGAGTTATCTTCCCCTGTGATCATTACTACTTGAATCATGTAAACAAGTATCAATCATCACTTTTATTGAATTTTTAGGAAAAACTAATTTCTAAATATTTTATAAAAAAATATTTTTTATCTTTGCCATTTCGCCAACGCTTCTAATGTGTGAATTTTCAAATAACTTTCCACGTACCACGTGATACACACGACTTATAAACATTTCGTCCATAACATCGAGACGAATTCATCCTTACTGCTTGTCTCAGTCGGGAGGGGGAAAAAATGAAGAAAAAAAGAGGAAAAAAATATGCTTATTCTTCTGAATTATTACCGAAAGCGCTCAAGTTCAAAACAAAAAAAAATGTTTTTAAGATAAATAAATAATTTATTTTTAAAAACAATAATCTGCGTTGTGAAAGTTTTCTAAATATTTTATAAAAAAATATTCTTTATCTTTTAATTAGTATTAGTTTTTCCGTTAAGCCTCTTTGGGCAGATCTTCCTTTTTAATTATTTACTCAATTGAAATCAAAAATTTCCTTGGGGTCACCTCTTCATAGGCCAGATAAGTGAATTGTTCTACTTACCTTCTCCCCAGATGGTCTGACATTGTCTGCTTGATGTAGGACAATAACCACTGTAACAGTAGCCAGTATTATTAGCACACGATTCTCCATCTCGGATACTATTATCGGACGGACACTGAAAAACCATAAAAATACCATACATATAAAAAGATTCCGTTTTCAATTGATCAAATTGATATAGCTGAAATATTTCTACTAGCAGAGTTACCCCTCCCACGATGGGTTCAGAATATGAAGAAACTATTGGACCCTTTAATAAGTGAAAAAAGGTCAAACAACAAAATACTTAAAAGCAATCAAAAACATTGGCTGCTATGAGAAAACTGAAACTAAATTTAAAGTGTTGCCTCTTTTTGGGGCAGTTAGATTTTCCCCACATTAAAAACCGACCTTGTGTGGGGGAGCTAAGTAAATATGGACAATGAAAATAGATCTTAATTATGGATTTAGAAAACTTTTTAAATTTCTATATTTATGGACCCCTGTTAAAAGTTTTATGTTATCAAATTGTAGAGAACGTTTTTTGAGATGCTTGGCACTGGTGTTGCTTTGTTTTCCTTGTTTTTACCCAAATAGGGTTAGAGAGTATCAACCAATTTGTATGCAAGAAGTGTGAGACAATGGAGATGGATTAGAACTCGGATGCGAAGAAAGTATATTTGGAGGGTGAGGCTATTGAGGTGGTTCAGAAGTTTTGTTACTTTGGTGATAACATTGGAATACAGGCAGGAGCTGGTGTTGACGTGGTTATATGACAGTTAGGAATGGATAGAATAAGTTCAGGGAAGTTCTGATATTACTAACCAGTATTGCGTTACCACTGTGGACCCAGGGAAGAGTCTATTAGGCATGTGTACATGCTGAAATACAGTCTTTAGATCTCTTTCGTACTGTGAGTGTTGATTTATAGCTCAAAATAATAAAGTAGTAGTAATTGTTCACTGACTTAGTCAGAAGAAGAAGAAGTTAGTTGTATCTGTTTCAAGTCGACTGGGCAGTGAGGAAGACAGACCCAATTAACATCAGACGTGTATGTCCGGTGTTAAGAAATCATGACAAACTGCCCTTTTTATTTTACTCTCTCTCCCCTTATGTTTGTACTCACATGTATTTGGAAGGCGGAGCTATTGAGGTTGTTCAGAAGTTTTGTTACCTTGCTGATACCACTGGAGCACAGGGTGGAGCAGGTGCTAGTGTGATTGCAAGAGTTAGGAGTGGATTGAGTAAGTTCAGAGAACCTATTATGACAGACATAATTGAGAGCAGGTCATGTGACTTTTATATCCAATCAGAGTCGCATATTTTCTGAATTGACTTCTGAATCCACTTTTATTTTATCTGTGATATTAAAGAATAGTAGAACTTCGGATGAATCACCTTCCGGAATTTTTGTTAAAGATTAAAAAAAAAATATTCCTTCAGTTTATTATCTAAAGTTCATAAAAACAAGCATAGATTCATGCACATTTGTCACTTGACTTCAAAAATTGAATTTAGTAGTCAGTATTAAATTTAAAAAATTTTTGTTTTTGAGATGAGGATTGATAATATTATTTGGATTTTTCTCATCGTGGGTGTTGTTCTCACAACGTTTCGGCCGATATAACCTGCGACTTTCTTTCAGGTGTATTTGCTCACTTGACTTCAAAATATTGAATTTAGTCATCAGTGTTCAGCTGTCTGACCAGTTGAGCTCAAACTAAAGAAACTGAGATGTTTTATAAACAGGCTGGGACACTCCATTATACTTAGATGGGAAGGTTCACATAAGTGAATAATCTATTATATAAATATCGCTTCATTCAAGCGAGAATTTTCCTATCAAACAGACGGCAGTTGGAGCCCTTATGCCAGTAAGGGTCAATTTGATTCATCATATTCCGTTTAATGTTCGTTTTACATGCTGGCATAGGTTGGACAGCTTTTAGAAATTGACATCCAAACTAACCTATCTCTAGCCAGGTCTTTATTTATCCTTTTTTCTCTCAGGTCCATTTTTATCACTTTCTCCCATGTTTTCCTTGGCCTTCCCCTGTGAACTGACCCTGTTACCTCAACTGCACTACATCTACTAACCCAAGAACTCTCATCTATTCTTTCAACATGACTAAGCCATCGAAGTCTACTCTTCTGCACACATATCCCTGTACTGTCTGAGGTTATCAGAATATAGTCTCTCTTTAAGACTCGCATTACACCTCCATCTTATCATTCTCATATCATTCTTTTCCATGCAACGCATGTCCTCAACCCTCAACGACCAGGTTTCACTTTAACAAAGAATTTACAAAATAAAATAGTAACATTAACCTGGTTGCAGAGTTTCGGTCTGACTTATAGCATTCTTACGAGTCGGAGTCAGATTTTTTTAATCTTCCAAGAATGAAGAAAAGTCTTTTATAAATCGGGGGACCAATAATTTAGAAGTTCTACAAACAAATAAATAAATAAAAGATATTACTTACATGCCCAGTCTCTCCATCACAATATTCAGGTACGTCACATTCATTGGTATTTGTGCGACAGACGTAGTTTGATGGTTGTACCTGTGAATCAAAAAGGGAGAGAAACAAATGATAAAATAGATTGATTTTCTATTTTTATTTTGTCACTGCGGGTTGTCTGAAAAAAAAAATCATTAAAAAACATCCTCTGGTAGATGGTTTGGTTTGTTTTACGGCATATCAACTATCTATGCTGAATAAAGTTGTCAAATATAATTTTATAGGTAGGATAATTATTTATATTCCCAGAATAAATTGCTCTCGGAACAAAATTTTACAGAGAGGGTACCATCTTTACCTCCCAAAAACATTACTCTTTGAAAAAATTACTTTTGGGCATTGGTAATCTTCTTTGTTCTCAACACGATTGATCCTCAGTCACCGCCTTCTAGTATCTATTTTGGGGATGGTTTGGTTTGTTTTACGGCATATCAACCATCTATGGGTTATTTAATGCCAAATAAAGTCGTCAAATGGAAAACTAAGTTAGGATAATTATTTCATATTGTTTTTTTGTTTTTTTTAAATTGAAATTAAATTATTTTGAAAAGTCCAACTTCTTTGATGAAGTCTAAGGTTTTGGTCGGATTTGTGTCGTTAAATAGGTTCTTTAGATTTTTCGAATTGTAGTATTTCTCTCGGCATTGTTGCAGATCCTGACAGTCTATTAATATGTTTGTCTATATAAGATTCTTGACATGATATACACATTGGAGACTTTTCACCTTCTAATAAATGTTTGTGAGTAATATATGTATTACCTATACAGAGTCTGGCTACTACAACCTCTTCTCTTCTTGCCTTTCTGTAGTTTAGAAGCCACTCATCAATAGTTGGCTAAATCTTGTGTAATTTATTACTTCTGCATTTTTCCCAAGATTCTTGCCATTTGCTCTGGTAGAAACATACATGTGTTGTCTGTGAAAGAATAGGAGGAAAGAGTCGGTACGTAAAACAATATTCAAATTTGTGCTACTGACGCTTGTGTTTTACTTTTCACAATATTTTCTTCTTTATTTCCCATATTTATTTCATCACTCCTTAAATATTCTCTGGTAGAAACAGTCATGTTTTTATTTATCAATGGATGTTGAACCAAAACAGTGAATGTTTTAGTTCCAGCACATTCTAAAATAATTTTTATCACACACAGAAAATGACTCGTCATGAAACCTTTAAAAACTTATCAATATTGGATCAAGAAATGTTATTTCCAAGAACCTCCTTTCTGTAGAACACATTACCATGAGACTACTTCCTTGCAGGCTATAACATAGTTGTCTTCAAATCTAATATCAATAAATACTTTTGTTCATTCCGTTCGTCATTTTTATAATATTCTTCAATCTCTATCGTTATTTTCATGAAAGGTGCTCGACTGAGTTACAATCTCTGGTTCCTTCTCATAATACATTCACAACAAGAACTCATTTTCCTACCACAAGAACTTTCTTTTCTTCCTCCATATCAAACAGAATTTCCATGAATGTGAGTTTCTTTCCAATAACTTTCCATCTGTGCAACACATTACCATGGGATTGATTCCCTGAAGGCTACCACATGGTCGTCTTCAAATCCAATGTCAACAAATACTTATTTTGTTCATTCCATTCATCATTTTCAATCTTCTCGTAATATTCTTCATCATTCAACCAACAATCTATCCATCTCTATAACTCTTATCCTCGAGTGGAATTTAGCCTTTATAAGTGATGACTCATTATTAAAAAATTAAAAAATAAAAAAATATACAGAAACATAAAAAAATATTTTTGAATAGAAAAGAAGTGAATGGAAAAGTGAGAAAGACGGACTTACACTGCAATTGAAGCAGCATTGTCCTTCTTTGCAAGAAGCCCAGGGAAAGAGCATACAAGTCTGTGGGTCACAGCAAGGGTCATTAAGGGCACATTCCTGCAAGTAAAAATAAATAAATCTAATGACACAAAAATCGGCTTGATAATGGGGTACAATAGACAAGGTTGTTACCGAATGGAAAGAACAACAAACAAGTTAGTATGATGAATGAACGAAAGGTTTATTGTAATAGAGACTAGAATAATGGAGAGGCAGATGTTAGTGAGATATTATAACTAATTTTTATGAGGAGGCTTAATCTTAATAACTGATAATAAAAATAAAAGAACACATTTCTTTCACTTTTAATAGATACAAAAAAATATTCCCTTGTTCTTAACATTTTTGTGACTAAAATAGGAATTAATCTACATGCACATGTTTTATTTATAGATTCAGGAAAGAGAGAGAGAGAGAGAGAGAGAGAGAGAGAGAGAGAGAGTATTAGTTTATTTTTTTTAAGTAAAAATTATCTTGTGTATTTCTTTTTTGTAATTGTTCTTTAAGTAAAATTTAATTTGCATTTTTTTTTTATATATAAGTTGTAGTTTGATTAGTTGTTTCGGGTTTTACATTAAAATGTATGTGATAACAGCAGGAAATCAATTGTTATTGATAAAATTATTCACCTATCACCTATAATAGACAAGGTTGTTACCGAATGGAAAGAACAGGCAACAAGTTAGTATAAGGAAGAACGAAAGGTTTATTGCCACAGAGAGTAGAATAATGGAGAGGCAGACATTAGTAAGATATTGTAGTCGCATGGAGACGAAGGGAGTGGTTCGAACATTTTGTCTCCACATAAATTCGAGCAGATAGTTGTCGAGAAGATCCCTGCTCGTACTGCACTCTTTTTTATTTCGTTGTTTTGCTTAAGATTTAATCAATTTACAGTTTAAGGTGTCGTCTGCTTCTCAAGCCTTTTGATTGATTAAACGCTTCGGCATCTTTCGACTGTTTACGTAAACGGCCAAAAGATGTCGAACAAAAAGTCGATTTTGTCTGGTTCAAAATCTATACCAGTACTCATTTTGTTTATTTATGAATTCCAAAAAATATTAAATTCTAATACCAATAATAAGTAATAACCAATAAAATTGCATTTTTAGTGCGGTTTTGCTTTATTTTTTTCAATGAAACATTGTTCTTACTGGTTAGTTAAAACCAGTAAGAACAATGTTTTCTTTATTTCCATTTCAAAACAAATCATAAAATCTTAGTTGTTTTTGTGAATAAAATCAATCGTTCATTAATAGTGTTTCTTAACATATTTTTTTCTGGGCTTGAGATAAATTTCTCGCAATTTGAGGTAAGAAAAGTTATCTCCCTTGATAAAAAAGTTATCTCCCGCAAAAAAAAAAAAAATAGGCTGTTGTATTGTATTACTGACCTCAGGTGTTCCACAATCACATTCTTCTCCACGCTCGACTTTCTTATTCCCACAACTCTGGAGGAAGGGTACCTTGAAAAAGAAAATGATCGTTAACTGAGTTGTCTCCCTTAGAAACTTTTATGATGACAGAGTTACGTCCCTTAGATCACAAATTATCAATTTTTAAACTCACAATCTTTTTATGATTTGAATCACCATATTACAGTATTATATCGTATTATTCGAACTACTGTTCTCATCTTGGATGTTATTCTCACAACTTTTCAGCCGCTGTAACCTCCAACCTTCAGATCCAATTGTCGAACTCGGGAATCTATGCAGAATTTAAAACTGCACTCTTTATTTAATATACGGGGATAGCTGGTTCTCGTTTCATCAGCCATGACCGAGTGAGAAGTTATAAGTAATTCTGAATTGTATTTTAGCTATATTGAGGACTAAACCTTCAACCTCTAGAAGACTGTCGTTTAGAACTGATTATTACTTAGCACTTTTATCCGTTGTACCACGGGTTTATGTGGACAATTCTAGTATGAATTTTAAATGTGCAGTCTTACTACTTATTACTATATATATATATATATATATATATATATATTACATCGCCGAAATATTGTGAAAATAACTTCCTAGATGAAAACAGTTGTTCAAATTATCAATCTTCATCTCAAAAATGTAAAAACATTATCCTCTCAGTCTGTAGTTCTCAAAAGATGTGTTGGGGGCAACTCTTTGAAGGTAGTAAAAAGATTCAGGGGTGCAGTAAATGAAGGGGAATCATTTTTTTTTATGGTTACGTTTTGGGTAAAGCTGCAGTATTGTTAACAGCCGAGAAAAAAAAATTACAGCTAACTTTCACCAAACGCATGGAAATTTCATTTTCTACCGATCCATATACTTTTAAAGTGTGGAAACTGATTGTAAGATTTATTATCTTTGAATTTGTTATCGTGAAGTTAACTTATCAAAACACGTTAAAAAAGATGTCCGTCGATATTTTTGAAGCTGATCGCTTAAATTCGAATAACTTAAGGCTGAAAAGAAAAGTAAAAAAAAAAATGACTTACACTAACACCAAGTCCGGAGACTTCAGGTTCGTGGTAGAGTAAGTCTTTTTCTTTTACTATTTTGTTAAGGAATTAAGCCTCATCAATAAACAGGGGGTTAAGAAGCCATTTTGTGTCTCGTGTGTCGAAAGAGAGAGCTTTAAATGTAATCTAATTTTGAAATAAAAAATGTGAAAATAGTTTCAGAAACTTTGAATTATACAGGTCGGTAGAAAATTAAATTTTAATGTGTTTGATAAAAAGTTATTTTTGGTATACATATATATATATATATATATATATATATATATATATATATATATATATGGGAAGAGAAGGATGAAGGTAATCCGACGTGATGGGAAAATGAAAAAGGAAAACCAAAAAATGGATGTTTTTTATGTGTACATCAACGTTTCGTCTTTATTTATAAGACTTCATCATTTTCCCATATATATATATATATATATATATATATGATTTCTTGGCTGTTGACTATACTGCAAAGTTTTATTTGTGCAGATTTTGATAATGAAATAAAACTAAATAATTTTAAAAAGTCGACATTACCTCATCCCTTAGTGAAAAGCAGAAATCAAGTTTCATGGTCAAGGCTGTGTCAAGATCTTTACGGCTGCAGTCGGAAAATAAGCGGGAATGTAGGCCCATCGTACGGCTAAAATAAAGGAAAATAATAATAATGAAAAAAAAACAACATTTTTTTTTGTTTTTAATTATATCACCCCAAAGAAATTTATGTCGAGGCACATGTGCAGCAAGTTCTTTGGAGCACATTGCATCGAAGTACTTGTAAAATAAGCACAGGGGTGTAACATCACGTAGCATGGGAGACAGTGTGAGACCTATTAGATTAGAGGGAGAGACTAGTGGTTAGTGCACCAGTCCAGATGTAGCAACAATACTTCATGCATGGGCGAATAGTTGCTCTGTAGAGATATAGAATATTGGCAGGTGAGATAAGTTTCCTAACCCGGTAGAAGTAGCCCACTTTCTTTGCAGCATCTTCTATGTATTTGTTCCAATTCATGTTACCTGTGAATGTTAGGCCAAGGGTTTTTAATGTCGGACTCTCTCTTCCTCGGCAACCTTGGTCTGTTAATGACGCGCCACACCGGAGACAATCGTGAATTGACTTGTCTTTACGAGCACCTCTCTATCGCCATTATTCGTGAAAACACCGTAAGCCAACTCTCGGCCTGCCAAGCCAGCCGGACATTCCGTGAAACCTTCTGATGCGTGTATGTTGGTTTCAAAAGGGGACATTTTATTAATTATTATTTGCTTTCCAATTTTCCTTCAATATTTTTTTTTTTGTTTGCATTTTGAAGTATGCTGATTCAGTACGTACTGATCAAGAGAAGATCGGGAAAAAAAGAAGTGAACAGACTTGACGATGTTCTGTCTTAGCATTTATTTTCCTTAGCCAGCCCTTTTTTTCTAAGGGGATTCCATCAGATTCGTCACCGGCGAGATTCTAACGATGCCTGTCCCCTGCTCTATGTAGCCACCTTCTTCATGACCCTCATGATGTAGTTTTCTATCTCTTTAAATATCTTGACGTTTTGAGCATCGCCGGTAAGAAATATTGCCTTTCTTGTCTCTAAGGATAGAATTAAATAGTGCTAGTATTATCTTTTAGTATTATTTTTTTTGTCTAACGAACTTTGTTTATCTTTTCCCCCACGTATTAGCAAATTACAAGATAAATATACGCTATCTCCTAGCATAACTTGTATTTTTTCCTTTCTAGCTTTATTTTTATGCACAAAATATTTTCTATTCTGGAAATTTATTAAGCTTATGGCTCTCTTTGCCTTGTCTTTATTTTGTATTTATATTTCTAAAACAATGTTTTTATTCCTTTTCAGTTTTACTTTTGTCGATGAACAATAAACCTGTGTCTAAAATATACCATGTCTTTGAGTTTTGATTATCGATAAGAGTTTATGCTAGCTGTCAGAGGTTTGCACGTTTCTACTAAACATACACATCCCGGAGAGTATGCGAAAAGGAATGCAGACATTCTATATGTAATAAATTGTACGCTATGTAAAAAAATTATTTCTTGTTTTACGATTTCTATATTCCTGTAACAACAACTTTCAATTTATGTGACCATGTAAAGAATGCGGGAACTACGTTACATTAAATTTGAAAGCTTTTATTTTTTTTAATTTATTTTTTTTTTTAACATGGTTCACCCCAAACAAGGCAGGCCGCCACTGTTGACGTAAGGTGCTACTGAGAAAAAAGAAAAGGGGAGAAGGTTGGGGGGGGGGATCTGCGCAGCGAGATGTCTGTTCACATTAGTTCTAAATTTCTGCATGTCAGTACTGTCGGGGAAACAGGGGGAAGGGAGGGAGTTCCAGAGGCCAGCAGCACGAGGAAAGAAGCTATTTGAGTAGAAGGCTCTCCGGCATCTGGGGACATCCACAGTGAATGAATGAGATTTAGTTGATTGTCGAGTTGGTCTAGTGAATTTACGTTGAGGGGGCACCAGAGTAGCCAATTCATCGGAGCATAATCCATTGAAGTACTTGTAAAACAAACATAAGGATGCTACATTGCGGCGATGGGACAGGGACTGGAGCTTGGTTGATAGTGAGGGACCTATTAGGTTGGCGACTCTTTTTTGGACCTTGTCAAGGAGGGAGAGACTAGTAGATGATGCACCAGCCCAGATGTGGCAACAATACTCCATGCATGGGCGGATGGTGGCTTTGTACCGATACAGGATAATGTCAGGTGTGAGGAGTTTGCTAGCACGGTAGAGGGAGCCAACCTTCTTTGAGGCAGCCTTGGCAATGTCTTCAATGTATTTGTTCCAACTCATGTTACCTGTGAAGGTTAGGCCGAGGAGTTTGAATGATGAACTCTCAGGTAGGGTGTTATTTGCCATGGCAATCGGTGGTTGAAGAGGTTTCTTGTAGTTATTGAAGGAAAGTAGCTTTGTCTTTGTGGCATTAAAAGTTACCAACCATTTCTGACTCCAATCCACTACAGCCTGGAGGTCATTTTCTAAAGATTCAGCCATTGCCTCGCATATGGTCGCGTCCGTTTTACCAACATGGCGAGAGTAAAGCGTGGTGTCGTCAGCAAATAAACCAATCTCTGGCTCTATGTCGTCAGGGAGATCGTTTATATAGATCAGGAACAACAAAGGTCCAAGGATAGATCCCTGGGGTACACCTGCATTTATGTCATGTTGCTTAGATGAACGGCCATCGAGGACAACCTGGATTTTTCTTTTGTTTAGGAAGGATCTAATTATATTAAGTAGTTGCCCAGTAATACCGTATGAGCGTATTTTCAGGAGAAGCCCTTTATGCCAAACCTTGTCAAAGGCCTTGGATATATCAAGCGCTACTGCCTTAGCTTCACCTATCTTGTCGAGTGTATGATACATGCGTTCAGAGATGACCGTTAGGATGTCTGCAGTAGATCGTGCTTGTCTAAATCCATACTGGCGGTCAGATAGAAGTTCAGCATTAACTAAGTGCCGTACTATCGCTAGATTGATTAAGGATTCAAAGATTTTGGCAAAGATCGGCAGTAGACTGATTGGGCGGTAGTTCTGAGGGTCGGTTCTATTCCCAGAACTCTTGTAGACAGGTACCACAGAGGCAATTTTCCAGCTATCGGGGAAGCAAGATTCAGCTAGGCATTTATTGAAGAGTTTGGAGAGGAGAGGGGCCAGTTCAGCAGAACATTTCTTTATTACTATTACAGGTATAAGATCAGGCCCACAAGCTTTAGAGGTGTCAAGGTTTTTTATGATGTATCTGACCTGGGATGGGGTGATGACCAGGTTATCAAGTGTGACTTCGGTCCGCAAAGGGAATTCAGGGAGGAGGTGGCTGTCTGAGTCTAAAGTAGAGTTAGAAGCAAAACGCTGGGCAAGTAGTTCAGCCTTATCAGTGGCCGTGCAAACGACATCATTGTGGTTTGATAGTGGGGGAATCGTTGATTGACCATTATTCACTACACTATTGTAGATTTTCCAGAAATCGCGAGTACCTAGTTTCTGTGACTGGATGCGTCTTTTTGTTAACTCATTATACCTTCTCTTTGCTTCGCCTATCACGGCCTTGCAATTATTTCTTGACTCTATAAATTTATGTCTATTAGTAGCTGACTTATGGCGGCCAAATTTACGGAATGCTTGTTGCCTCGCAGAAATGGCAGCTGCACATTCTGAAGTGAACCATTGAGGAGAGTGGGGCTTGCTAAAGAATTTTCGCATGGGAACATAGGCTTCAATGCCTGCTTTGACCCATTCGTTTGCACACTGGTTTGCAGGTAGTGAGAAGGTTTCCCTCCATGGGGCGTCACTGATGTGATCTCTGATTGACTCGAAATCAGCCTGCTCGTAGTATTATTGGGTAATTCTCAATCATAAAAGAGATTTTGTGTCTACATGTCTGTAACAAAAACTATCTCACAGTTCTCAAAGATTTTTTTTATGGAAATCGCTTTAGACAAGACATGAAGTCACTTGATGTAAGGAGCTAACAAGAACGAAAGATGATTATTGCAAAGACAGGAGATACCTATTTACCTTAGTTTTAAAAAGACCAAGGCTATAGGTAGGAGGAAAACAGTCAACAGGAAGAGAGTTCCACAAGCCGGCAGTTCTTGGAAAGAAGCTACTGGGATAGGAAGCTGTATTACAATGTGGTATCAAAACAGCGAATTGGTGGAGACCACTAGACCAACAAGTGAAATGGGCTGGAATAAAGGAAGGAGGGAATAGACCAGACAATTTTAATATTAATTTATATTCTCACATTTTCAATAACACTATATAAATGCTGACGATTTCATTAAAACGATAAAATTTTCTAAAAGGAAGGTCAACATTCTATATGCAATAAATTGAAGCTATATAAAAAATTCTTTTTTGTTTTCGGAGTTCTTCATTTCTGCTGTCACACCTTTTGATTGGGTGGGGGGCAGCAAAGAAAGAGACTATTATACGAAATGTACATTTTTATGGGTTTTTTTTATAACACTGAACTTCCTTCTACTCTCTAATTGGTTTGTTTTGTTCAATTGCATATCAACCATTTTGGGTTTATTTTATGCTGAATCCGTTCATTTTGGTAAAAGTTTTGGGGAAAGGAGAGAGAGAGGGGGAGGAAATGTTTGGTTTTTGTTTTCGGCTTTGCAGAACATGATTGAGTTTTGTAAAGAGGAAAAAAAACAATAAAACATCAAAGTTTGGTGCATTTTGGGGCAGGAAGCCAATATCTTCAGACAGCCAGATCTGGTAGCACCAGACTCTAATCGGACTTCCTTGGTAGCAATATTAGAGACGAGTGTGTAAGAATAGGTAAATTTCCACGTAGAGTTAAAAATCAGATAGAGTGGAATCTTCCAGTTAAAAATTCAAGGAAGGCAACGTGGTGTCCTGGCTGTGACGTCATGGGCATAGGAAGCGTGAATGGTGATCCTCCTCGACATAGTGCTTGCTGCCTGAAATCAAAACTCCTTATTTATACTTGCAAAAAAGGGACCAAGTCAAGACAAAACTGTTGAAGACAGCGGAGGTTTATTTGCCTTGTTCTTGTTCCAAATCACTGACCAGCGTTAGCCAGACACGTCGGTAATTACTGTTTAATCATATCTTATCGGGACATTTTAAAACAGCGTGTTCGCACTTCTAGGCTTCCAATCGAACTGACTACTTCTTTCACTCACTCTATCCCTCTTTGGCCATGTGACCTCACATCCATCCCCATCAATTGCAAATACTAAAAAAAATGAAACTTGATGCCCCTTGCTGAACATTTAGAATTATAATGTAAGGATCATGAATAAGTATGTAGCAATTTTAGAGACGTGTGAGTAAGAATAGGATTAGTTTGGTAAATTTTCACGTAGGGTTAAAAATTAGATAGCATAGAATTTTCCAGTAAAGAATTCAAGGAAGGTGATGTGGTGTCCTGGTTGCAACGTCATGGGTACAGGAAGCGGGTAAGTGGACGTGTCAAATAGTAGAGAGAATCTCTCTCTTTAGTCTAAACCACCAGAGAGTGTGATTGGGCTTTTGGATAGCTGCTTCCTCCTCCCCCTAGAGGAAGAAGATGGGGGTTGTTTTATATGTGTACATGTATACTCTTAGGAACAAATAAAAAACAAACTAAAATGATTTTTACAGCCCAATTGTATTTCTTGAGGCTTTTCTTTTAGTAACGTTCGTAAATGTGCTAAGAAGAAGACAGCGATGGAAAGAAGAGATGCAAACCTTGACTGCCACATCAACACCAAAACCTGATGAGTGAATCCCAATGAGAATGCACCGTGAGGATCTAAGAACACACCATCATATTACAGCCCTTGGTTTTACACTCCTTTATCATTTTCCTTCTAGTGACCGGTTCATCAGCCGATCACATTTAACGCTGCGGGTTGATTTTCAAGTGTTTCCGTGAAACTGGAGGTACTGATGGATGATCATAATAAAGTATAGTGTCCATTATATATATATATATATATATATTTAAAATTTGAAATCTCACTGAGGCAGGAAATGAAAGGAGAGCGTTAAGAGATCACACAAACTAAAGTAAATAAAAAAGAAGGGGAGGAGGAGAGAGAGAAGAAAAGAGTAAATAGAATTTAAGATTAATAGATCGTGGGAGAATTCAAATAATGTGCGCCACGCCAGTTTAAAAAGAGACAGGCATAAACAGAGACTGAAGAGAGTTCAGCATAGGAGGCCATCTATAGGTCTCCTTTGTTTGGACTTGAAACCGACGGTACCGATGCTGTCTTAATCTTCTGTAATTACATATATAAATAAATATTACGCTCTTATTTTTGAAATTTTTCTTAATAATCGAGCATTCTGCTAGGGTTCTCTCCCACTAACCTTACATAATATTACAATAAATATTATTAAATTCTTATCCACAGACACATGTGTTTCATCCTTTTACCGGGAATCATCAGTGTGGAGGATGATTGTTCTGCCGGTCACACGATTCAAAACCCTCAGACCTAGGTCAATATTTTAACTTTTGTCTCAATGTTTAGGAAAATGTGGCCACCAAACCAACCACATTGAAGGAATAGAATTAGGATCTATTTATGTCTAAATAAGGCGACACACATAGAAGGCTGTCAGCAACAGTTTTCAACAACTCGTATATACTAGTGGTATTCACCCGGTGTTGTTTGTGTGGCGATATATTGCTGGTCGGAAGGTTTCTTAGGAAAAATAATTTCAAATATGGTCATGTTTACAATTTTTGCCTTGAAAGAAAAGTTAAAAATAACATTTGTAATATGAGGTCAAGTAATAAAAAAAAACTGTTAGTGTGGTGATGTTCTGAAGGAAAAGTCATTTTATAAATAACAAGTAATTTATTTTTTTATTTAAGATTAAGTGTTAATGTCAAGGTAGACTTACAGCACTTTGGTTGACATCAGACATCCAAACTGGTCTTCACAGGTGCAACCACCTTGGAAAAAGAAACAAAGAAATCAGTATTAATAAAGAAAAGGAAAAAACTGTTCATAATAAAATAATAAAAATTAAAGGATTTAATAAGACCATATCTACTGTTGAATGGATATTCAGTAGCTTCTATATATACATTTTCTTCATTAATATTATTAACAGTTACAATATATATATATATATTGATTGATTGGTTGCATTCCAACAACCAAGAAAAAACGTCAGTCCACAATCATAATTGTTATGTATTTTATTATTTCAGCAAATACTTATATTTTTGCTGCTTATGAACGTTTTACAACCCGTAAACAAAAATATAGTCTTTAGTTTTTATGGGCTGCTCATCAGAGACCTTTATTTTATAATTTAAATAAACATCCTGGTCAAAAGCAAAAAGGAAGAAAGATGAAAAAAGAAGAAAAAAAGGATGCTTATTTTAATTATTAAATAAAGGTCCCTGATGAGCAGCCCGTAAAAACTAAAGACTATATGTTTGTTTACGGGTTATGAAACATTAAAAAAACGTGAAAAAAATATAAGTATTCGTCAAAATAATAAAATAAATAAAAATTATGATTGTGGACTGACGTTTATACATATAATGTAAATTTCATTAAAATCGGATTTACATATTTGATGTTTTAAAGATGTTTCTGCCCCTATAGCTCATTTAGAGGGGCACATAGAGATTCAGCACATAGAGATTTGGGGCTTCCATTGTTTTCCCCAGAGAATTTTATACATATGATTTAAATTTAATCAAAATAGGATATATTTGAAGTTTTAAGAGCGGTTCTACCACTGAAGCTAACTTAGAGATTCAGGGTCACTTCCATTGTCTTCCCCAGAAAACTTTGCATATAAATACACCGATAGTTTTTATGTAGATTCTCTAACCTTTCTTTCTTTAATGAGCACAGACACTGACACACACACACACACACACATATATATATATATATATATATAAATTTTATTTTTGATTATGTGCTATCATTTCCCCCCCCCCTAAAAATCATAACTTGTTTACTTGAAGTTTAGAATTTAAATATTTTTGCAAAACAAATGCTTTTTGAAAGGTATCAACATTCTATCGCTCCAGAAAGTACCTGACTCCTGATGCAATCCTCTACCTGTATAAGAGCCAGATTCCTCCTAAGATGGAGTACTGCTGTCACATCTGGGGAGGTGCCGCTCGGAGCACTCTTTCTTGAAAGAGTACAAAATCTGGTGAGGGATGATCTCTTCTCTTCCCTACAGATTCTTTCACACAAAAGAGATGTTGCGAGCCTCTCTCTACTGCATTGTATGTTCATGGTAGGTGCTTGACTAAGTTCCAATCCCTGATGTATTCCTATTTGAACATTAAAGCTGCCACTAAATGTGCTGTTAATTCTACCATGACTTTGAACATTTATATACATTGCTTGAACAACCTTTACCAACCACTCATTTGCTCCTAGTTTATGCAAAGCCCACTAGACAACCTCTCTTAGCACTCGTTCAAAAGCTTTCTCCAGATCCACAAAGGCAAGATACAGGTTCTTCTTATTACAAAGTTACTTCTCTTGAATTTGTCCCAGGATAAATATAGCACCAGTGGTACTTTGCCCAGGCATACAACCAAACTGCATATCATCTAGGCTTATTTGACTTCTTATTTGCTGTTCAATTATCCGTTAAATCACTTTTAGGATCTGATCCATTAATTTTAAGTCTCTGTAAGTACCTCCATTTAGTGCTTCTCCTTTACTTGTGTAACAATTTACAATTGTACTAAGTTTCCAGTTTTTCGGGATGACCTCTTCTTTCATGATCTAATTTGTCAAGTCTATGATCATCTCAATTCCTGTTTCACGCACAGCCATCAAAATTTCAGCAACATGCTTCAGGGTCCTGCAACCTTAATCTTCTTCATCTTACTCATAGCTTCCCCTACCATTTCTTTTGCAACTTCTAAATTTTAATGAAAATGTGTGTGTGTATTAAAAACAATTGCAAAATTACATCATTGATCGAAAAAGAATTGGGAAAACCATCAGAGAGAAGACTTGAAGATCGAAGTGAATAGACATTCCGCCGTTTGCTCCTAGATTCTATCTAGAGGTTGTGACTTCAATCCCTTGGTGATGGTTTGGTTGTTTAGTTTTACGGCATATCAACTCTTTTCGGGTTATTTAATGCCGAATCTGTTATTTTGGTAAAAATAAATTTATGCTTCAAGCTCTTTATGTTTTCAAATATTTATTCATGGTGTTAGGTTTGGTTTGATTGTTTTGTAGAGGAAAATTGTGCTTTTTGTTTTTAGCTTTGCAGAACATGATTGAGTTTTGCAAAGGAAAAGGACAAATTTTTTGGTACATTTTTGGTCAGGAAGCCAGTATCTTCAGACAGCCTGATCTGGTAGCACCAGTTAAATACTTGGTGAATAAACTTAAGAAAAAAATTAACTAATGCCAGATAATATGTAAAAATCGTGGAATGTGGAATGATAGCAGATACCGCAGTGGATCAAATAAACGGTTAAGTTCGAAATTCCCCAAAAAGTTACAGACTACAACAAAAGTCAGTGGAAGTAGGCCGAAGAGTACAACGGCCAAAATGTTGTAAAAATACCAACAATGAGGATGAGGAAAACAGTCGGAACCATGTGATTAATGTAAATAAACAAAAGTGACCATTACTTTCTGTTGCCTTTGTTTGACCATTCTTTGGCCGTTTCATTTACAAACAATTGATTCCAAATTAAACTTTATGAGATTTCATCAAAACATTAAAATTATTTTCACATTTAGTTGAAAGTCGTTTTAGAACCATGCAAAAGACATGAACGCTGAATTTTGGTTAAATTCCTGGAATCCAGTTCTTTGATAAAAACGGTCGATGATATTTTCTTGGAGGAACCTAAAGAAAACAAAATATTGTAATAACAAAATATTGTATATTTTGGTGACTTTGATGACGACGACAAAAGCAGAAAACAGATGATGCATGTGGCGCGACAACATTTAGCTTGTGACAATGTGCGGCAGAAGAGTGGGGAATTCATTTGGCGGTGTGGTCTTGATTGAACAAAAAAACAACAGACAAATAGTGTATACTATTAAACGGAATTTCCATGAACAGGGTTTCTTTCCAAGAACTTCCCATCTGTGAAACGTGTTACCACATAAAGATTCCCGAGTTCGACAAGACGTACCTGAAGAAAGTTGACAGTTACATCGGCCAAAACGTTTTGAGAATAACATCCAAGATGAGAACAGTAGTCTGAATAATCCAAATTATCAATCCTCATCTCAAAAATTCTGAAACGTTACCACAGGATTGCTTCCATGTAACCTACAACTTGGCCGTCTTCTAATCTAATGTCAACAAACACTTGTAATTAACCATCTTCATAAGTCATCAAATTTTATTCATTCTATTTATTATTTTCAATCCTCTCATAATATTCTTCATCATTCTACTGACAAGCTATCTGTCTCATTAACCCTTATCCTCGAGTGGCTTTTAGCCCTGATAAGTTGTGACTTGTTAGTATTAAAAACACAAGATACCATAGTAAATGAACAAGGAAGCAATATCAATGATAGCAATCTGATAATTAGAACCATATTCAGTGATGGCCAAAGAATATACGCAAAGTGCTCAATATCTGTTTTTCTTTTCTCCAGCGCCATTCTGTGATACTATGGACGCCCCCCCCCTCCAGAGCTGAGGAAATGATTCACAAAAAGTGGAGGAGCTGTGGGTAAAAATACAATGATAGGAAATAACTCACCAATGCACACAAAGGCAACCGGAAACAGTAGGACGCCTCGCAATTAGTGGCCATTTCCACTTGTCAGTGACTAAGACAAAAGACCGGACAGGGATTAAGTTGGAAGTGAAGGTTGTTTGCGACAGTTTTTTCTGTGACAGTTGAGTTTCACGACGGTTTAGTTTACGGCAGTTGACAGTTTACGGCAGTTGACGAGTTTTGAGTTTAAGACAGTTGATGGCAGTTGGCGGTTTGGAGAGGAAACAATCAGATTGGGGTCAGAGACAGGTGAGAGCAGCTCAGGGTAGATGAGCAGGAGATTGTGAGATGAGCTGATCACCCGAACACCGCCTTGATACACAAAGTATCTCAGTTGTATCTTGGCTTATACACTGAAACTTAACTAAGATGTGGATGTTAGTGTATGTGAGTCTTTTTCCATGACGGTATTGCACACGCTTCAGAACTTATACATAATGTATTTGAGTTTGTGTTTTCCTTGTGAGTTTGCTGTTGCTTTTATTTTGTATACTTGTAAACCAATGCTGTGCCCTCGGCGATCGCCAAGAAGACGACACGGGTAGAACGATGATGAAGACGAGAAAACCACGGCACACACAACATTGGGGTTGGTGGCGATTGTCGAGAGGAATGCACATGGTCTTACACCACCACACTGGACTTAATCTGGTCAAGAAGTGGGTGTTTATTTTGCATTAAATTGATATGGGAAAGTGATTTCCTACTCTAAAGTTTAAAATATATATTTAAAAATATCTTTTTTTAAGATATCTTTGCAGGTTGTTTACACGTAATCGGCTAAAAAAAAAGTAGAATCTCATTTTTATTTTTCTGCAAAGTATTCTGGATTAAATGCTACAAATTTACCAATTTTTGAAATCGTGAAAGCAAAAACAAAAATGAAGCATCATGCAGGGTTCTTACATTGTAAGAAGATGAAAAGACTAGGAAACATGAAACAATTGGTAAAACAAAACAATAAAAAAAGCCTCACATGATACAAAAGATAACAATTAGACACATAAAACAACACTGAATGAACAAACAATAAATGTAAGATATTGGGCGAGTAGACACATGAGTATATAAAATAGTTGAGAATAACAGGAAATGAAAAGTCAGCCAGGGTCAGCTTGAGGAACCCAAGGTGAGGATTGCTAGACTGTGGGAATTAATAGAAAAGGATATGACGTCACATGGTTAAAAGAGAGAGTGTGAATAAGAAGAAGAGAGTCCGTTTGGGATTACGCAGTGCGTGAACATGTAAAATGATATAGGCTGACAAAATATGATTAATTAGTGATTTCGATTGCTCTCTCTCTGCCTTTCCCCCACTGTTCAGTGATTTGCAACAAAGATCAAGTTGAATAAATGTCCACTGTCTTCCATTAGTCCTTGTCTTGAGTTAGTTCTTTTTGAGGTATGAAAAAACTTATTTGAAGGTGGCGTTCCCTCAGTCGGGAAGGATCACACAGAAGCATGTACAAGGAAAACATGCAGCGACCAGGGTAGGAATATAATTTTAAAAGTTTTTGCAGTGACTGTCAGTTTCATCCAATTTGTGATCTTCACTTAAAATAATGTCTTATTTTAAAACAGTTTGATTCAGGTTAAAAAGGTAAAGTTACTTTCTAAGCCTGACAACTCATAGGATCGGTGCTTATCCCCAGTAAAGCGGAACAGATAACTTACCTCCCTCCTGTGGCAGGACATTAGTCTGTCATTGGGTATACTCCCAGCAAGTCTGGTACCTATTTATTTGCTTACAGTAGCTATTATTCCCAAATGATCATCCATATAAGTACTAAACAGTCTTAAAATTGCTACACTTCCGTGATTTGACAAGAATGGGTATATCAAGGTGACTTAGCCAGAAACAGTTTGATTTTTGGAATGACAGATTTTATGAAATTTAGAAAAAAAATGATACAATAGAGGATAACAAACAATGAGTTGACAAAATTGAGAATAACAGACAATGAGTTGACAAAATGAAGGATAACAAACAATGAGTTGACAAAATTGAGAATAACAGACAATGAGTTGACAAAATGAAGGATAACAAACAATGAGTTGACAAAATTGAGAATAACAGACAATGAGTTGACAAAATTGAGAATAACAGACAATGAGTTGACAAAATGAAGGATAACAAACAATGAGTTGACAAAATTGAGAATAACAGACAATGAGTTGACAAAATGAAGGATAACAAACAATGAGTTGACAAATTGGAGGATAATAAACAATGAGTTGATAAAATGAAGGATAACAGACAATGAGTTGACAAAATGAAGGATAACAAACAATGAGTTGACAAAATTGAGAATAACAGACAATGAGTTGACAAAATGGAGGATAGCAAATAATGAGTTGACAAAATGGAGAATAACAAGCAATGAGTTGATAAAATGGAGGATAACAGACAATGAGTTGACAAAATGGAGGATAACAATGAGTTGACAAAATGGAGAATAACAAGCAATGAGTTGACAAAATGGAGAATAACAAGCAATGAGTTGACAAAATAAATAATGACACCATTGACAAACATGTATACGGCCAGTTCTATAGATCTCCTGGCAAAATACAATACCTTCGTGATAGAGTTTCCGCCATTCCTCTGTAGGCATAACGAAGAAGAAGAAATACGGTCCACAAGATAAGTTAGAAATTAAACAAAGAAGACACATCACAAAATCTAAAATAAAAGCAGGGTTAGTATAATCTCTTACACACACATGAAAGAAGTAAATAGACACCCTTATTATTAATAATGAAGATTGCTGTCAGAGGGTCTTGATCGACCTAGGTTAGATAATATTGATTATTTTTCCTCTATGATGAATTTGACAATCACTCGGTTAACAGTGGAATCTCGAGGTTTGCAACGATTTGATGCTGATTACATCCATCTTTATATTAATCTATAATATGGCTTTTCTGAGACTCTGAGAATTTTAATGCTTGTTTGGCCTTGTGTCATACTTAAACGGTGATATATGATAGATATATTGATATCTTAAACAAAAAAAAAGTCAATTAGTATAAAATATTGATGTTTCAAACTTTTACTGCTGCTTTGTACGACTCTAGGTGTTGGCCATCAACAAAGGAAGCAGAAACTTTAAAAGTTATGCCTATCTGAGACAAAATGAGAGAAAATCGTCTGCATTGATATGGAAATGTTATACACAGACCGCAACACCATCATGAAAATGAAATTCAAGATGGAGGCCCCTGGGAAAAGGGTGAGAGGATGGTTGAAACAAAGATGGTTGGATACCCTACGATAAAGATCTCAAGATGGATGAACTTAATCCTGACCAAGCCTTTGCTCATGTATCGTGGAGAGAGAAATCCAGCGCAAACCCAGTTTTGTTGGATAAACATCAAAGAAAATGACCATCAATGTTTCAAACTTTTATTGTTGCTTTGTACGGCTCCAAGTGCTGGCCATCAGTGAAGGAAGCAGGCACTTTAAACATGTATGTTTTATTTTTGTGGGGGTGTCTATTTACTTCTTTCATGACTACTCGGAGTAGCCATGGATTCATTAATATGATTTTAGTTAAAAATTTTAATCAAAAAAATAATGTGTAAGTTACACAGAGATGGAAAAAGAAAAGCTCAAAATGTAAGAGAGATAACTCATATTTCACCTTTAAGTTAAAATATGAATTATCTCCCTTACATTTTGAGCTTTTTAGATCATTATTTAAATTGTCTCCATTGTAATAATCTTCCTTGCCGAAACAATTATTTTAAGAAAAAAATGAAGCAAATTACACCTTTTTCTTAGTATAAAGAACATGCTGCAAGAATAAAAAAGGAAGAAATCACTAGTTTGAATCAAATATCGACTCGTCAGATATATTGCTATTTTTGTCTTACATGTAAAATCCACCAAGATATGTTTATATGTTAGTTAATGAGCATCAAGGGTTTATCCATGTCTGACATCCACGCACGAGCAAGTGAGAATTCATTCTCAAACTGATAATTTTTTGTCAACATGCGAGAAAATAGTCTTAAAATGACATCACAATGTTTTTTTTTTCATTCTGAATATTAAGAATTATATTTTAAATATTAAAAAAGAAAAACTTGTTAACGGGAGACATTCTACTGAATAGCATCATCTGGTGTTGCGAACAAGTTTTGTAATTTAAACATAATCTAATTTTGCCAAAAAGCGGAATAAAAAAAATTTTATTAAAAAAATTATTTGTCAATAATAAATACAATTATGCACAATAAAGATCAGGGTTTTAATTTACAAAAAAAAATTAAATGTTAATTTTTTTTGTTCACTCCAAACAAGGCATATTGCCACTGAAGCATAAGGGGCTACTGTGATAAGGGCCATAAGTGGGGAGTTGGGCAGCAAGATGTTTGTTCACATTACATTTAAGTTTCTGTATGTTGGTGCAGTCGGGAAAACAAGGAGCAGGGAGGGAATTCTAAACTCATGCAATCCAAGGAAAGAAGCTATTAGAGTAGAACATCTTCTGGCATCTCAGGACATCTACATTGAAGGGGTGTGATTTTGCTGCTAGTCGGGTGGATCGGAAGTATATTCGTTGAGGAGGATACGAATGCAGTAAGTTCATCAGAGCACATTTCGTGGAAGTATTTGTAAAAGAATGAAACACTGTGGCGATGCGAGAGGGGTTGGAGCTTGCCAGACAGTGTGGGACCTATTAGGTTAGAAATATTGTTGCGACTTGATAAAGCTGCTGATTTACAGTCAGTTCTAAGTGACAGTCTTTTTTCTGGAGGTTGGAGGTTCAATCCATTACTACAAACAATAATAATTAAGAATAACATAGTAATTATTTAACACTCGATGTAAATCTGCCTGGAAAGGCTTTAGAGAACTCCTGCTCATCTTAACAAACAAGCATCTGGCCATCACGACTAGAAGACAGGTGTACACCAGCTGTCTGAGGAGAGTCATGCTTTATGGCCATGAGACATGGGTTACACCGGCAAGAATTCTCAAGAGACTGCAGCGTAACGAAAGAGCCATGATTAGATTGATCTGCCATGTCAAGCCAGAAGACGACACTCTCTTCGAGACTCTTCTCTCTAAGCTTGGTGTAAAAAAAAATATCTGATGTCATTAAACTGGGCAGGATGAGATTACTTTGCCATGTCGAGCGAAGCTCTAGCTGGATCTCCCAGGTCAGAGACATGTCCATCACATCAAGTAGGCAGGTTGGAAGGCCAAAGCACTCTTGGGAGAATAAGATGAGTCATAATACTGCTCTGTGCAATTTAGGTTATGATAACAAGACTGGGGAAATAGTAAAAAGAATAAATAAATAAAATTTTAAAAAAATAGGAAATAGGAAATAATAACCGAACATAAATCATTGTTATATAACTGCATCTACCTGATCGGGGAAACTTTTTACTTCCATTTTTGTTTCATAAACGTTAGAGTGTTCGCTAATAGGCTGGGAGACTGAGGTTCAATCCTCAGTCAAGTCATAGCAAAAACTCAACAAATGGTACTTGATACCTCTTTGCTAAACAAGCTGAGGATCAAGGTAAGTGGAGTAATTCAACGAAAAGCAATCCGCTCTCCCTACATCTCGGTATAGCCAATGAAAAGGGAGCCTTCGTGTCGCCCTCAACGATCAAATTTTAAATGAAACATTTTTTAAAATATATGATAGTTCTTTTTCTTTTTTTATTTTAAATCTGATTTTTGTTAAGTTTGTTTACGGAATCGTCTAATTATTTAGATTAATTGAAAAAAAATGTTTGAAATTATAACATACTTGAAAAAAAAAAAATTAATTAAAAAAGTTACGTTTCAACATGAATAGTCACAGACTGATGATATTTGCTTATATGACAATTTTATTTTATAAATAACTAGCTGATCCGACCCAGGGTTTCTATGAGTATTTATGTCCCCTTACAAACATTAAAATCAAGATATAATGATACTGAACTTTATGTCTAGAATCCTTATTACAATTTTGATCTAAATCCATAACATGATTTTGATTCCAGCAAATGTCTAAAATTTAAGACATAAGGGGTCTTAAAAAGAAATTGAAATTCAGAGAATCTTGCTTAATTAATGTCTAATGACTATGGATCAAATTTAATACAAGTTTGAATTATTTAAATTTTCAAATTATCGACTGTGCCCATATTATGTCCCCTAAATCCATTTAAAATACTCCAAAGAAACTGAAATTTTGGAATATTTATTAATTGATGTCTAATAAATATTGTTTAGATTTTGCAAAAATCTTAGATATCTGAATTTTTATGAATGGCTTCCATTCCCTTTTTGCTCCCTTTGCATGAAATTAAACTAAATATAGTCCACATTATGACCGCTTACTCCTAGCAGCTGTGTTCCAAAATTCATAATGATCGGTCAATTAGTTTAGGTGGGTTGTTTTTTTTTACAGCATATAATGGTTATTTTGGTAAAAGTTTTTATGCTTCAAATTCTTTACACTTTCAAATATTTATTTATGGTGTTTGGTTTGGTTGTTTTGTTTTATGGCATATCAACCCTTTTTGGGGTTATTTAGTGCCAAATCTGTTCATTTTGGTAAAAGTTGTTATGCTTCAAGTTCTTTACACCTTCAAATATTTATTCATGGTGTTAGGTTTGGTTTGGTTGTTTTGTAGAGGAAAATTGTTGTTTTTGTTTTTACTTTGTAGAACATGATTAAGTTTTGCAAAGGTAAAGGATAAAAACAATAACATCAATGTTTGGTGCATTAATTAGCTTAAGAGTGAATCCTGTACATAGAAATATGTAAATATACACATACCTAACTTTATATAAATAGAGATAATTACAAAAAAATATTTTTCATAAGTAATAACCCCCCCCCCCCAAAAAAAAACCCCTGATCAATATTGGTTTCTGTAAAAAGTTCTCCAAACAAATTTAAAGGGATGTAATCCTTAAGATTATAGTGACTAGCTTTTAATAGCCTGGTGTATGCAGGTTACATCAGCTAGTACTCTGTATATTAAAGGACTTACCGTCTTCATCATGTTTCATTCCCATGTTGTGGCCAATCATATGAGCGAGAACGGATGCAGCCTGTTGAGGCTCAAATGGACTGGCACTCTGCAATTTGTCAAAGAATAAGAACATTTCAGGAAGAATCTTCTAGAATTCAGAAATCATAATAATGAAAATAATATTTGGAATTTATTTACTGTGAAATGAAACATTATTATAAGTATTTCTAAAGGTGAAACACTAAAGTAGACTCAACACAAGTCTTTGTATGACATCTAGTCAAGGATGTGTATGAAGCAAGGCCATCCTTATATAAGGCCAGGCAATCATGCAACTGTGGATGTTTACTGCAAATTTTCTTAGATAATTGATGTAGCAGTTAAAAACAAGGGGAAAATTCCACTGCAAGATTAGTTTGATGTGTTTATGTATTTTACATACCAAATAATAAGAACCACAATGAGCTAATTGATAAATTTGACAATTATTGATGAATTTGTATAAATGAAGAGACAGGTAACTTTGAATAAACAAGGACAAATGTATAAAACTTGTATTTCTTGAATAAATAATGCTGTCAATATGAAAAAGAGTCTTAAGATTATGACACAACACATTTACAAAATATATAAAACTAACCAGCAAATTTGACTTAAGAAATTCAAACAGTATGAACTATTGTTTTAACTTAAAAAAAAATTAATAATGGTGAAAAAATAATTCTCAATAAAATCAAATTTTGACTTTTTACAGTATACTCACAAACTTATAATCTTTATGATATAATACAGAATTGCAGCTGAAATAAATTTGATGGGTTAGAATCCCCTTTTAGAATGAGATTTTCTCACAGCAATGAGAGTAAAGTGTTAGCAGCTTAAAAGATTTCTGCTGACCGGAAATCTTGCCTCCAGTAAAAGACTTCAAATGTTAGATCTCTCTGCTTTTTATAGGGGTGACCTTGAATGGAACTAAATTGAACTTTTTAAAGGGTTCTTATTTCTTACTTACCCGTGAGACACCAATGGAACGGTCAGTGCAGAGAGAATCAGGAATGGCCATTCCAATCACATTGTTTTCCATTTTTTTGCTTCTATAAAAAGATATAAAAGACAAAATTATGCAAGAAGAATAACCAAATTACAGAGTATTGATTTACTGCTCTCCAGGAGTTAGGCACAAGGCCAGTTTTTATCTTACTCCCACAAGTAAGATGTGACCCAAGGTCGGGTCGGGAAAGTGGGGTTTAAAAATTGCCTGGGCAGCCCCGTCGGCATTCCCCGGTAGGGGCGCCTCAGGCAGTAAGCAATAAACTTACTCCTCCCCAAAGAGGGGAGGCGAAGCCTGGGAGGATGGACCTCCTAGAACTGCACAGGACAGACCCATAGACTGGCATAAATCAAGCCCCGAAGGCCAAGACAATACCAGTCTATGGGGGTGCAGTATCCATCGGAACAGATACTACACTTTGATCTTAGCCAAAAGGCCAAGCAAATTACAGAGTAGGCTGAAAAGAGAATGTTATTTTCTAGCTTCGATCCACGAATTCCCAGCAAATGATTGGAGGCCCTCAACCTGTACTCACTGGAGCGTAAGCGTCTGCATGGCGACCTCATCCTTGTCTTTAACATCATGCGCGGCAAATACAATGTGCCTTGTGACCTCTTCTTAAAACTAGCTCTGCAGAGAGAGCTTTGTGAAAGCTCAGAGAAACTGTACCTGAGACAATTTCTGCTTAATTGTCGGAAGGCATCTTTTTTGGTCCGGGTCGCTGCACCGCTGAATAGGCTGCCAGAAGCCATGGTCAGCCTGCAGACGACCAAACAGTTCAAGGCAGCGCTGGATGGATCATGGCTGCTGATCTTTGTCTTGAGCAGTGGAGGATTACGAGGGGACGTGATTCTGGCATAAAAAATCATCAACGGGAATTTAAATATACCTTTTGAGGAGTTTTTCAACCCAGTGCCAAGTCGTGGTCTCCATGAAGCCCAGCAAAAGATGTGCCATAGACACTTTCGTCTCATTAGAAAAGCAGCATTGTTTTTATTAATTCAGGAGAGTGCATGCGTCGAGCCGTATGCACAGAAACGAGTTTAAGCATTTTCATTTTGAGCACCGAAGGGTAAACTTGGTCGCCACACATGATTGGGGTTGCCTGAGAAAAAGACTGGGAACCACTGCTCTATGCTTTTCCTACCGCTATACGTATCTCTGGGTTGACTCATTCTGGAATATCGCATCCAAGCCTCATCCTCCTATTTAAGATATTCAGCATCTGGAGCAAGTTCAGAGACTTGTGACACGGATGGTCCATGGATTCCACACAAAGTCCTATGAACAATGATTGGAGGCACTCAACCTGTACTCGCTGAAGCATAGGCCGCTACATGGAGACCTCATCCTCGCCTTTAACATTATGCACGGCAACTACAATGTGCCTCATGGCCTTTTCTTCATACCAACTCCGCAGAGAGAGGGCTTTATGGAAACTTAGAGAAGCTGTACCTGAGACGATTTCCGCTTAATCGTCATGCGGTGTCTTTTTTGGTTTGGGTCACTGCACCGTAGAATAGGCTGCCAGAAGCCATGGCCAGCCTACAGATGACAAAACAGTTCAAGGCAGCGCTAGATGCATCATGGTTGCTGATCTTTTGATAATTACCCCTTACTTGAGCAGCGGAGAATGTGAGGGGACATAAAACATCATCAACCGGAATTGAGGCGTTTTTCACCCCAGCGCCAAATCATGGTATCCACAGAACACATAAAAGATGTACTATAGGCGCTTTCGTCTCATTAGTAGAAAGGCAGCATTCTCTGTCCGTGTTTCTTCTCTGTGGAACCGCCTACCAGAGATAGTGACGATGTCTATCATATTCAGGTTTAAAGTCGCCTTGAACAAAACATTCAGACGGTATATAGATGTACACACCTTCTAACTGTCTTTTTACATGGCTTGCTAATTATTTTGATGTACACAGCTTCTAATCGGCCATTTATATGGCTTGTTGCACTTTGCTAGTTTTTGCCAATAAATTTGATTTTGATTTGATCTATGGCAATGCTATTTAACTTAGTTTTTTTTTTTCATCAGGAATCTGCATACTCTTCAACTGAGCTGTAACTTTTGTTTAAAATCAATATTGCTATTAATTTTCAAAAATAAACTGAAGTTTCCATCTTGGTTTTTGAAATGTAAGTATTTAAAAGTTTTATATAAAAATATAAGTATTATATATCAGCCAAATGTTAGGGTGCTGAAACAAAACTATTCGAATACTAAAAAAAAAAGTGACCTGTTGGGTCAACCTTTGAGCTTTGATTAGATTGTTTGAATCAGGAAAAAGTGAGTTTGCAAAACCAGTTAAATATTTTTAAAAATCCAAAATTAGTCTCTCTCTCTCTCTCTCTCTCTTTCTCAAGCTATGGGTTAAATAGTATTAACACTTGTGGTGATATTCCCTAGTGTTTATAATGGACTATTCTAATCTTCTGTTTTATAGTTAGTGAGCAGTCACGGAAATTAGGCGCATAGCCTGGAGTAGTACCATATATATATATATATATATATATATATATATATATATATATATATATATATATATAGAGAGAGAGAGAGAGAGAGAGAGAGAGAGAGAGAGAGAGACAGACAGACAGACAGACAGAAGCGAGAGTGATAGACACTGTATAAAATAAGAACCGGGGTGGTAATACAACATACAGTGAGAGGGTGAAAGTCAGAGGCAAACTCTTAATAAAAGATAGGTTACTTGGTGAGTAAATAAATTGCAAATTACGGCTAATTAGAACAAAGAAAATCGATTTCTTTTTAAAACATAACTCAATCCCAAAAACCAAGGAATATTTTAACATGTATTTTGTCTGATTAAAATACACAGGGAAAAAAGCTTTAGAGAAGCAAACGTTGATTAACTCAGTTTTAGTGTAATAATAGATTACAGTAAGTCTAACAATACATGTAATTAATCCGGTTCAACTCAAATTGAGAGTGACTTTCAGAAACTCAAATGACCACAGTTCAAACGGTTTATAGGGTGAAAAGGTTTATAGGGTGAAAAGGGTTATCAGGTGAAAAGGTTTATAGAGTGAAAAGGGTTATCAGGTGAAAAGGTTTATAGAGTGAAAGCGTTATTAGTGAAAAAAGGTTTATAGGGTGAAAAGGGTTTATAGGGTGAAAAGGTTTATAGGGAAAAAGGGTTTATAGGGAAAAAGGGTTTATAGGGAAAAAAGGTTTATAGGGTAAAAGGGTTATTAGTGAAAAAAGGTTTATAGGGTCAAAAGGGTTTATAGGGTGAAAAGGTTTATCGGGTGAAAAGATCACAGTAGTGGAAGAAAGTCGGATTTTTTTTAGTCTCTGAAGAATCAACATGGGAAGACTTTAAAATAAGAAGTCAAGAGTCGGAGTCAGAATTTTGGAATCCTAGGAGTCGGAGTCAGATCTTATACCTTTCAACTCCGCAATCCTGATGACAACTCATGTAGCCTAGGGAACCTATACATTCTTAATTGTCGAGAAAAACGCTCACCTGTACAAAGAATACAGACACAAATTACGTGCATGTGTGTTTGTAATACTTCTCTATTCGTTATATGTAAACTAATCAATGGGGTTTGAGGCTCTAAATAGTATTAATACTTGTGGTGATATTCCCTATTGTTTATAATCGACTATTTCAATCTTGTGTTTGATAGTTTTATATTTGACTGTTAATATACAGAGAGAGAGAGAGAGAGTGGGTAAGTGATAGATACTGTATAAAATAAGAGCGGAAGAGGTGGGGGGGAGTCAAACAATCTGTAATGTATATGGGGAACGGCCTGGCTGTGGCTCTATAATAACAGACACTTTTGAGTTGATGGCAGCACATGCTTCATAATCTCACTGTATGTTAGACATTATACTGGTTATTACTGCTGTTTGTTGGCAGTCTATACTATTCGTTGACTTGTTGATGCTCGTGGTTCAATACATGGTTTGTTGTCACTTAGTTTTTTGCTTTATCTGTTATTGAGTGCATCCTGCTGTCTGTCAAAAGGCAAAGTACCATCGGTATTTTTGTAATGTTATCCAAGGTATTTAACTTGAACGGCCAACATTCAAATTTGAAAATGTTTATTACTGCTACCAATTCTAACAAACAAACACCTGCCAACAGCTATGAGAGGTCGTGTATACTCCTCATGTGTCAGAAATGTGCTAATGGCTCTGAAACTTGTGCTGTCTCTGCTAACACACTAAAGAAACTACACTGTAACGACAGAGAAATGGTCAGATGGATCTGTTTGGTGAAGCTTGAACAAAGCATACCTTTTGGGTCTCTGCTCGCACAAGTCAACTTGAAAAGCCTGCGGACATCATGCAGAAGAGCAGACTGCTGGTATGCTAAAGTCCGGCAGTTGAATGTGCCACTAGCAGACCCAAATTGTCTCGGGAGGACATGGTAAAATGTGATAGGAAAGCCATGCATATGGATTCTGTCAAGCCTCACCAGAGACAAGAATGGAGGGGAAGATTTAGATTGAGACTAGACAATCAGGTCCTACTCTCATCAGAGGATTAATTGTGGCCTGATTCAACAAATAAACCGGTTGATGATGATGATGATGATGATGACGATGATGACTGAATGTGAAGAATCCAATAGGTAGTTACAAGTTGGGTAACTGGCTTGTAATGTATATGGGAAACGGCCAAGCTCTGGTGTCTGAGACTTTATAATAACATACACTTTTGAGATGATGGCAGCACATGTTTCATATGGTCACTGTACATTGGACATTATACTGGTTAGTAGCACTGTCCGTTGGTGTTTTACACTATTCGTTGATATGTTGATGCTTGTGGTTCAATACATGATTTATTGGGTAACAGGCGTGTAATGTATACGGGGAAATGGCTTGGCTGGGAGAGAGATGATTGAAATGCAGCAGATTGTCTAGAAATCTAAAAAAATATATCTTGTCTGATGAATCAAATGAAGAACAAAAAATGAGAAACTTTTTGCAATAGTTGCACAGTTTTCTATCGTAAAAAAAGTTAAGTGATCGACCATAGTCGAGGGCAACCCAAAAGCTCCCTTTTCATTAGCTACTACACCGAGATCTAGGGGAGGGCGCCACTCCTTTCCCAGGATTACTCCACTTACCCTTGATCCTCACATTATAATACTGAGTGTTTAGCAGGGGGGAATCAACTACCATTTTTTTTTTAGTCTTTTGAGGTATGACTCGACCGAGGATTGAACCCTGGTCTCTCGGCCCATTAGCGAACACTTTTACAATTATGCCAAACGGGCCAGTCGATGTTTTCTATAAAATACTATTAATATGAAATATCTAAAATACACCAGACAATACAGTCAAACTGGGAGCTATTATGTCTGAAAACAGCCCTTCCTCTCGCATTAAAAAAAAAATGGGAGTAGATATTTTAAAAACGACTTCATTAGCTTAATTAGCTAATTCTTCTCTTTGAAGTGTCTGATAAAATTGTTGTTCGTGCTTTTTTCATTTTTATTCCTGTTCTTAGTCTGTCTTTTAGTCTGCGATTCAGTAATAATTCTTTCTTAATTACAGAACAAAGAATTTGAATTTATGAAAAGATGGTTCTTTTTCCACATTATTTTTATCAGCAGAAAGACAATGAAATACATCTAAAACCAATTTCATGGAATCTTTGTTTTAATCAAGATTCTGTCTTTGGTATCAGTTTGGGAACAGTTGTATTCATTACTGTACATTTTCTTGAAAAAACAAATCAAAAAGAAAACGATTATTAGAAACAAAGATTCCCTATTTATTCAGGAAATTAAATATGTTTAAAATTCATACAACTAATACATTTCCCTGTGGCAGAGAAAGGCCAAGGGAAACGTGGGAGAAAGTTAAGTGATAAGGAAGAGGGATAAATAAATACCTAGCCAGAGATAGGTTAGTTTGGAACTAAATTTGTAAAAGCAGTTCAACAAATGCCAGCATGCAAAACAGATATTAAATCGAATATGATGATGGGCTTCATTTTGAATAGTGATTGAGTGAAACATAGAACAGTCTAAAAAATGAATGAAGGAAATCTCCAGGATTCAATAGGGCAGGAAGAGTTACTTTTCCTTGAACAAATATGGCTGCCATGATTGAAGAGATAAATGCAGAATATTTATGGAGAAAGCAAAAATATAGACTTCATGAATGAAAAACAAATCAGTACAAGGAGATATAAAAGAAAGAAAAAAGTGTCCAATATTAAGAAATCCCATTAATGATTTTGAAATGATTCCTCATTAAAGTATTTAAACCTAAGGATTTCGACCTGTCTTTATAATTGGGATCCTTTAATCCTTTTACTAGTTTTAATTCCAATGTTAATATTATATCCCAATTCCCATGTCTAGCTACTGGTTCCAGAGATTGAGTCTAATATTCTATGTGAGGTCTTATTAAAGTGTTAAGTCTTCTAACAATAACGTTTGCTTCCCTTGAAATAAAATGTCTAAGTGCTACTGTTACTTTCGAACAGAAACTCTTATCAAAATAAATCTAATTATGTGATAGATTTAGATTTTTAGATCTTTCTTTCCAATAAATTACCAGTGTGAGAAGAGATATTAAAAAAAAAGGGTTTTATATTTAGAAATCCCATTAATGATTTTGAAGTCATCCCTCATACTTCTTTCTAGTAAAGTATTTAAACCTAAGGATTTCAACCTAGTAAAGTATTTAAACCTAAGGATTTCAACATATCTTTATAATTTGGTCACTTTTCTTTGTGAGCCTTCACATTTTAATGTTATATTCCAATTCCCATGTCTAGCTACTGGTTCCCGGAATTGAGTCCAATATTCTATGTGAGGTCTTATTAAAGTCTTAAGTATTCAAACAATAACAGTTACTTCCCTTGAAATAAAATTTATAATCATCTTAATCAACCAATCATTTTATTTGCCTCGCTCATTGGCTTTGTATTGATTATGAGTGAGTGAATGACATAAAGAATAAAGGAAGGAGAGTATCATCATTCAATAGGACAAGTAGAGTTACTTTCCCTTGAACAAACATGGCTGCCTTGTCTCAGAATATTTATGGTGAAAGCAGAAATATAGAAATCATGAAAGACAATCGAAACACTTACGTGACAAGGTGTACCATGGCATCTTGGATTTCTGCAGGCAGGTGTTTCTTTTTGAATTCTAGAAAGTTCTTGAGGGTTTCGCGTACAACACTGCTCACTGTGATCTGGTCAACGGGATTCCAAAGCTCCGTGTACACCAGCGAGACATGGATATACATTTCTTTATAGTACTGCAAGAGAGAAACAAGAGAAATATAGTTTTTTTTGTAATAATGAAACAAAGAGACGAATTAAGAGTTCTTTTTTGGAGAGAAACACAGTATAAACGTACAATCTGGAAATATAAAGCAAAGTTGTCTGTATGTGTGTCGCGGCATCATGGTTAATCTAAGAGCCAAACTAATTGCAGGTTTGGAATAAGCACTTTCGATCCGATGTCTTTGAACCTTTTTTAAAACTCATTATTCAAAATTGAAAGTACATAAAAATAATATTAGAAACAAATGTTCCGACATTTTTAGCGTTCCTTTTTAGCCTTTTAAAGAGAAACAAGAGCAACATACAGTTTTTATTGTAATACTGAAACAATAAGAAAGAAACACAGAGTATAATGTACAATCTCCATATACTAGTAGGACTCCCGGCATTGGCCGGTGCAAAAAGACTTTTTATCTCTTTAGCCCTCTATATACGTCTCTATCTTTCTCTCTTTCCCCCTCCCTCTCCCCACCCCTCTTTCTCCTCTGCCCAGCCCATTCCTTACTCTCTGAACATATGCACACACATACACACTCTTCCTAATATAGATTCTTCAAGGAAGGAGTCAGCATAAGGGAAATAACTCATTGAAAAAAAATCAGAGTTACTTCCCTTTAGTTAGTACATGAAAATGGCTGGAAACCGACCCCCTGACGAAATCTGTGCCAGTTTAGGGTCAAAGAAAGAATATTTTTTCTAAATTTTAGATATTATTCATTACGGCCAATGCCGATCAAGAATGTACCAACTTTGTGGGTCTTTATTTTTTTATTTTTAACTTTTAGCCGGACATACACAAACAAAGACAAGCGCCATTTATATAATAGATAAAGCAAAGTTGTGTGTATGTGTGTTGCAACATCACGATTGATCTAAGACCCAAACTAACTGTAGATTTTAAATAAACACCATCGATCCCATGTCTCTATTGATGTCAGAAGTTCTTGAACCTTTTTTAAAACTATCATTCAAAATTGAAAGTACGTAAAAATAACGTTAGAAACAAATGTTCCGACATTTTTAACGTTCCCTTTTAGCCGACCGAACAACTACTTTTCACATCAAATCATCATGTATATTTTACACATTGTTTAATTTGAAGAGAAAAAACATCTAGTTTTTATTAAAAATGGATAAAAATATTTGTTAAATATTTATTAATATTTTTACTTTAATAAAATGTGTTTATTCTATATTTGTGTTTATTTATTTTAGACAATCAAACTATTTTAAATCTATGTGGAGATGTAAAATAAATCCCTACGCCGAACTTATTTAAGTAGGTTAAAGAGACAAAATATTTTTGTTAGATCGATGGCTTTGTGGATCAAGCGTTCGTTTTCAGTTCCAATAGTTATGCCATCGTAGGTTTTAATCTCACACTAGACAATTGTTTTGTTTTTTTGTCGCTTATTTTGCTATAACATTCCAGTTATTTCCTAACCAATACCGATCATCATAAACCTGAATAATTAAAAAAAAAATGGATGAAAAATATTCAATAATGTTCTTAACTTCTAATCTTGACGACAACATTCAAGAAAAGTTGAGAAACCCATCATAGACGGGTACTTCAGCTCATATCTAATAACTCAATCTACACTTAACTCTAAATACATATTATCAAGTAAAATAACAGCATATATTTCACAATCTACAGAGACAAGAGTTAAATACCCCTGTTTTAAAACAAGCACATCTGTTTTATAATCTACACAAACAAGAGTTAAACACCCCTGTTTAAAAAAATACACATCTATTTTATAAAATTTACAGAGACAAGAATTAAATACCCGTTTTAAAACAAGCACATCTGTTTTATAATCTATAGAGACAAGAGCTAAATACCTGTTTTAAAACAAGCACATCTGTTTTATAATCTACACAAACAAGAGTTAAACACCCCTGTTTAAAAAAATACACATCTATTTTATAAAATTTACAGAGACAAGAATTAAATACCCGTTTTAAAACAAGCACATCTGTTTTATAATCTACACAAACAAGAGTTAAACACCCCTGTTTTAAAACAAGCATATCTGTTTTATAATCTGGTGAGACAAGACTTAAATACCCCTGTCTTAAAATCTACAGAGACAAGACTTAAATACCCCTGTCTTAAAATCTACAGAGACAAGAGTTAAATACCCCCGTCTTAAAATCTACAGAGACAAGAGTTAAATACATCGGTTTTATAATCTAGAGAGACAAGAGTTAAAGACCCCTGTTTTAAAACAAGCAATCTACAGATAAAAAAGATAAATACTTCAAATGTATTAATCTAACAACACAGAGAAGCAAGGCAAAAGTAAATACACCAGCTTCCAAACAGGGACTGTATTTATTTCACAATATGCAGAAATAGAATTATAAATAATAAATAAGTTTGCACAGCCAGAAACAATTTAAAATGACTTACCACATCCAAAATATTAGCTGTGCCGAGGGCATAGAGGATCATATCCGACTGGCTCAAGTTCAGATTCTGATACTAAAAAAGATGAAAGAACAAAAATTAGCAAATCACTTTGTGCTTACTTTTAGTTCCACCACGGGAAAATATTTGTGAACTATGGGAATATCTTCTTCATCTACCCCCATTAAGTAGTATTGTGGTTTCATATAAGCAATAAAAACCATGGCAGTTTTAAATTTAAATGTATTTTTATTTTACTAGAATGATGGGCACTACGAACCCAAATTCTAGTATATATTAAATACTAAATTTATTTAATGCTAATACGTACTTAAAGCAAAATAAATTGTTTTGGACTATTAAAATAATTTCCAATGCTATTGATAATGTTTACCCATTTATTCATTCATACATTTATCTATTTTTATTATTGCTTGTTAGAATTCATGTTTTTAAACATGACGTAAATCATAAATCTATGACGTCATGTCAAAGCTATAATTACTTTGTTAAGCTAATGTTTTAAGATCTATTTATAAGGAAGTTCGAATAGCTCAATTGCTAGGACGTCAGACTAAAGATTTTAAGGTTTCGGTTTCGATTTCCGGTCATGGCATCCACTTTGTTCGTTGGGAATTTATTATTTACTATTAATGCAATATTTTCCATTTATAAAAGTAGTTAAGATCTTTGATATATCGAAATGAGGCAAATTCCGCAATCTATTTATTACGTTTAAAAATATTGTGATTGACAGACGGACAAAATCGCTATTTATATTGATTGAGTGCTTTCATTTTATGTTTGGGAATTTTTTAGATGAGGAATGATAATTTATATTATGGATTATTTGGACTACTGCTTTCATCTTTAATGTTATTTTTACAATATTTCAGCAGATGTAACCTCTGACCTTCTTCAAGTGCATCTTGTCGATCTCTGGAATCTGTATGTTGAACTCAGAAATCTGTATGGAATTTTGAACAAAAATTATTATTTAAACCACGGGGGTAGATTGGTCTCATTCTGTCAGTTAATACCGGGTAGAAGTCTGAAATAATTCTTAATTATATTCTTAGTATCGCCTGCAGTGAGTATTGAACCATCAACCTCCAGAAGACTGTCACTTAGAACTGATTATTACTTAGCACTTTTATCCATTGTGCGCACTTTATCCATTGTGCCATGTGTCCAATTCTTGTATAAATTTTAGGAGGCTTGAACCTATTCTTGTACTAGATGCGTAGTGTTATTACTTATTACTACTTATTAGCTGGCCCATTTGGCATATTGGTAAGTGTTTGCTAATAGGCGGAGAGATCAGGGTTCAATCCTCGGTCAAGTCATACCAAAGACTTTAAAAAAAATGGTACTTGATGCCCCCTTGCTAAACACGAAGCAGTGTAAGGTGAGGATCAAGGGTAAGTGGAGTAATCCTGAGAAAGGAGTGGTGCCCTCCCCTACATCTTGGTGTCGTACCTAATAAAAAGGAAGCCTTTGGGTAGCTCTCGACTATGGTCGACTACTTTACTTTTTAATACTTATTCTTATGGTGTTGCAAATCGTGTTGTGAGAGAACGCATTTTTGTCCATACAATTTTGCCATCCATTTGACAATTTGAATAATTTCTTTTGTTGCTGTTGGATCTGAATGAACATCTCCTCGAGTCTTTTATTTTGTGCCAGCTGTTCTTTCTGTAATTCCAATTTTTCTGTTTTCGTTTTTCTTTTAGTAGGATGCTTGTTCTTTCTGTAATTGTAGCTGTTCATTTTGCTGATGCCTGAAAATCTCCAGGATTGCATTTTTGAAATCCTCCATTTTTATTCCGTCACTTGAAATAACTGAATTTTCCCTATATATATATATATATATATATATATATATATAATTCACATGGTTCGTAGATTTTCCTTATTGTGAGATAAGTTTGTAACCTCTCAGTGGAAAGAAAAAAAGTAAGGTTGTACAAAACTTATTTACAGTTTCTGATTCATGAAAGAAAATCGAACAAGCTTTTTTGTTGGTTTATCTTGCTTTTTCTTTTGCTGTTGAATGACTTGATTTTTGAAAACTTTATTTTGAAACTATTTGGTTTGACTTAGAAAACGACAACTTTTTCTTCAATCTTTTTCGCAACGTTATAGTTTTTTTTTTCAGAATTTACTACACACTTTCCTTGTTAAAATTCAATATGATTTCAACTTCTTGCTCTATTGTTTACAAATAACTAGAGCATACCATTAAATACTTTTTTTTTAAAAATTCAACAATTCAATTGTAGACAAATCCGAGTTATCCATTGCCAGTGTTTGTGTACAACTTAAGTCCGGTTTATTTTCGTGTTTGAATAAATCCGAATTACTTGTCGTCAAAGTTGTGCGACATATATCTTGAAGAAAAATGTTGGACCGAATACGTTCAAGTACCTTGTCTCCAGCATTGTGGGATGTAGGTTTCGAATCTTTGTTTCCAGTTTTGTGCGGCACAGGTTTGGATAATGTTCGAATAAATCCTCAACGTCAATGTTGTGAGATGTAGGTCTCAAATCCTCATCGCCAGTGTTGTGGCCTTGCAGAGCCAGTAATAATCCAGACAAACACAGTGGTATAATTAACATAAGTGATTAACAAAGTATGTTACAGAAGGTATGCGTCATGATTCTGGGACAATAACTCCTATTTATCTACATCCCACAAAGTAGAATGTGACACAAGGTCGGAAGGTGGGAATTTGTACTCTAGAGGAAGACTACGGAGTTTCTTAAAAAATTGCCTGGGCAGGGCGCCTCAGACAGTAAGCAATAAACTTACTCCTTCCCAAAGAGGGGAGGCAAAGCCTGGGAGGGGGTTAACCTCCCATAACTGCACAGGACAGTGGGAACAGATACTACACTTTGATCGTAGCCAAAAGACCAAGGAAGCATCCAAAACTCTTTTGGGACAATAACTGACAACGCTTAGTTGTAACTGTATTTATTGTGTCTGGGTAAGTCCATTTATTTCTGAAATAGGTAGATCAGCTTATCCCATAACACTATTCTTATTTTTCAATTTCTATAATTTTCAAATTATCACCATAACACTTATATATATATATATATACTAGAATTGTTTAACAAAACACACGTGAAGAATGGTTAGAGGTTACATCAGCAAATAATAATAATATATAGTATATAGTAATTTGAATATTTAAATACAGAATAAAGTATAATAAAAAATAATAGAAAATTAATGAATAATAATAAACCATTTAGAGAAACCAAATTTCCCACGATAAAAAAAAAATTACAACACTTACCACAGACGTATCAAAAACCAAGGCCAGTTTAGTATGCACGTAGTTGTTTCCCCTTGTTATCTGAAGACGAAAAAAAAACATAACAAAATCTGTATTATTATTGCGAAAATCACAAACATTAACCTACGTTTTATATATCACTAGATGAAAACCCATCCAAGGAAGGGTAAAATTAATTCCTCAAACAGAACAGTTTTACACCACTTTTATGTTACCTTACAAAGATTAAAATCAACATATAATGATACAAAACCTTACGTCCAGAATCTTTTTACCAATTTTGATCAAAATTCATTACATGATTTTGATTCTAGAAAATGTCTAAAATTGAAGGCGCTTAATACATTGAAATTTAAGGAATCTTGCTTAATTGGTGTCTAATGACTATGGATCAAATTCTATGCAAATCTGATATATTTGAATTTTCAAAATGGGAGGTTGTAGACATATTATGCCCCCTAAAAGCCCTTTAAGAATAACCAAAAAACCCTGAAATTTAGGAAATATTTATTAATTGATGTAAAATACCTATTGTTAAATTTCACAAAATTAGAGGTATCTGAATTTTCCCCGAAGGGCTTCAATCCCCCTTTTACCCTCTTTGCATAAAACTAAGTAAATTTAGCTCACATTACGAATCCTTACACCTAGAAGCTGTGTTCCAAAATTCATAATGATCGGTTAATTAGTTTAGGAGTGAATCCTGTACATACAAATATATAAACATATACACATAGCTAACTTTATATAACTAGAGATAATAATAATGAAATCATTGGTAGTGTTTATAAGATGAAGCGTGCTCGTGCATCTTTTCCAGATTGAACATGGCAGACAAAGGTGAGACAGTTGTCTTCAGGTAAATCATTAACATTCATTACAAAAAACAATCAAATGGTAAACAGCAACTCTTTCTTTCATGACTTAAGTTTTTTTTATATCATACAAATTATTAGAGAATAATACAGAACTGTAAGATTCATCAGAGGGTACACTTTCTTCCTCGTCACCGTGTGTCTCCCACTGCACTCTTTCCTACTGCCTCTTTCCAACTTTCCCCTCTTCTCACTCCTTTCTTCTTCCTTTCTCCTATGTTTGTTATTACTTTGACTTCAGGCAAAGTAGTACTGCCCCCACTGACGAATTCTTAGTCCTATATATGTAAATGAATATTGACAGTGTATATAAGCTAGATCAGTCTGTTTTTTTAAATTTAATTAAAAAAACTTTTGTTCACCCCAAACAAGGTATATTGCCGCTGAAGTGTAAAGTGCTACTGTGATAAGGGCCAGATTTATATAGAGGCAACCTGGGGGGGGGGGGGTTGTTGTTCCACAAGTTGTTTGTTCACATTACATTTAAATTTCTGCATGTTTGTACGGTTGGGAATACAGGGAGCAAGGAGAGAATTCCAAAAGAAAGCAATATGAGATAAGAAGGAAATCTTCCAGCATCTAGAGACCTCTACAGTGAAGGGTTGGGGTTTTGCTGCTAGTCAGGTGGGTCAGGGATATTTACGTTAAGGGGGTACAAGTGCAGTAAGTTTATCGGAGCACATTCTGTGGACGTACTTGTGAAACAAGCACAGGGATGCAACATTGCGGCGATGAGACAGGCGCTGGAGATTGGCAGTCAGTGCATGGACATATTAGGTTAGAAATTCTTTTTTCACCCTGTTCAAGAGGGACAGGCTAGTGGTTGGTGCACCAGCCCAGATGTGACAACAATACTCCATACGAGGGTATATGGTGGCTTAATAAAAATATAGGATATTGGCAAGTGTGAGAAGTTTTTTTAACCCGGTAGAGAGAGCCTACCTTCTTGGCAGCATGTACTAGCTTTAGATTCAGTTAACGTCATTAATGTCAAATATGATATAAATTTTCTAAACTGGAATAAAATGGTGAAAAGACAATTTTTCTTTTGTTGCTTAAGTTGTTTTTTTTTTATATTATATAAATTGTTAGAAAATAATAAAAACCTGTAAGATTGATTAGAAGGTACACTTTCTTCCTCTTCACAGGCTGTCTCCCACTGCATTCTTTTCTACTGCCTTCTTTCGTTGCTTAAGTTTTTTTTTTATTGTTGCTTTCTTTTAATATTAAACAAATCTCGTGAAAATTAGAGAATAGATTAAATTATGATTCCGTTTCATCAAAAGATGTTTTTTTTACCTGTAAGGTGCGAAGATATTTGGCACGTCTTGCAAATTCAGCTGGGTGCAGAATGTTAAATGGTTTCCAATAGCTGTAAGAATTACCTGAAAAAAAAAAAGGAGAATCACGTGATATGTTAGCATAAAACATTGGGCAATTATGCAGTATAGTTAACAGTCGAGAAATCGAAAACAAACAAAATATACAACAAATGAAGAAAAAAAACACATAGAAGACTCACATGATATGTTAACAAAAACATGGATATTATGAAACCATTGTTACTTATGTATTACGAGTGAACACCCTCCATCAAAAAGTGACGTAAAAAAAATTAATTATGCTTCACCAATGTTCACACTAATCATCATATAAATAATAAATATCGCCTCAATCGGTGAAATTAAAATAAAAATAATAAGAAAAAAAACATCTCAAACAGGAAAGTTTAAAAAAAAAAAGAAAAGAAAAACGTATCAATTGGTATAGAAAGAAGAAAAAATACAAGAAACCGTCTCGTTATGGAAATAGAGTGAAAGATTACTTTCTGAATTGATTTCAGATGGAGGGGGTGTCTTATTCGCTATTTGCTTTCTCCCTTCCCCATAACACTTAAAACGGTTTCATCTGGCAGTCTTTTTTACTTGTTAAATGTGACGGGAAGGATATTTATATAGATAGAAATAAATACACATTGGTCTTCATTATAGAGTGAATGATGTTTTTTTTTTGTTGATGCTAATGTTTGCACGGGTAATATCACTAAACAAACGATTTATTAGTCTGCTGAGCAGGAGATAAACAAAGAATGCCTCAAAGTGAAAAAATGAGACTTGCAAAAATGATGCCTATATTAGGTGGCCCCTCTTCTAATCCTGTACGAGTCTCATTTCTCACTTTGTGGTATTCTTTGTTTATACATAATATACTATCTTAAAAACAAAACATATGCACATCTGTATGAAAAGAGTTGGTTTGGGTTAGGATTAAGTTTGATGTATCATTGTTATCGCTAAATATGCAGATGCAATCGATACATTTATACTAAATGTAAGTTAATCAACGTTTGTTTCCGCAAAGCTTTTTTCCTATATAATTTACTAGCAGGGCTACCCAGCGTTGCTAGGGGTAAAAAAACTTCTATCTCTTTCCCCCTCCCTCTCCCCACCCTTGTCTTTCCCCCTCCCTCTCCCCACCCTTGTCTTTCCCCCTCCCTCTCCCCACCCTTCTCTTTCTCTTCCTTCCAGCCCATTCCTCTCTCTGAACATACACATATACAACTCTCTTTTATATAGATTCCTCAAGGAATTAGTTGGCATAAGGGAAGTAACTCCTTAATAAAAAATCAGAGTCATTTCCCTTTAGTTAATACATGAAATGCCTGGAAAACCGACCCTTCCTGACGTCATCTGTGCAAGTTTAGGGTCAAAGAATGAATATTTTTTGTAACTTTTAGATATTATTCATCAGGGGCAACACCGATCAAGAATATACCAACTTTGTGGGTCTTAGTTTTGGAGTTTTAGCTGGACATACACACACATACAGACAACTAACAAATAGGAGAGAACTTGAATGCCTACTGGAGAGATCTTGAATGCCTACTAGACACTGTCCTCGAGTGTCTACGGCCTCTCTGTACAGGGGTTTATCAGGACAACCTGGCATGAGGATACTTCACCCTACACGTAAACCCTGACTAAATATTAAAAATAACATAGTATTCAAAGCCCAAATAATGACCTCTCTGTATGGCTACCCCACACTAATTTATACAAGAAATGGTGCACCTTCTCCAAGTGATGTTGCCTCTAGTGACAGCAATAAGCTTGATACTCCACCAGACTAGATGAATTCTTGTCCTGGAATCAGGTAAGACCAAGAGACTACAATAAAAATATACTATGACATAGTTAACTGGTCATTTAGGGAGAGGAAAAATGATTTTTCTAACTGTCTGGACGTTTGAGAGATAAAGGAGAACTCTAATGGAACACTCGGATATCTATGTATCTCATTTAGACATCAAGTGTTAGCCCCAGGAAGGGGGCCCTTGATTTCTGAGAACTTCGACTGAAGAAAAATGAAACAAAAGAGAACCACTGCCCTTTATATAATAGATTAACGCAAAATATATGTTAAAATATAATTTAGTTCTGGGATTGAGTTATGTTTCAAAATAAATTCTGTTTTAATTGTTCTAATTAGCTGTAGTTTGCTGGTATGTGTTGGACGGTTTTTTAACGTGACCATACCAACAAAGTCTCCTGTTCTGCACACATCTCCCTGTATTGTCCAGATTTAATGTGCATTCGATCTAAGCTCGTCTTTAAGACGAGCATCACACATCCATCATATCATTTCTCTCGATGCAACACATGTCCTCAACCATCAGTACAAAGATATTCAGTTTAACATCCATTTTACATGCTGACATGTGTTGGACGGCTTTTAGAAACTGATTTCAAAACTAGTATATCTCTTACCAGTTCTTTATTTATCCTTCTTTCTCTCAAATCCGTCCTTATCACTTCCTCCCATGTTTTCTTTGGCCTTCCCCTGCCAACTGATCCTGCTACCTCAACTGTTCTACATCTACTAACCCAAGAATTCTCATTCATTCTTTCAATGTGACCATACCAACTAATATTTTGGGGAAAAATCATTGAAAATTACTAAACATAAAAAAATGATAAGTAATTTTTTTTTAATGGAAATCGCTCCAGACAAGGCATGAAGCCACTTGCTGTAAGGAGCTAGAGATAAATACCACTCCAAGGTCAAAAAATAGTCAATGCTAAGTGTTATATGGATAGATTCCGACCCAGGAAGCAACAATTCTTCCCCTTTTGTAAGAAACATCGCTCATGGAAAGTGAGGACTAAAGGTAATGTATAAGAGTGTTGATATTAAATAAGTACACAGACTTATAACACAAATTATGTTGAACAACTAAAATAGTTGACACGTAATTGAAGGAGACCCGAGGGTCAAGAGTACTTACCACATTTTTCCTCATCAGAGTGAGTAGCTTTGAACACAACGTGCGGGTGATTGAGCTGAAAAATGGCAAACAATAAACACAAATGTTAACATCAGGGTAAATTAAACTAAATATAGCCCACATTATCCACCCGTACGTCTATAAACTGTATTCCAAAATTCATAATGATCGGTTAATTAATTTAGGAGTGAATCCTGTATAAATATATAAACATATACACATACCTAACTTTATAAGGATAGATATATAAATTATTGTGATGTATCTACCCGGCTTTGGCAAAGAGACTTTATTTGCATTTTTGTTTCACGAGATGGAAACAAAATTAAAATTAAAATAAATGTGTAATCCTCAGACAATTATAAGTTTTTTTTCTTGAAATTAATTACAACTTTTGATTCCAGAAAATGTCTAAAATTTAAAGATTAAATCTAAGGGGTCTTAAGAAGAAATTGAAATTTAGGGAATCTTGCTTAATTGGTGTCTAATCACTATGAATCTAATTTAATGCAAATCTGAAATATTTGAATATTCAAATGGGAGGCTGTGTCCACAATATGCCCCCTAAATTCCCTTTAAAATACTCCAAATAAACTGAAATTTGGCGAATATTTATTAGTTGATGACTTATTAGACTTCAATTAATAAATATTCCCATATTGTTAAAAATATTTTTTTACAAAAGTCAGAAGTATCTGAATTTTCATGAAGGACTTCCACCCCCATTTTACAAAACTAAATTAAACAAAATATAGCCCACATTACCCACCCTAACGCATAGCAGCTGTATTGCAAAATTCATAATGATTTGTAATTAGCGTAGGTGTGAATCCTGTACATACAAATAAAAGGGGTTCAAAAGCAGATATACAGTGATAAAAAAGGAAAACACGTACATATTATTGACTGCATTTATTATACAAACAAACGAATGTGAAATAAGCAACACATGTAATAAGAAGCCCTAATCCCCCATGTCCTCGAATTAAATTGTTAATTTAACTGAAAGAATAAAAAGAAATGATTAGAAAGAAATGCATTTTTATTTTAAGATATGTCGCTTTCATTTCAATATAATATGTCACTAAGTTCACTGATGTGACACTACTGTATACCTACTCTTGCCCCCCCCCCCTGTATATAAACATACCCGGCTGTATATAGATGGAGATATGTAAGTGCCAAAAATATGTAAATAAAAAGGAGAAACTGCAACAAGACAGAAGTTAATTATTTCTATAGAAATAATTTTCAATGAAGATAATTATCAACGAATCGTGAAATTTGAATAATTAGTGTTTTTTGTTTGTTTTTGTTTTTCCATGTGAAGGCAGACATTTCATAAACGTTAATGAGATCATGAAATAGAAATGGCTTAATAATAAAATGATTGTCTTAACGGACACGCATCATGGCTTATATTGAATACGATGGCAGGGTCGGAAGCAGGGTCGATGCAATAGAATTTGGCGCTTTAGACAAGCCCTTGTTGGGACTTTTTTTATGCACTAGCAATTAACCGCTTATCAAGGCCAAAAGATCACTCGAGGATAAGGGTTAATGAGTTTGTCCGGACGATTGGTAACAATGGTTGAGACTGGGCAGAGTTTGATTATTTAGTAGTACGGCTCAACAAGAATTTGTTAACATTGGACTTGAAAACGACCATGTTATAGTCAGCTGGGAAGCAGCCCTGTGGTATTGTGTTCCACAAACGGGAAGGTCTTGGAAAGAAATTTTTCTCATGGAAGTTCTCTTTAGTATTGAGTACACAGAAGAAGAAAAGAAAATTATTTTCAGTGGTTGTAGCTAGACGAGTTCTTGCTGTAAATGTTTTACAGGGGGATGGGCATAGATTGGAGCTCTGTCGAACACCTACCATGAAAATAACGACAGAGTAGAGAAAGACTAGCAACCTCTCTTTTGTGAGAAAGAGGCTGTAGGGAAGAGAAGATTACATCCCCCACCAGATTTCTTAATGTGTGGAGTATTCAAATGTATTAATAACGTTTAATGATTGGATAGGCCATGAAACTGCAGTAAACTGCTTAGCTAAGCCATATTTATTAATTATTCATTTAATGAGAGATTTTGAAAGTTCAAGATATATATATATATATATATATACTAGCAGGATAACCCGACGTTGCCCGGTATTTAATGAGTAACACTATGTCCTATTTTACTATGCTCATAACACCATGTTACTTTCCTTTTTTTTTCTTTTTTTTTTTTACTCGTCCCCGTTTCATCCCTGGAATTTTGGAAAACTCTCTGAATTAGTATCTTATACACATGGTTTTAGTTTCATTAAAATCGAATATACATAGTTGAAGTTTTAAGGGTGTTCTGCCCCCATAGTCCCCTTAGAAGGGGGACATAGAGATTCGGTACATTGAGTATCACTTCCATTGTCTTCCATCTAAGAATTTTATACATATGATTTAAATTTTTATCAAAATAAGATATATCTGAAGTTTTAATAGAAGTTCTACACCCCCGCCCCCCATTGTCTTCCTGGGGAAATTTTACATGTAAATACACTTTTAGTTTTTATAAAATTCTCTAGGGACCACAGACACAAACATATATGTATATTATATAAAGTCCTTTAAATTCACACAAAAGTTGGGTTAATAGCTCAATAGTGCATACATTACTAGAGCTCAAAATATAAATATAGAAAATGTGTGTTTTGAGGATGAGCAGAAATAATTATTTGAAATAAAGATTTTTTTTAAAAACAAATTTGGAACATTTATCAAATTACTATATATATATATACTAGCGGTACCCGTCGCCCGGCGTTGCATGGGAGAAAGTACTACCTATTGCATAAAAAAGAAACCGCCTATTGTTGAACCCCTCCCCCCTCTACCGTGTTGGTGAATGTTGTAAATTAAAAAAAAAAGAAAAGAAAAAGAAAGCAGAATGGGATCGAAAGCCGGTACTGGCGATAATGGCGAAAATGAAACCTCCCTTCTTAACCATTGCGCCACAGGTACAACTTGAAAAATTCATGTGAAAATAGGCCACTTAAGCTACGCTTGTTTACTGGCAGCTTCTGGCGATGAAAATTAAAGTTCAACAATGACACGGTTTAGGTAATTTATTTGGGAAGGGATAAAGGTATATGATTTTGAAAATATAAATGTGTCGGGTTTTAACAGCATCTTGGCGGCTATTGAATTAAGTAGGAAGTCGATTTAATGAAGGAATTTTAGTCGTCATGTTTGAAGAATGAATGTTGCAGGTACTGTGTTCGTTAATGTCATTCGCTTAATTCCGGAATGAATGTAAATGTGGAAATCATAGTTAGAAATAGGAAAAACGTAATCTGATATTCGCGGAATATCATAGGATTCAACGGGAGCGGTCATTATTTGTTTGCGTATTGTTTTATATTATGTAGTAAATCAATACCAGGCAAATAATAAATAAGGACGGACTGTTTTGTGAAAAGTAAACTGTGTTATTACTTCCCGGTGTCGATGAGTGTAGTCACAGTACACAAATGTTAGGGGGAAAAGTCTTTGCTACCACCTATATGGAGTTGGTTTTTCGGAGAGACGTTGATGGTGGGCCGAATATAATATTTAGTGTTAGGTTGGAAAAAATAATAACAACTTTACTAAAACACGCTCGAGTGAATAAGTGTAGTATAGCGGTGAGTTTAGTAGCCTGTGATGTATGTGGTTATTTTCCTATACTCCGAGAAGGTACAGGGGAAAAAACGTCTCTACTTTATATATTAGATATATATATATATATATATATATATATATATATATATTACTATAATTATACTTACACCTTCATCTCCACCTTGAAGTGGATGGATAACGTATGTCTCATTATGAAGTTGTATCACGCCTCTGAAAATAATGGAAAGATTAAAAAATTACAATAACAAAAATAATGATACTCGTTTGTCCAAAAGATTTTGGGAAATCAAGTCAAAGGGAAAATGACAAAAATGATTTAAATAAGTCTTTAATTATTTATGTATTTTTAAAGATTTAAATTATTTCCAAATCATATTCCAAATAATGAGTACACACAATGGTATCTAAGTAGTCTACAGCTGTTTCCAGACGATGTTTATTTTCAGTTGTACAATATAACACAAAATTAGTTCAAACAGTATCTTTCTTCAGATCAGGATTTCTTGGGAATTTTCAATTGTCAAATTAGAAGGTTATCTTGTGAACTTGAGTTTGTGTACATTCACTGCATGGGCCACGATCGTCCATTTGTTGTCTTCATCCGGATTCGATACCTGATTTAAACACTGAACTTAGTGTTAATCGTGTGGTCTCAGTCAATGCTGCAACAGAAGGATTCTCCCTCCAAACAAAACCACAACTCCAGTTTAAAACAAGTAACGATTTTTTATTTTGATAAGTTACAATAATACTTGTTTTCTTCTACTGAATGACAGACCTGCAAACCAAGATAAACCTATCTTCAAACCGAACATAAACGGTCCATTAGATTAAAGCTAAAAGGCCCATCTCTCCCTGAGACCCACAGAAACCCAACTGACTTCCTCTACCCGCTCTGCTGAAATATATATAGATATTGCTTGTAATTTGAGGTAGGTCACCCAACAAAACCACTCAAGAATCATAGGCTGTTTATCTATGGACATAAAACACTTATTGCCCAGGCTGTCTCGTATCTGGAGTGACATTAATTTTTCTAGGACTCAAATGGCTCACAATCACAACATGAAACCTTGTATCAAAGAAGACTGATGTCCATTTCAAAGATGCCTGCTCATTTTTTTGTGTGGTCATTTCTCTTATCTAAATTGATAATAATTGAGAGATGCGGTCCAGAGGAAAGAGAGGTCAGGAAATGTGGCAGAGAGGAAAGAGAGGTCGGGAGATGCGGTGGGTGGAAAGAGAGGCTGAGAAATGCAATGGGCGGGAAAGAGAAATGGGGAGATGCGGTGGACAGGAAAGAGTGGTTGAGAGATGCAATGGGCAGAAACCGAGGTCTGGAGATACAAAGTATGGAAACAGAAATTTGGAGATACAATGTATGGAAACAGAGGTCACTCACCGTATACCCTTGCATGTGCTCACAGCAACACTGGACCATTCATCCCTCTTCACTTTGCCGTGGTAGTAGCAGTGTTCCACAACCTGAAAGAATAAAAATTTAAAAAAATGATTACGTTTGCGAAAATATCTAATAGTGGAAGAGTATTTGTCATGTTTCATTAAGTGTGACTGACGGACAGACACACGCACAGAGAAAGTGCCTCTTATATTACGAGGGGATAAACATTACAAAATAAAATGACTTCAATGCATCCCGGGCAACGCCGGGTAGGGGCAGCTAGCTTCAACATAAAATGATCTTTCTTTGGTTAAAATTGAACAAGTCATTTTTTTTTTCTTTCAAAAGATTTTATTTTATTCTATAATCTGAAAATTTGTTGGTTAATTAATCAGAAGAAAAAAGAGAGAATCGCTTTGTATTTCAGCTTTTATATTACTGATTTCAGTGTCTCGGGGAAATAAATAGGTCTGAGCTCCCTCTAGTGTATGTGTAAAAGGTTTGGTTGTTTTGTTTTACGGCATATCAACCCTTTTCGGGTTATTTAATGCCGAATCAGGTCATTTTGGTAAAAGTTTTTATGCTTCAAGTTCTTTATATCTTCAAATATTTATTCATGGTTTTTGGTTTAGTTGTTTTGTTTTGTTTTACGACATATCAACCTTTTTCTGGTTATTTAATGCTGAATCAAGTCATTTTGGTAAAAGTTTTTATGCTTCAAATTCTTTATATCTTCAAATATTTATTCATGGTGTTGTGTTTGGTTGTTTTGTGGAGGAAAAATGTTGTTTTTGTTTTTAGCTTTGCAGAACATGATTGAGTTTTGCAAACGGAAAGGAAACAAAAAACAATAACATCAATGTTTGGTACATATTTGGTCAGGAAGCCGGTATCTTCAGACAGCCTGATCTGGTAGCACCAGGTATGTGTAAATGAGTGTGTGGGAAGGGAGGTAATGCTGCAAAACATACAGATGGCCATGAAGACGAGATGGCCACAGAGGACGCTCGTCTTCATGGCCACCTCGACAAGAAGATTTGAATTAAAGATTTTAGGAAAATATGATGCAACAAATAATCGGTGATTATTAAATTCATAAATTTCACAGTTGTATCCTTCATCTGTTGTAGATTGCTGCCGTTCATTCTATGGACGTCCGGTGCTTACACAGACCCCACAATATTATTGTGTCACCTTTGTTCAAACTGAAACATATTTATCTAAGTACTCTGGTTGATGTAGTTTCAGAAAATATCTGGTTATGTGGGTCTATCTCCAAAACCCTTGTCAGAGTTGGTGAAATATTTCCTTTCTATGGACGTCCTGCGCGAACGCAGACCCCACAATATTATTGTACCATCATTGGACAGAATAGATACTACACTTTGAATTATATTCAAAACAAATTAGGCACAAGGTAATCAAAAGTGTGGGAAAATGTGTGTCGTTGATCATCCTTGGTCTAAAGTGATAAAAATATCTATCCTACTCTTAACTAGAATCATTTCAGTCATCACAATACCACATTTACTGTAGGGGCCTTCCTACTAAAGATATCTCCAATTGGTTTGAAATTTTTATTTTTCATAAATATATATATATATATATATATATATATATATATATATATATATATATATATATATAATTATTTCCACAATCAGACAACGCCGCAGGCCACAACCTATGAAAGAAACAAACCGGAAGTCCTAGACTAAAAATAAAAATAAAGAAAGAAATATATATATATATATATATATATATATATATATATATATAGCTAGCTAGCTAGATAGATACTACACTTTGATCCTAGCTGAAGGTCAAGAAAGTATATTTTTATGTGAGACACTTTTTAAAAAATAGTTTAAATATTCAATGTTGTTTTTGGTCATCCATTCGTCCCAATAAAGATACTGGGTATGAAGGAAAAGATAATATGGTTGCCACATGTGGGATTCAAAATGAAATCACTAGACACATTACGGAAGAAATACATAATATACTAGCAGGGCTACTCGGTGTTGCCCGGGACATGGATAACAAAATAGAAGAGAAGAAAAGTAAATGTAACACCTTTCTTTTAAAACTTTCTCTCTCTCTCTCTCTCTCTCTCTCTCTCTCTCTCTCAATGTTTTTTTGTCATCAATCAAACATCTTTGTTTTTATTGCATGGATGGAATTGAAGAATAACTTACTTCTGGTAACGGAATAAAAAAAAAACAATTTTAAGGGTAGTTAATAAAAAGAAAATGATATACATTTAAATAATTATAAGAACATTTTTAAAATAAAATAAAAATATCCAAAGTAAGCCTCGGCTTGAAAAATGTTTTACTACCGATGAACATCAAAAATGTATCCATCTTAATAAAATTTTTTCCCCCGGGTGTTCATGGGGATAGTGGATGTATGTGACTAAGTAAGTAAAAACGTTGCCACCCTACTCTAAATAAAAATATTGATCAGGATTAAATAATAAAATCCATGAAATCAATTGAAAATAATAGTTTTACTTTCAAGAACTTGGACCAATATCTGCTGTTTTTGACTGACAAAACAGATTTTTTATGTACCTTTTGTTAAAAAACCTATTGACATCAATGCAATAGAGAAAAATCGTCTTTACTATATATATAACTAGCTGTTCCGACATGGCGTTGCCCGGGAATCGTTACTTAAATTTCTGTTTTGCTTTTATATACTTTTATATGCCTATTATTTGTTCTTTTAAATATTCTTTTAAAATTTAAATTCAATTACGATGGTATCGTTTTGAAACTATCAACATTAACACTCAGAGTTATATTGTGAATCAAGAGTTTATGCAAAATAGAAAATAAATTCTCGAAGATTTCGTGGTTACATGAAGGGAAGAAAAAAATTAGCATGATATTCATTATTGTCGGTAAATAATTGAAATTCAAACCAAATATTGGAAATCAGAAGCACTAATTTTCAACGTCAAAAATAAAAATAAAATTAAATAAAAAATTTTTAAGGTTGCATGTTGTCTAGATTTTCTCAGCGTCGGATCTAATTTCAGGTGTAATGCTGGCATCAGTAGATGCCGCAGAATCTCCAAAAAGAAAGCTGGAGTAAACCAAGGATAATTGATCAATTAAATAAAACCACGGTTCTTTGATTGACTCATTATTTCTGACCTGCTCTCCCCTTCCCTCAAGAGGAGGGAGTCAGGTGGCCACCAACTACCTGTACTCCTTGCCCACTTCCATTGGCATGATTCAATAATGAGCGGTATGATTCATCAGAGTTCATGACTAATAGCTCAATGGCTAGAAATTCAAATTGATAGAGATGAAATTGTCATCCTATTAACTTTCAAACCTAACATGGAAAACCTTATTAAAATGTAGAGATGGCCATTGTGTGTGTGCATATATATATATATATATATATATATATATATATATATATATATACATGAAAGGTTAGTGGGAGAGAACCCCAGCAGAGTTCTCGATTATTAAAAAAATAAAATAAGACCGTAATATTTATTTATATATGTAATTACAGAAGATCAGAACACTATCGATACCGTCGGTTTCAAATCACAACAGAGGGGACCTATAGTTGGCCTCCTATGCCGGACTCTCTTTGGCCTCTGTTTATGTCTGGATTAATCTTCTGTAATTACATATATATATATATATATATATATGCAAGAATACTTGTTACAGAACGGGTAAAATGAATTTCCCAAACAGAACAGTTTTGCACCATTTTTATGTCCCCTAACAAAGATTAAAATCAAGGATATAATGCTACTAAACTTTATGTCTAGAATCCTTATTCTAATTTTGATCAAAATTCATTACATGATTTTGATTCTATGAAATGTCTAAAATTTAAGGCTTAATTTAAGGGGTCTTAATAAGAAATTGAAATTCAGGAAATCTTGCTTAATTGGTGTCTAATGACTATGGATCAAATTCAACGCAAATCTAAAATACTTGAATTCTAAAATGGGAGATTGTGCCAATATTATGGCCCCTAAAAATCCTTTAAAATCCTTCAAATTATACTTAATTATTGATGTCTAATACCTATTGTTAAAATTTCACAAAAATCGGAAGTATTTGAATTTTCACAAAAGCTTTCCACTCCCTTTGCATGAAACTAAATATATCCCACATTACCCATCCTTACGCTTGTGTTCCAAAATTCATAATGATCGGTAAATCAGTTTAGAAGTTAATCCTATACATAGAAATAAATATGCATGTACACATACCTAACTTTATATATCTCTATTTATATGAAGATTTATATTTTTTAAATATTTGTTTGAAGTGAACGGAAGTTAAAAAACACAAACAAACTACCAATCGCCATCTTTGCTGATCGGATGATCTCATTGTTTTTAATGTGTGTGAAATGTTATAACGTATAATGAACATGAAATGCTTTTGTGTATTTTTATATCGATTTACAAGTTGCCTGTTCCTGTGCCAGACTTGAGCTCTAATAAATAAGTGTCATTTCATAGTCGGATCACTGCCCCCCCCCCCCCATGAGGAAACGTGTGTGAGAAAGAGAGAAAGAGAGAGAGGAGGGGGCAAAGAAAGACACCCCAAGGTGGTGGTAGACGGATCAGCTGTCAAAGGAGTCTTTATCTACAAACAAAAGCCAGAAGAAAAAAGAAAACTTTATCTTTGTTCTGTCTATGAGACGCTTTTCGACAAATGCCAAATGGTCATGTGACCGAAGTACCATAACCACAAAAGGAGGAATTTCATGGATAGATATCGCAAAATCGATCACACCGTAAGACGTAGTAAAATAACCGAGAAAAATATGCGTACCATGTTTGGAAATATCTATACAACTAAAACATTGAGTTTAAGTTATTATTTTATCTAATTAACCTTTCAGTTAATTATTACTAGGTTATTGCCTCCACCAAGGAGGTTATATTTTCGATAGAGTTTCTTACTATGTTTGTTTGTATACAGCCTAGCGTCCACATCGCTTGACCAATTGTCAGCAAACTTGATCAAAATATCAGTCATGGTCTAACTTAGAACAGTTTAATTTTGGGATATCAAGTTCAAAGTTACAGAAAAGATGAAAGTCACACTTTTGATGATAACTTGGTTCTGTTCATCGTAGAGACCAATAAAGTCCCACATCTTAATATATGACCTTTACTGTGACTTTGAAAAGTTCGGTTTTGATTGAATTTCAACTTCTAATTTTGCCATATTTGATGCATGGATCTGATACTCTTTGATAAAAGTAACCATCATGACAAATTTCAGCCTGATCAGATAAATAGTTTTTGAGTTATCAACGTTTCCATGACATGATTTCGTGAATACTTCATATAATATGAAGAATTAAGGCCCAGATAAGACTTTGCTAACTATTAATTGTTAATGCAATTTTATAAAAGTTACATTGAGGCAAGAAAACAGACAGATGTAAATTTTTTAAACTTTAAAGTAATCAAAAGAAAATTGAAATCCAGATTATGATTATGTGTTGGAAAGTGGGAGGAGAGCTTAAATAATAGTTTGAAAAATTGATAGTCAGGAAAATAAATAGTTTATTAAAGAAAATAAATAAAAACAAATATCTTGATTCGAACACAGAATCCTTGCGTGGTTAGACCTGTGCATGTTCAATTTGGCTATGGAGACGTAGCATTGCAATTCCTCATAAAATAATAAGTCTCTTTCTCTATGTATATATAGGATAAATTCGCATAAGCAGTTAATTGCTATTAGTATTCTCTCTCTCTCTCTCATATATATATATATATATATATATATATATATATATATATATATATATATATATATAATATATTTTTATGTAATTGTTTTTATTGGTGATTGTAGCGTTTGTTGCTTGTTATATAATACTATTTCGATTGTTTCACTTCCTAAGTGATAAAGATGCAGAAGATTGCATTATTAGTCACCCTTAACTTTATAGGACATATTTATTGTTACTATATATACTTTTATTAATTTTATACATACATAAAAGTAATCCATGGACACATGTTTCTGGCTCACAGCAGTCATCAGCATGGCTAACTTGGACAAAGATCGAACCTTCGATATTGATGTCCATAGCCTGGTGTTTTACCTCCGGACTATGACGCCTTGCCTGGAAATATGTACGTTTTTTATTACCTAAATATTTCATGTATTTATATGTAATTGTTTTTATTGGTGATTGTAGTGTTTGTTGCTATATAACACTGTGTTGGAACATCTACATTATATATATATATATATATATATATATATATATATATATATATATATATATAAAGGGATAGATAGATAGTGTTACCTAGGAGTATTTTTACTTTAATTTTGTTTTGCTTTTTTTAACTATGCAGGGTTTTTTTCCAAAATATTATATGTTTTTTAATTTAATTATTACAGTATCGATTGGTTATTAAATTATTAATTAAACCAACTTAAAAAAAAACTATATGTTGTTTTAATCTGTATTTACAAAATTACTGGATACCTTCCAAAAACTTTCAATCTTTTAATACATAAGAATCTGCTAAGAATTGTAAAGCAGCCCCGTGGTATTGTGCTGATTATTACTTAGCACTTATATCTGTTGTGCCACACGTCCTTGCACTGGCTGCTGCTATCTAATTCATTATTGAAAAATGTTGATTTTAAAAGTCTTCCAAGACGGACTAATTATTTTTTGAAAGAAACTGAATTGAAGTTTTTTTTTCTTGTTAAGAACATGTACCAACGTTCCACAAAAAAACGGATGAACAAGAATCAAACATTGATTTTGGAAGAAGAAAGCTATTAATTTTTTAATACATGAGGATTTGCTAAGAATTTTAAAGCTAGGGTAAAAATTATTTTTATTCAACAGTTTAAATGTTTCCAAATTGCTCTAAATTTTTGAAAGGTTAAACAAATTTAATCTTTTGTTTGTCAACTAATATTAAAAAATGAAAAAAAGAGAAATTGCATTATTTTCATTTAAATAAAGAATGTATCAATAGTAAATAATAGATTTCCAAGAAAAATAGTGGATTTTGAGACCTGTGATCAAAAACGGGACATTTAGATCATCAGTTTGATACTCTTCCAACTCAGCTATTTTAGGTTGTTTACATATGTATAAGCTCCTGCTATTGTTATCTCAGTCATTATTGAAAAAATGTGTCGATTTTAAAGGTTTGTGAGGCGGATTAATAACTTTAAAAAAATGAATTGAAATGTATTTTTCTTGTTAAAGAACATGTACAAACGTTCCACAACAGAAACGGGCTAACCAGAATCAAACATTGATTTTGGAGGAAGAAAGCAATTCATCATAAGGACTAGAGAATAAGACTGACTTTACTTTATTATATACTAGCAGGACTACCCGGCGTTGCCCGGGACAAAGTGTAACATATTTCTATTAAAACTTCTATCTCTCTACCCCTCTCTATCCGTCTCTCTATCTTTCTAGTTCCTCCCCCCCCCGTTTTTCCTTCCCTCTCCCCAACTCCTTCTTTCTCCTCTGCTCAGCCCATTCCTCTCTCTGGACATGCATACAAATACACACAGACAACTCTCAATAAGATATATAATAGATTCCTCGAGGAATAAGTCAGCATTTTCTTTCCAAATTAGTACATAAGAACATTGAAAATGACTGAAAACTGATCCCTTACGGAACCTGGCCCAGTTTATCCCCAAAGAATAATTTCTTTTAAATTTTAGATATTATAAACCGGGCAATGCCGATCAAGAATATGCCAAGTTTGTGGGTGTTTGTTTTATCGTTTATGACTTTTAGCTGGGCATACATACAGGCAGAAAAATGCCCTTTATATAATAGATGTAGACAGGATAAAACTGAAAACGTACCAAATTATCTGATATGTCTTTCAGTTTTTTTCATAAACTTTGCTCTGTACAGATGTACATTGAGCTCTCTATTTGGAACTATTCTTTTTAATACATATTTTTATTTCAATATAATTTAATATTAAACAAAGAATTCTGTATACTACTACTAATCTCTATGCATATATTGAGCACTTTTGAAATATATGCTAAAACTAATCTATATACATAATATATTATTTTATGATATAAGTATATAATATAGAACAGTAATATATAATATACCCGGCATTACACAAGAGTGGTTTTATTTCAAGTTTTTTTTTAACAATGCCACCCCCCCCCCCAATATTTTTTATTCCAAACAAAGGGAAGCTGTTCTCTATTGACGAATGCAAACTTACATCCCTTTTTCTGAAGATGGCGCACGTATGAAAATAATTACGATCTGGTGAAAGTATTTTCTGGAAGGAATTAAATCTAATTACATTTTATTGTTCTTAACAACATGCTGTAACGATCCACCAAAAGAACTGATGAAACAGAATCAAATATTGATTTTGTAGGAAGAAAGCTATCGATGACATAAATCGAGGAAAAGACTGACTTTACTTTATATATTAGATATATAGAAATATTTTGTTTTGGCCTTGCAAGCCATAGTCCATAAACTAATGCAGTAGATCAGACTGATAAAAGGTAAATGATTATAAAGTATATATAACAAACCGAACATATATTATACTAATACCCTCCAAAGGAGGAGGTAATGCCTGGCAGGATGGTCTCATGACAAAAGAGCAGATACTGCACTAAACCCCTAAAGGAAGAGGTAATGCTTGGGGGATAGTCTCATGACACCAAAACAGGTACTACACTACCACCACCACCCTAAAACAAAGAGGAGGAGGTAATGCCCGGAAGGATGGTATCATGACACAATGGAACATATACTATACTACCCCCCTCTTAAAAAAGGAGGAGGTAATTCTTGGGAGTATGTTATCATGACAATAGAACAGATACATTACACCCACACCAACCGTCTGAATTTAGTATTGAAAAATAGTACATTAGTCTGAAATAGTATAGTAAACTGAATTGCGCATCAAAAGATAGTGCAAAAGTACAATTAATAGTATAGTTCGGCTTCAGACAGACAGATACCAAATCTGCATTATTAATAGATATTCCCATCAAATTTGAAAAGCGAGAATGAATATTACTTACCTTGTGTATAATCTGTTGCTGCTTGTTCAAGTACTGTTTTATCATGATACCTTTGGATAGTAAAGCTCTGAAACAAACGAATAAAAGTCGAATTAATATACATTGCATACATTCACTTGAAATACATTTAAAAAGCATTAGTATGTACATATCATCATCATCATCATCATCATCATCATCATCATCATCATATTCAGTTTAACGTCCGTTTTACATGCTGGCATGTATTGAACGGCTTTTAGAAATTGACTTCCAAACTAACCTATCTCTGACCAAGTCTTTATTTATCTCTCATCATTTCCTCCTATGTTTTCCTTGGCCTTCCCCTGCCAACTGACCCTGCTACTACAACTGTTCTACATCTACTAACCCAAGAATTCTCATCCATTTTCTTAAATGTGGCCATACCATCGAAGTCTACTGTTCTGCATACATCTCCCAGTGATGTCCAGATTTAATCTTTCTTCTGAGGTCATCATATCTAAGCCAGTCTTTAACACTCACATCGCACATCCATTGTATCATTCTCATATCATTTCTCTCCATACAATGCATGTTCTCAACCCTCACTGGGCAGGTTTCATTTTCATACAACATCACACTGTGTACACATGCCTGGTAGACTCTTCCCTTGGTCGATAGTCGTAATCCTCTGCTGGTTAGTAATGGCAAAAGTTCACTGAATTTACTCCATCCACTGCTAAATCTTGCAGTCACAATAGCACCTGTGTGCTCCAGTGGTATCACCAAGGTAACAACCTCAATGACTTCACCATCCAAATATATGTGACTACTAAAATAAGGGTCAAGAGAGTTTAAACACTGGACATGCATGTCTGATGTTAATTGGGTCTGTCTTCCTCACTGCCCAGTCAACTTGAAACAAATACAACTTCTTCTTCTTCTGACTAAGCCAGTGAACCATCACTACTACTTTATTATTGTTTTGATCCATCAACCAACGCTCATAGTACAAAAGAGATTTAAAGACTTTATTTCACCACATACACATGCCTGATAGACTCTTCACTTGGTCAACAGTGGTAACACTATACTGGTTAGTAATGGGAGAAATTCCCTGAACTTCCATCCACTCCTAACTGGCATACAACCACGTCAACACCAGCTCCTGCCTGTATTTCAATTGTATCACCAAGGTAACACAACTTCTGAACAACCTCAATAGCTTTGCCGTTCAAATATACTTTCTCCACATCTGAGTGTTCACCCGTCTTCATTGTGCTGCACTTCTAACACACAAACTGGTTACTTAGCCGAGGTATTATTTTTAATGTGATGTCTACAGATAGTTTTTTTTAAGTGCAATTGTTCATAAATGATGATTGAAGAGGAGGAGGAGACAGAACGGCATGGGAGGAGGTGATCTTAGAGTCAGTTACAACCCTCTGAGTTGGTCAGATGAGAATTTGCATTTTTTTTATAGCAAGAATCATGTATTTTTGACCAATTCCAAACCTCTGGATTTGACACTGATGAGAGCAATAAGCTTGAAACGCTAGCGTCTGTAGGTATAAATAATTTAATATTTATTTATAAATATTATACTAAGCCCCTTTAAGAAATTAAAGTTGAGCACTCTCGGGGAAGTTAAAAATAGACAGTCAAAAAGCTCTAATGCAAAGTTCCGAATACGTTCGTCGAACACTCTCGACTAGTCTTCTATCTGTGCCCGCTTCTAGGTACATATAGATCTTAATTTCCCTAAATTATGTGACAGTTTCCGTGGGCCGAGTGGATATGGCTGACTCTGTGTACCGGATCTGCGCCTCCCGACTGTCTGAAATTGTTACTTCCCTGCACTGATGAGAGCAATAAGCTTGAAACGCTAGCGTCTGTAGGTATAAATTATTTAATATTTATTTATAAATATTATATATATATATATATATATAAAAATATGAAACTAAAAGTATACTTTTAGAGGATAGAACCTATAGTGAAATTGTTTAAGCTCAATATACGAGATAGAGCAATTATAAAGATAAATGTAGGAAGAGAGATAAAGATGTACGGATGACAAATATATTTCATCTTCGATTGTTCAATGCAAGGTGTACTCGATAAAAACATGTTTATTTTTCTTTCCTTAAGCCAGGCTTTCCAAAGATTAAAATCTTATCATCAGAGGAATTACATAGATGGATAAGTTGGCAGTGGAATAGCGAAAGTTAAAAATTTGGAAAATTTAAGAAACAATATAAAGTAATGGAAAGTAAGAGTGTGTGTGTAAAAAAGGTTATCAAAATATAGAGTCTGCCCAGTGAAGAAAGATTTAAAGATGGAAAAAGGGATTTCGTGGAGACAGCGTTAAAGATGTTCAAAATCAAGTAAATCCAATAGAATGATGTTTAGTTCAACCGTAGATGGGAAACACTTATTCGGATGTAATTTTGAGAATTAGGGCCATTTTAAAATCCCTTTTTCCATCTTTAATATATATATTTTTATAAATTTTATACGTAGGTGTTTCTGGCTCACAGCTTCATCAGCAGGATCGAACCTTCGATATTGATGTCTATAGTCCAGCGTCTTTACCACTGGACCAAGACACTTATCTAGAAATATGTACGATTTTTATCACCTAAATATTTAATGTATTTTTATATATATATATATATATATATATATATATATATTAACGAAAAATATGTCCTATAAAGTTATGGTCGACTAATAATGCAATTTTCTGCATCTTAATCACTTAGGAAGTGAGACAATCGAAATAATAGTAAGCAAAAAAACAACGAACGCTTCAATCACCAATAAAAATAATTACATAAAAATACATTAAATATTGATAAGACATTTTCGATTTGCTTTGTCAAATCATCTTCAGGGGGTGTTAGTGTTGGTGTCTTTAAAATATGTCTTTACTGTTAATTTTATTATTATTATTATTATTATTATTATTATTATTATTATTATTATTATAACGGCTAGTAATTTACAACTTAAAAAAGAGCGTCTATAATATTGAGATGTTACATGAGAGCGTGATTACGTTCTAAGAGCGTGCAAGATTCAAAAGTTTGATTGCTTAATCGCTAAGAATTTGATTACGTTCTAAGCGCGTTCTTGATTCAAATGTATAATTGCTTAATGGCTAAGAATTTGGTAATGTTAATTACTATGCTAGACGCTTTAAAATGTAACTAGTTTCGTAATTCACATTATTGATTGTGGGATGTTTAGTTTTTATGTAGAGGGCTTCAAGAATTTTTAATCTCTTGATGTTGGTGTCGTGATGTATTATTTTAGTATTGTTAACTAGTATACGTCTATATTGAGAAGGGGGCAGTCATGTTTTTTTAGGTGTTGGCAAATGGAGCTAGTGTCGGAGAGATGTAAGGTGAGTCTTTGGGAAAGTGTTGTGGTAGTGAAACTGATGTACGAATTAGTTTTATTATTATTGTCAGAGATACATTCTCTCATGGACCATTGAAACTGATATATTACATTGGTTCTTCATAATGTATTTTGGGTCTGAGAAGTGTTATTTTTAACTAGATGGTTCGATGTTTTCATTTTTATAATAAATGATGAATCTTATTTTATGATCAGAGTTGATGGGGATATGTAGCGATGTATTATATTTTTACGAGCTTTTTCATCCAATTTCAAGTTTGGATGCATTTGGTTACGTTCTTTTTTTAAGTTGTAAATTACTAGCCGTTATAATAAATAAAAAAAACCTCAACAGTAAAGACATATTTTTACAGACACCAAGACTAATACCACCTGAAGATGATTTGACGAAGCAAATCGAAAGTACTCGCGAAAAATGAAAATGGAACAAGAAACCCACGGAACTTACAGCAATTTAATCGAAACACTAAATGGACCATTCAGAAAATTGAAAAAATAATAAAAAGTCTTATCAAGCAAAAACACTCTGTGTTATTTAATAATGTTTGCCTAAATATATATATATATATATATATAACTCAATGTCTGTGTATGTGCTCTATAAAAAAATTTGAGAATCTACATAAAATTTAAAAGTGTATTCTTATGTAAAATTAACCGGGAAAGATAATGGAAATAATCCCAAATCTCTGATTGCAGCTACGGAGTAGATTTCGTCAGAGGAGGGGGTCGAGTTTTTCAGCTATAATTTGGAAAGGAAAAAATAATTTCAATGTATTCCTTCCGCTCGGCATTTTCTTTCAAAATTATTTAACGTTTCTTCAGCGTCTCTTCAGATTAGGAACGGGGGAGGGGGACAAGAAACTCGGAAAGGGTGGTTTTTAGTAGTGCTCTAGAGGTATTCTTAATTTTATTTGTGTCGTTCCAGAAGCACTCTAAATGGGAGCAATAAATGTAAGATTAGTTTTACATTTGGTAAGTAGTATATGGTAATCCAAAAGTGCTCAACATCCTAGATAGAGCAGATGTGTTTAAATGCAGCGTTGCCTGGGAGAAAGAACTTCTGTCTTTTGTTAATTCGGTGTCACCTCTCTTTTTATATTTACTTATCAGCTCCTATATACCTATTCCAAAGCTTCATCAAGCATCTTTCAAATTTACATAATTAATTTGTTTTAAAGCTTCTAATAAATTAATATTCGCAAATATACACTCATGATCGTTTTTGTCAGATTTCCAGATGTATTTAAAATATTTTCATCGATAATAATCTTAATAAAAATTATAAATAGAATTAATTATAGACATCGTGTTTTTTTAAATCTATATAATTGAGTTACATAATATTAAATTAGATTGTGATGGAATATGATGGAACAGCCGGCGGCCATTTCAACATTTGGTTACCCGCCCTCTGATTATTCGAACGCACAGAAAGTTCTATTTCAAGAGAGAGAGAGAGAGAGAGAGAGAGAGAGAGAGAGAGAGAGAGAGAGAGAGAGAGAGAGAGAGAGAGAGAGAGAGAGAGAGAGAGCAATTAAATAAAACAACTAGCAAAAAAATGCGACCGGAAGGAAGCATATATTTGCTAGTATATATAAATATACTGTGTCTACTTTCACAATTTTTCATCATGCAAAATGGTGGGGAGAGTATCTGATAAAGAGGGCTTAAGTTTAAAAGTAACTTAATGCAGTCTTCGTTTTTATCTGATCAGAATAAATGAATAGAGATGGAGATGAAAATGAAAAAGTCAAATTTAGAAGCAGTTTTGGTATCGTATTACGCTGAACACAAATGATGATAAACTATGTCAGCCATCTTTAAGTCTGTTGAATTGATGAAGAGTGGCCACCAGATTTCTTTATCAGAACATCTTTATCTTTTTTAGATTTGCGATTACACAAGTTATGATGTTCAAAGTATTTTAGCTATTTCATAGCACATTATTTATATATATATATATATATATATATATATATATATATATATATATATATATAAAACTGAATGTCTCTGTGTATGTGTATGTTTGTTGTTCCCTATAGAAAGAAAGGTTAGAGAATCTACATAAAATCTAAACATGTATTCTCATGTAAAATTTACTGGGGAAGACAATGGAAGTGTTCTCGAATCTCTAAGTGCATAACACCCTTAAAACTTCAAATATATCATACTTTTACGAAATTTAAATCATACATATAAAATTCTCCGGGGAAGACAATGGAAGTGGTCCTGAATCTCTATGTTATCATGTATGTGCTGAATATCTACATGCTATCACCTCTAAGTGACCCATTGAAAGAGAAAACCTGTAAAACTTAGAATACGTACATCCGATTTTAATGAAACTAAAACCAGATGTATAAGACACTAATTCAGAGAGTTTTCCAATATTTCAACTTCTTTCGACTATATTAGGCGGCAAAACGGGAGGTTTGGGCAGTAAAAACAAAGAAAGTAATATGGTGTTATGAGCATAGTGATAAAGTACATAAGTAGTGATTCTCATTCAATCCTGAGCAACGTCGGGTCTTCCTGCTAGTACAGGGTGTTTCAAAAGTCTTGGGAACATTACAAATGCGTATATCTCATGAACTATTCCAGGTAGAAAAATGAAACTGGTGCCATTTTAAAGCTTGCTTAATCAAGTTTTTGGTCATACTAATGATTTTCGTGTTATCTTTCCAGGTGCAGTAATGGCGTTCTCTAAACAAGACAAGGCATTTTGCGTCCTCCAATTTGCAAAGACTGAATCGTGGACATGTGTTCAGCGTGCATTTCGCAGGAAATTTAAAAAAGAAGCCCCTGAAAGGAAATCCATTGTCAGATGGCATGCTAAATTTGTGAAAGATGGGTGTTTGTGCCCAAGTAAGCGAACAGGTCGCCCATCAACTTCAGAAGATGCTGATGAGCAAGTTCGGACAGCCTTTCAGCGGAGACCCCGTAAATCAGTGAGAAGAGCCAGCAGGGAACTTCAGCTTGCTCCAGCAACTGTCTGGCGTGTCTTAAGGAAACGACTGCAAATGGTACCTTACAAGCTCAAGTTGGTCCAAAAGTTGAAGGACACTGATAAGCCACTTCGCCGTGACTTTTGCATTGCAATGCAAGAGAAGTTGGAAGATAACGGCTTTGATGACCGGCTTGTTTTTAGCGATGAGGCGACCTTCCATCTGAATGGCAAAGTTAACAAGCATAACACTCGCATATAGGGTACTGAGAATCCTCATGAACTTCTTGAGCACGAGCGAGATTCACCAAAAGTGAACGTGTTTTGTGCAATTTCCAAGAAAGGTGTCTATGGACCGTTCTTCTTTGAAGAGGCAACTATCACTGGTGAATCCTATCTCAACATGCTGGAAGACTGGTTAATGGCTCAGTTGGAACAAGCAGAATCTGATGACTTCATTTTTCAACAAGATGGTGCACCACCACACTGGAGTCTTAGAGTAAGGCAGTTTCTTAACACAAGGCTGCCTGGTAGATGGATTGGGAGATCTGGGCGAGGTGATGACGTTCTCATGCCCTGGCCTCCTAGCTCTCCAGATCTTACCCCGTGTGACTTTTTCCTTTGGGGCTTTGTCAAGCAACAAGTCTATGTGCCGCCCCTTCCAAGAGATATTGACGAACTAAAGGCTCGAGTAACGGCAGTTGTGGGAACCATTGACGTCAAGATGCTGGAACGCGTTTGGCAGGAAATGGACTATCGACTAGATGTCTGCCGTGTGACGAATGGTGCTCATATTGAGCAACTTTGAAGATTCCCCACAAAACTTGAAACTTTAACCTTTCCAACGGTACCAATTTCATTTTTCAACTCCTAATAGTTTTTGAGTTATTAAAAATCGTTATGTTCCCAAGACTTTTGAAACACCCTGTATATCTATCTATCTATACATATATATATATATATATATATATATATATATATATATATATATATATATATATATATATATATATATTTGTTATTGTTTATTATCTATGTACGTATACGTTTCGTCCTTTTTCAATCGGGACTCTTCAGCATAGAGATATGACTATTCACTACCGGTCACACGATTCGAAACCCTGGATTACTAGTATTTTTCAACCCAAATCCAACGTCGCTAACCGATCGGCCAATCCTGAATAGCTTATAAACAATGATAATTTTAACACATTTAAAGCGGCGAGACATACAGGAATTCTACTTCTATAAGGGAAGGAATGATGCATATAAAGCAAGTGACGTCACGCTGTGTTAGTACTACCATTTACAGTGCTCTACTTTTTTACGAGGAGCTTCAAATATAAATATTTTTTATTGTTTATTATCTATGTACGTATACGTTTCGTCCATATATATATATATATATATATATATATATATATATATGTGTGTGTGTGTGTTAGTTAATAATCTATAGTCGCGGGATCTTGTGGAAATTCTATTTTGCTTAGTACATCAATCTGTATAATTTACTGTTAATAATGATATTCCTTTAGAAATAATATATGCCTGTCAGGGTCAATCAATACTATTAAGAAAAATGTCTCTTTCTTCTGTAAAAATAATTGCCATTGTCAGCTAAATGTTTTTTTTAAAGAAATAAAACAAATATGTCTCCTTTATTTAAAATTGTAGCAATTCTTCTTAGAACAATAAATATTTTGTTTTATTACCATAAAAATAACTGTCATATTCTTCAAATCAATAAAACAAATGTTAATTTTTTTAAATGTATAAGTTTAAAAGTGTACTGTTTTCGTCGACAGGACAACATAAATTGATTTTGAAACAATTCATTTTAAAATGACTAAAGTCGGATTTAAAAAAAATCTTAGTCACATCAGATTAATCACTAATTAGCAGCTTGACTGAGCAGAATTTTTTTTTAATGTGTGTGAAAGGTGATAACGTACGTAAGAACACAAAATGTCTTAGCATATTATTATATAGATATATATGTGTGTGTGTATATGTATCTTGATATATATCTCAATATACATATACACAGATGTGACCATTTCTTTATTCAAATACACGCCAACCAAACGCATAACATATCGCCCGGACTTGACTGTATCGTCTTTACACCTTGACGTACACTTTTTTCTGTCGCAACGGGAGCCCCCCACCCTCGAGGTTAATACCAAGAAAATGAGAAAAAGAAAGAAAAAAAGGATTTTAAAAAAAAGTCTTGCTGGGCAATCCTGCCTTGGCCAGGACGTCGATGTTGGTGACTCGATCCTGCCAGGTGATGCCGAGGAGTCTGAGGAGGCAACGAAAGTGGAAGGCGTTCAGTCTGCGCTCCTGATGAGAGTAGAGTGTCTATGCCTCACTGCCATAGAGTGTTCCGGATGACGATTCGCCAACCATGGCGGTTTAAGGCAGTGGTGCTCAGCACAACTGCCCGGTATACTTGCATCTTTGTGTTGGTAGTCAGCATACCATTTTCGTTTGGTCAGGCGGGCCATTGCTGTTGCTGCCTTGCCGATCCTTGTGTTAAGCTCAGAGTCAAGGGAAAGGCTGCCTGCGATTTTCGAGCCGAGGTAGGTGAACTCGTCCACAACCATGAGGGTGTGTTCACCAATGGAGATGCTTGGAGCATCACTAACGTTCTGGCACATGACCTCTGTTTTCTTCAGACTGATGGACAGTCCAAACTCGTTGCATGCAGCTGCAAAGCAGTCAACAAGACGCTGCATGGCCTCCTCTGAGTGTGCAGCAAGGGCAGCATCATCTGCAAAAAGGAGATCTCTGAGTAGAACCTTCTGAACCCTCGTTTTGGCTCGCAGACGTGCGATGTTGAATAATCCACCGTTGCTCCTGGTGTGTATGAACACGCCGTCAACAGACTCATCAAATGCGTATGAGAGGAGCAAGGAAAAGAAAATTCCGAAGAGCGTAGGGGCAAGAACGCATCCCTGTTTGACACCGTTTTTGATCGGGAACGGTTCAGAGCTCGATCCATCAAATTGGACGGTCCCTTTCATGTCTTCATGAAAGGACACGATTAGGCTCAGAAGTTTGGGCGGGCATCCAATCGGCTGAAGGAGGGCAAACAGTCCATCTCGGCTGACCAAGTCAAAAGCTTTGGTCAGGTCGATGAAGGCCAGATAGAGAGGCTGCCTTGACTCGCGACATTTCTCCTGGAGTTGTCTTATGGAAAAAACCATATCTAAAGCCACACTGTGCCTCTGGGTAGACGCGATCAGCGAGAATTTGCAGTCTGTTGAGGAGGACGCATGCGTAGGTCTTGCCGACAATGCTTAGCAGTGATATACCACGGTAATTGTTGCAGTCACTTCTTTCTCCTTTGTTCTTGTACAACGTGATGATCTTAGCGTGGCGCATGTCTTTGGGCACAGTTCCTTCCTCCCAGCAGTGCAGCAAGAGTCCATATAGGTGCTCCAGGAGGGAGCTACCCTTTGCCAACTTTACTACCTCAGGTGGGATGTTATCGCTGCCTGAGGCCTTGCCGCTGGCTAGGGAGTCGATGGCTTTGCTGAGCTCTTCCATGGTGGGTGGGGTGTCCAGCTCGTCCATTCTGGGAAGTGATTTGGTTTTCGCGAGTGCTGAGTCAGTGACAGTGGTCTCTTTCGAGTAAAGTTCCTGATAGTACTCAACCCACCTTTCCATCTGTTTGCATCGGTCAGTAATGATCAGGCCTTCAGCTGACATGAATGGGGTGGTCTTGATAACGTTTGGACCGAAAGCCTTTTTCATCCCCTCATACATTCCGCGCACGTTTCCCAGATCGGCAGAAATCTGGATGTTCTGGAAGAGATGGAGCCAGTAATCATTTGCACAGCATCTGGCAATCCTCTGTGCATTGCTACGAGCAGTACGGAGTGCTGCAAACGTCCTAGTGGATGGATCTCTCTTGTAGGCGAGGAGGGCATCACGCTTTGACGCTATGGCAGGTTTGATCTCAGCAGCTCCCGCCTCAAACCAGTCTTCTTGCCTCCTTTCTTTCCTGCCAAAAGTATTGAGAGCAGTCTGAAACATAGCCTCTCGAATGTGGTTCCACCTCAGCATGACACTGTTTATTGGACAGTCTTCTAGGGCTTTGTCCATGGCCCTGGCGAAGCGTTCACGCAGCTCAGGCATAGCAGTTCCGACTGTATTGATGCGAGGCAGGGGCTTATTGTAGGTGTATTGATGTATATATGCGTTATTTTTTCTCTATATTTTAAAATTCTGCTTCAGTTAGCTCTCAGAAATCAAAGGTCCCCATCATGGGGCTAACACTTGATTTCTATATGAGATACATAGATATCCGAGTGTTCAATCAAGATTCTCCTCTACCTCTCAAATGTTGAGTTAGTAAAGCAGTGAAGAACACCAAATTTCCTATATATATATTTTTTGGTTCATCTTACTTCAGTCGAAGTTCTCAGAAATCAAGGGGCTAACACTTGATCTCTATATGAGACACATATATATTCGAATATTCCATTAAAGTTCTTCTCTACCTCTCAAACGTTGAGTTTTAATAAAGACGTTTGGAACATTAATTATGTGTATTTACATGGTATATATTGTATACCAAGCCACAATATTTGCCAAGGAAAGACCGAATAACAAGAAGTACTACGTAGGTATGACCTCCCTAGCTTTTAAAATCAGATATGATGACCACAAAAGCACATTTAAAAACAGAGAACGTCGAATTAAAACTGCACTAGCAAACCACTATTGGGAGCTCAAAGAAAATGGACGCTCACCAATAATTCAATGGAAAATAATACGACAGGCCAGTACATGGCGAAATTTAGACGACCCGTGTAGATTATGTCTGAATGAAAAATTTGAAATCCTAAACTTTAAAGACCCCCAAAATCTATTAAACTGTAGAAGTGAGATAGCAAACAGCTGCCTACACAGAAATAAATTTACCTTAGGCTAACGATACATAAATAAATAAACAAATAAGTAAAAAAAAACTAAACTAGACAAAAACCTAACAATTTAAAAATTAAAACCTAAAATAGTAATACAAGGAACCACGTGTTAAAATAAATTCACCCATTATATTGATACAACAAAGGAAACAGGATATAGGCCAATCTATAGAAAACATAACAATAGAACAGGATATAGGAAGTAACACTAACACACCTTTGTTTGTGAGAAGCCCAACGATTGGCTGAGAGAAGAACAAAGAATTTGATTGGTTAACTAGCTAGCCATGTATATAAAAACACCCGGCAAAAATAACTCCATGCATTTTAGCCTGAAGATTCCCCCGGGGATGAAACGCGAGAGCCTTTGTGTAGCTTAATTGTCATAAATATATTTTCATAGCTTACTACCTAGGTCTACTTACGTATCGAGCACTAAGTAAATACTGAAAATTGATACATAAAAAATTATATCTCCTTATAAAATTTTATGTGGATACATGAAATAGTAATATATATATATATATATATATATATATATATATCTGTATTATGTAAGTGTGTATGTCTGTAAATGTGCTGTGTCCCACTAGTATAATATATATGGAAACCGTAAATAACTATTAATAATAAAGAGAAAGTATACATAGGAGCTCCAGAAAATGAATTGAAGAATAGGTACAGTTACCTCTTCTATCTGTCTGCATATATTTTGGTGTCTGTGTCCAGACCGATAGACTGATACTGCTGAACGCCAAACATGACAATTTTTGGTTTACATATGTACGGAGATGGAAGGTAGGTAAGTACTAATATAGAGATGGTAGCGGTTACTCATTAATATAGAGATATGTTTTTTTTTTTTATAGAATCTGGACTCTTTAAAAGCAGTAGCCAAAAATAGAATCGTAATCAAAGAGACAAAAAGAGGGGAGTGACCATTCCAGAGAAGGATGGTGCTCAGAACTAGAAAGTCTTCAGGCTGTATCCGAGATAATCGATAGGTACGTTCATTGGCATTGGAGGCGACACACAATAATGATAAAGAAATATTGGAAAATCTTGAGACGGCAACAAATCTATAAGAATGAAGAGATTTGTCAATAGAAAATGGTGACGAGAAGCGGGAAGAAAGAAAATAAGCTGGAGGGAAGATGATCTGGAAACCTATTTGGTTTTGTTGGAGCAATAATAGATATATTATCCATAATAAGAATGATTGTAAAACAGTAAACTACTAAATATATTATGTACACACTAATCTCTCTCACATATATATATATATATATATATATAGTGCATTTTTATGTAATTATTTTTATTGGTGATTGCAACGTTCGTTGTTCTTTTGTTCACTACTACTTCGATTGTCTCACTTCCTAAGTGATTAAGATGCAGAAAATTGCATTATTAGTCGCCCTTAACTTTATTTATTAATTTTATACGTACATAAAAGTAATTCATGGACAGGTGTTTCTGGCTCACTGCTGTCATCAGCATGGCTAACTTAGACAAAGATCGAACATTCGATATTGATGTCCAGCGTTTTACCATCGGACCAGACGCCCTGTCTAGAAATATGTACGATTTTTATCACCTAAATATATATATATATATATATATATATATATATATATATATATATATATATATATATATATATATATATATACTCTAATATTTTTTATGTAATTTTATACCATTTCAATGTTATAAAGGACAGATTCACGTCATTTCATAAACCCTTTTTTTTTTTTTCAATTGTATAATTGTTTCGGCAAACATCAATATATTTGTAAAATGCTCCTGTGCATTTATTTCTTGGTGTGGTCATCTTCAGTGCTAATTTTACAAAACAAAGTATAAACGCAAAGAAACCTGAAAAACTAGGCAATCAAAACCTAAATTACAATCAGTACTCATTATCAACATTATATATATTTTCGCATGGAACTATTGTCTCGTTATATTCATGTGGTAATATATATGTATCTTATCCTTTTATCTATTTGTATTTCTAATCATTCATCATCTGCTATAATTATTAATCTAAATATTCCTGCATTAAAATATATATTTCCACTGACCGTCCTTTGTTGTTTCACCCAGTTATTTCTTTTTTTCTTAGGGTTTTTTAGTCATCTTATTCCTTATTTTATTTTATTTTATTTTCAAGAAAAAAAACTTTCATTGTACAAAACTATCGCTCGGTCGATATCAGATATTTCAACTAGTTTGTGTGGAGAGAGAACAACAAGATTCAGAAATAATTATATTTCATTGACAAACAAGAATCGTTCAAGATTGAACACTTTCTTTTTGCTTTTACTGACGAACTGTCAGAAATAGACGGAGAAAGTTTTCACTTTCTAAATTGTCTGAGAATCATAGAAATAAAAACAGAAATTTAAATAAAATCAACCCAAATCTCTCTTCTAATTAAAAATATTGATTTTCTAAAATCATCCAAACAAGAGCTAGCTTTATTCTCTCTAGAAATATATATATATATATAGTATAAATTATTTTATTTATACAAACATTATTGGCTACATATGTGCATACATGTTTCAGCTGCCATTTCTTTTGAAACAGAGTTTCCTCAGGCTACGTTTCCATTTTTACGTGACCTGAGGAAGCTCTATTTCGAAAGAAATGGCAGCTGAAACATTTATGCACATATGTATCCAATAATGTTTGTATAAATAAAAGAATTTATACTATAATACAGCTCTACTTGTTATTGAACACTATTGTATAAACACCGGAGTTTCATTGGATTAACATCGAGGATACATCTATACAATCACTATATATATATATATATATATATATATATATATATATATATATATATATATATATATAAAATAATTTAAGCTCAATATACGAGATAGAGCAATTATAAAGATGAATGAAAGAGGGATACACATGTACGAATGACAAATCTATTTCAACTTCGATTGTTCAATGCACCGGACACCTTATCAACGGACATTCATTAACTGGACAGGCCCCATATTTTTTTTTTACATGCACACTCTCCATTAATATTTTTTCAAATTTTGAATTTTGGCTTTTCCACTTCCAACTTATCCATCTATGTAATTCCTCTGATGATAAGATTTTAATCTTTGAAAAGCCTTGGCTTAAGGAAAGAAAAATAAACATGTTTTATCGAGTACACCTTGCATTGAACAATCGAAGTTGAAATACATTTGTCATTCGTACATGTTTATCCCTCTTCTTTCATTTATTTTATAAATATATATATATATATATATATATATACACAGACTTTTTTAAGTTGTAAATTACTAGCCCTTATAATAAAAAAAAGAACTCAACATGTAAAGACACCAAGGCTAACACCGCCTGAAAATGATTTGACGAATCAAATCGAAAAGAAATAAAATAAAACAAGAAACCCACGGAACTTACATACACCAATTTGACCAAAATATTAAAAATTGAAAATAAAGAAAAGTCTTATAAAGCAAAAACACTCAGTGTTATTCAATGTTTGTCTAAATGAAAATATGCTGCCTAAATACACACACACACACACATATATATAATTAACTTGTTACAAATATCCAGGGGGTATAAATCCGAAGGAAGTTAAAACCGGGTTTATGAGAGTGCTCAATGAAAATTCAGAGCAAAATATATTTTTTGTTGGTGATTTTATTCCATTAATTGCGACAATATATATGTTGTTTCGTTAGCCTTCATAATGAGAGCCAACTCTTCAAGCGTTAAATAGGATCACTGCCTAGAATCTTAAATTCAACCTCAACTGGAAATTGAAGATGCATAAAAGGGAGGGGGACGAAGATGGCGGTTAGCCTATAGCGAGGACAGGAAAGGGGGGGGGGGGGACTCCAACAGGTGATATTTTAGAAAGACCCGAATTTACCACCCAACCCCACCCCAACAAGTCTCGATGAATCTATAAATATATAACCACCCCACTAAACCATCAAATTTTTAAGTATTACCTAAAATTCTCAGCCTCAAAAGCCTCTCAGTCATACTACCAATCATACCCAAATCACCTCCCACCTAAACCCATAACTATGATAGCTATTAACTCTGATACCACTTAGATTGATCTAATCTCAATTACTTAATCCTTCAATTATTATCCTGAACACTTAATTATTGACTGGTGCCTAGTCTTGATTATTGGTAGTAGAACTATAAAAGCTTACCATCACTTGCAGACTTATTTCGCCTAATGACTTCACAAATAACAAGATTACAATAATTACCATTATTACTACTACTACTATCATTATTATTATTATTATTGATACTATTGTCACTGCGACTATCGTAGGTACTATTGGCTTTATTATTATTATTGTTATTATAATTGTTTTTATTAATACTAAAGATAGTAACACCATCAAACTTCTTTTATATAGTAATTCCACTAGTATTAATTTTAGTATAATATAATTACAATTAACAAATATTATCACAACAAAATTCACTACCGGTACTGAGCTCATTGTAAAATCCGTAAACAATTACATTGAAATAGAATGAACTTTCTGTTTTGTATTACCGTATTTTTTAACTTTAGAATTTTAAAAATAAATAGCTAAGTGACTTATGAATCACAATGTGTATATAATATATATATATATATATATATATATATATATATATATATATATATATATATATATATATATATATTAGGATATTGGTAGTTCAACATTTTTTAATTTTTATAAGCATCGAAGAATAAGTATTAAATTGAGAATAAAAGCCCTTTTCAATGCAAGATATATTTATTTCTTTTTTTTTTTACATTTATCTTATTAATTTCGGAGATAAACTATCTTCAGAGATTCTTGTTCTCTTTTTTTTAATAAAAATAAACGAACTTTTTTTAGTTTTGTTTATCGGTAAAATGTCCTTGTGTGTTGTCACCCCTGAATAAATAATTTTATTCCGAAATCGATAGGATTAATGTAAAACAAAAAAAAATAATAATAAATTAATCTTGTATTGCTAATATGGCTTATATTTCAATTTTTATTAACTAACCCTGCAATACTTTGAAATTTGAACGACAAACCCACATATATATATATATATATATATATATATAAGTATACATTTTTATTTATACAAACATTATTGGTTACATATGTGCATACATATTTCGGTTGCACTTTTCCAAGAAAGTCAACCTCATCAGACCAAGAATTTTTCAGGAATGGATAGATTTGAAGAATTTTCTATCTTAAATAACTCTTTTATGGGATCTAGAATCTTCTATTTCTAGCATCTTCTATTTCTTATGAATTAGTATCGGATTACCTATTTCACTAGCTTGACCTTTTTTTTTGCCAGTGGTTGCCCCTCCCTTTTTTATTACTCTTTATGGCGTCTCAATTGCCTTTTCTTGTCCTCATTTTATTGCTCTTGCTTGCCAGCTTAACAGATTCACTCAAGTGTAAATATCCCATCTATACATCAAGAATCATACATATATAAACAAACCCAAACACACCTAAATAAACACACAGATAAATAAACGGAAATCGATATACATACACATCTAAACATGGACACCTACACAGATCCACTATCAATCAAGCATATATTCAGAATACATACGTTCTTATAAATATATTCTAGATGTATATTCAATAAAAAATAAAGAAATAAGAATATTCTAGATATATATTTAATACATACATCAATATGCCCCTATACACGTATATCTATACACACACATACATACAGATACATGTATACACACGCACAAACACATATACATGCACATACATACAGACACACACATATAAATATATATACATAGATATATACAGATATATATATATATATATATATATATATATACACACATACACAAACCGTACATGAGCATATTCGTAACATAGATATACACGCACACACCCACCCATACACTTTTAGTATAAATAGTTCCTAAAAATAGTTCCTAAAAATACGTACACATATGCACATATATACATACACACACGCTGACATATATATATATATATATATATATATATATATATATATATATATACCAATATGTACACATACACGTGCATATACATACATATACATACACAAACATACATACACATATGCACATACATACGTACACACGCATACACACACATATATACAGGCGCCGACAGTTCACACCTATACAAATATACGAATACAAATCCATACATGTACATCTATACCAATGCAAAGTACACACAAATTAATATATACAAGCACATAACTAGAATATACATAAAGGAACAAGACTATGCAAATATACCGACAAATGTATACATGTATATTCATAGTCAGATATACATACCACACACACATCACGTATAACCATGCACAAGTGCACATACATGCATATATACCTACACACACACACACACCCACACATATATATATATATATGTATATACACACAGATACATACACAAATATAAAGTACACCTGTGCACATAAATATGTGCATTCATCAACGTATACGTACACAAGAAATGAATATCAAAATCGAAATAAAAATAAAAGTAAAAATAAAATGACATGAAAATATACCCTTTGCCACAATATAGAATATCAGTCGAAATACCTTTACCCATGCATACCTATATATTTCATTCCAATCATATATACTCACGTATGCACACATATACACACACTTATGCTCACCAATATATATCCATACATACCTAAACCATGCGATTTTAAATGCATATACCATTACAGATACAAGTATACTGCAATATCTAATGCTATTTATATATGTATGATTCTTGATGTATAGATGGGATATTTACACTTGAGTGAATCTGTTAAGCTGGCAAACAAGAGCAATAAAATGAGGACAAGAAAAGGCAATTGAGACGCCATAAAGAGTAATAAAAAAAAGGGAGGGGCAACCACTGGCAAAAAAAAAGGCCAAGCTAGTGAAATAGGTAATCCGATACTAATTCATAAGAAATAGAAGATGCTAGAAATAGAAGATGCTAGATCCCAAAAAAGAGTTATTTAAGATAGAAAATTCTTCAAATCCATCCATTCCTGAAAAATTCTTGGTCTGATGAGGTTCACTTTCTTGGAAAAGTGCAACCGAAACATGTATGCACATATGTAACCAATAATGTTTGTATAAATAAAAATTTATACTTATAAACAGCTCTACTTGGTATTGAGCACTTTTTATAAACACTTGAGTTTCTACGGATTTACATTTACAGAAACTAATACAATACATGTACTATATATATATATATATATATATATATATATATATATATATATATATATATATATATATATATATATATATACATGGAGAGTTTACCAAGATATTTCTTTCAAGAGAGGATTCATCACAAAAACAAACAATCTTTTATTTTATTATTTATTTATTTTGTAAAATTATTGTTCCCTACATATATATTCATTAATTTTATACGTACATAAAAGTAATCCATGGACACGTGTTTCTGGCTCACAGCCGTCATCAGCATGGCTTACTTAGGCAAGGATCGAACCTTCGTCTGGCGTTTTACCCCCTTACCTGGAAATATGTACAATTTTTATCACTTAAACATTTAATCTATTTTTATATAATTGTTTTTATTGGGGATTGCATCGTTCGTTGTTCTTTTTGCTTACTACTATTCAGATTGTTTCACTTTCTAAGTGATTAAAATGCAGATAATATATATATATATATATATATATATATATATATATATATATATATATGTGCACCATATTACTTCTATCAATAATGGAGATTTGGTATCTGTCTGTTTAAAGCCGAAACTATGCTATCACTATCTTTTAAAGCTCAATTCGAGTGAGGGGGTTGTGTAGTGTTTTTTCTATTGTGATGAGACCATTCTTCCAGACATTACCTCCTCCTTTAGGGAGAAGTTTAGTTTTCATGAATCCATCCTACCAGGCATTACCTCCTCCTTGGGGGGGGGGGGAGGTAATGTAGTATCTGTTGTTGTCATGAGGCCAATCCTCCCAAGCATTAACTCCTCCTTTGAGAGGGTAGTGTAGTATATGCTCGTTCATCATGATACCATCCTCTCATATTTTTTGTGGAGTAAACCCTAAAAGTAATTAACTGATCACTAAGGATTTTTAAACAGAACTTCTAAGCCTAAGGGTGGGTAATGTGGGCTATATTTAGTTTAATTTTTTTTTTTTTATAGTTTTATACAAAGAGGGGGGCTGAAGAAGTACTAAACAACTGCATAAAAATAGATGGTCTGGAATTGGAATGGAATAAAAAAAGAAAAAAGAAAACGAAATGGCTGATAAAAAAATACTAATCTTTTAGAAACATCTTGCGTTGTTATACGACACTCTTGAGCTGTTGGGTAGAAATAAGTAATTTGTTTCGAGTTTACCGTGATATATGTGAAGGGTTTTGGACTTCTGCCAACCATCCATATCACTTCCTGGCTTGCAAATTAGAAATGATTGGAATAAAGACCGAGGCATTACTATACGCGTGTAGGTTCAAATGGCAGAAGAGTTACTGGATTTGATTATGAGGATGACATACAGAGTTCAAGTTCACGTCAAAGCAGATGGATTCACTTTGCACTAATAGCATTGGAAAAATGTATGGTTACATATCTCCACCCACTCCTTTCGGTTAAAGATGAAATAGTAAGAAAGATTATGATGGAGGTGATGGAGGCTTGATTACAAATATTTGTATTATACACACACATGCATACATATACATATGATATAGGAGAGAACTTGAATGCCTAATAGACACTGTCCTTGAGTGTCTAAGGTCTCTCTATACATGGGGTTTGTCAGGACAACCTGGCATGAGGATACTTCCCCCTATAAGTAAACCCTGACTAAATATTAAAAATAACATAGTATTCGAAGCCCAAATAAGATACCCTCGGTATGGCTACACACTGGCCTATACAAAGAATGATACACCTTCTCCAAGTGATGTTGCCTATAGTAACAGCATTAAGCTGGATACTCCACCAGACTAGATTAATTCTTGTCCTGGAATTCGGTAAGACAAAGAGACCACAAGAAAGATATACTAAAACATAATTAACTGGGTAATTAGAGAGAAAGGAAAATGAATGTTCTTAACTTCTTTAACTCAATGTTTGACATGTAAAGGAGAACTTTAATGGAATATTCAAATATGTATGTATCTCATATAGAGATCAAGTGTTAGCCCCAGGAAGGGGCTCCTTGATTTCTGAGAACTTCGACTGAAGTAAAATGAAACAAATTAATGATGAGAGAGAGAGAGAGAGAGAGAGAGAGAGAGAGAGAGAGAGAGAACTGACAACTATCAATTAGATGGTTGTAAGTGCAATCCCTAGCTTGGGATGAGTGCTAGTCTAGCCACACTGAACAGCTCTAATACAGTGAAACAGTCCGTCTCTTGATGACTATAAGACCCACTTCTCGGGTTGAGCACTGTTGTTAATGATATTGCCTGCTACTATTTAGTGTAATGCAAAACTTTTTGTAAATAAACAAATGGAGCACTGTCTAGTAACGGTCAATGTTTATATAAAAACATTGAGATATCGTTTACCAACGACGCCTGCCCCGTGGTCTAGTGGTTAGAACTGCTGACTATCAACTAGATGGTTGTAGGTTCAATCCCTGACTTAGGATGTGGGTTAGTCTAGCTGCACTCAAGAGCTGTAATACAGCGAAACAGTCTGCCTGTGGATGAGATGACTATATATATATATATATATATATATATATATATATATATAGGGTACTATTCGAAATATTCAAGACATTAATTAGAATTTCAAATATTCAAATCGAATTTCGGAAATAAATACTTAATGCATACTCTATATGTACACATATTTTAGAGATGGCAGCTTTATTCATTATTTAATTTTAATAATGAATAAAGCTGAATTTCGGGACACAGCTGCTAGGCGTAAGGAGCCCAAACGTAAGCTATATTTACTTTAATTTGTAGTTTTATACAAAGGGGGTAAAAATCGGATAGAAGCCCTTCATAAAAATTCAGATACCTAATATTTTTGTTAAAATTCCACAAATTTCAGTTTCTTTGGAGTATTTTAGAGTGTTTTAGGGAGCATAATATAAGCACAGCTTCCCATTTGAAAATTCAAATATTTCAGATTTACATAAAATTTGATCAATTAAGAAAGATTCCCTGGATTTCAGTTTCTTCTTAAACCCCTTTAAGTTTAAGCTTTAAATTTTAGACATTTTCTAGAATCAATTCAGGTATTGGATTTTTATCAAAATTGGAATGAGGATTCTAGACATAAGGTTTAGTATCATTACATCTTGATTTTAATCTTCGTATGGGGACATAGAAGTAGTGCAAAACTTATGTTCAGGGAATTGATTTTGCCCACCCTAGGACAGGTATTCTTCTCAGCATTTAGCCTGATGATTTCCTTCTGGAATGAAACATGAACGTTTCTGTGTAGCTTACTTGCCATGAATATATTTTCATACTACTACTAAGCTCTACTCACGTAGTAAACACTCAGTAAATACAGAAAATATTTCTACACAATATATTAGTAGCTTTTTATATTATCTATATATATAAAATAGTAACTGTGTGTGTATGTGTCTGTCTGATCTTTGTGTCTTATGTTCACCCAAACTACTAGACAGAATTGCTTGAAACTTGGCATGTGGACTACTGACCTCTCAGTGAAGGTCATAGGCTATATAAGAAATATATCACTTCAACGCTGACCCTCAGCGCCCATCTCCACTGAAAACTGTTTTCCCTTTGATTCAAATGAAATTTAAACCATAGTTAAATGAACAAAAATGATGTCTATAACCAAAATTTCAGCAAATTTTGATAATATTAAGAGGGTCACCGGTGACAAAAGCCCCCCTCCCCCTGATATATGTATGTATATATATATATATATATATATATATATATATATAATAAATGTGAAGCGAGAGCTAGCAGGCAAAGCCAGCTAGTACGTGTATATACAGGGTGGGCCAAAATAAGGGTCCTATCTTTAAATTTGAATAACTTGAATTTGAATAACTTCCACAAAATAAAAGTTAAACTCACCAAACTTTATGTGTGTGTAGACTGACCCTTCCGAGATTTTTTGAAATAAACAAAACAAATTTTAGCCGAAAAACACTTCTTAAAACTTACAAAAACTAAAGTATTGTTTTTTACACTGTTTTGAGTTTTTTAAGCAAAAATAATGTTTTCTAAATGAGGGTACGTTCCTTAGGGCTAATACGGCTCATGCTTGCTTCGGAAGGGGTCCTTTACTTATTCTAAAAAAAAAAAAATAAAAAATCAATAAATAAAAAAGTTATGAATTTTTAAAAATAGGACCCTTATTTTTGCCCACCCTATATATGAAATGTGTGTGTGTGTATGTATATATATATATATGTGTGTGTGTGTGTGTGTATTTATGTGTGTATGTGTGATAATATAAAAAAACAATTGTTTCATATAGTTCAGATTGATTCTTATGGGAATCAAATTCCAAAACAAAATGAAGCTCGATATTCAAGCATTTAAATAGAGCTATAAATAAATAAAATGACAGATCAGAGTTATGTCATACTGTGATTTAATGTCACTTTCAGATCAACGAAAAACGAACGTGTGTTTCTAGGAGAATTCAAAACATACTTAAACAAATTCAAGTAAAAACACAACAATCACATTGTCATAGTTTGTTGTCAAATGAAAACCATACACCACCAAAGCGAAATTTGATGCAAAAGTCTTTAAATGTTCAGGAAAAAATACAAAAGGATAATGGCGAAATTGGGGTGACACATGTCAAAAAGAATTTTAAATCTCAGAAAACTTAGATTCGAATGTTCAGAAAAACTCGTTTGCACATTGAAAGGCCTGCTGGATAGACGTTCAAAAGTCAATACAAAACTGTTAGAATAACTGAGAAAATATCAAACATAAACTCTTACATTTGGCATCCAACGACCGATCTTTTTTTTCCCAGTCATTAGAGTTTTCAATATATATATGTATATATATATGCAAAGTTCCGAATACGTTCGTCGAACACTCTCGACTAGTCTTCTATCTGTGCCCGCTTCTAGGTACATATAGATCTTAATTTCCCATAATTACGTGACAGTTTCCATTGGCCGAGTGGATATGGCGACTGCTTGCAGATTCTAGGCTGACTCTGTGAATCAGGTTCGCGCCTCCCGACCGTCTGAAATTGTTACTTTCCTGCACTGATGAGAGCAATAAGCTTGAAACGCTAGCGTCTGTAGGTATTAATAATTTAATATTTATTAATAAATATTATATATATATATATATATATATATATATACATACTGAAAACTGAGTTTTGACCATTTGAAATGATTGCTTCCAAACACTGATGACAGCATAAGCTTAAAACAACGTCGTATGTAGGTATAAATAATTTAATATCTATTAATAAATATTCTTATAAAGCGTTTTTAAGAGATTAAAAGTTGAACACTGTTAGGAGATATTAAAAAACAGACATTCACTTAAGCTATAATGCAAGGCTCTTATTAAGTTCGTCAAACCCTTTAGAATGTCTGGTGTTTACGAGCCCGCTGTATTTGGCATAAATATAACTTGATTTCTCCCGTGGCCTTGATGATAGAGCGAAAGCGTGCAGAGTCTGAGTTGACTCTGTGAACCGGGTTCGCACCTTGTGACCGTCTGGAATTATCGCTTCCCTACACTGATGAGAGCATAAGCTTAAAACGACATTGTATGTAGGTATAAATAATTTAATATTTATTCATGAATATTGTTATATATATATATACATAACTTTGATAACATTGCAATAGAAGAAAAGCATCTTTTAAATCTTCCCCCCCCCCGCACCAGTCACCGACTCCCCACACCTCTCTGCCAAAAATTAGGTCACACATGGAATTTATTTGGAAAAAAAATCTTGCAAACTTATTAAGTGAAGAAGCCATAAACATTGGCAAAATGATAAGAGAAGCACCCACTCCCAATCTCACCTCAATTCAAGCTCCAGTTGATATTTTGGGGGATGCCTGTTAACACTCGCCCATTCTGGCCCTATTATCAGAAGGGGGAGGTAATGAAGTAGAAAATATTAATTATACGAGCCATAAAGTTTGATAAGAACATCAATCTGCTTAGAGTGCAAAATTTTAGCAAATAAATTAGAACTATAAAGGCACTCAGTAGAGTGCATACCTCCAACAACCCCCAACAGTCAGATATTTTAATTTAGTTCACCCCTACTCAAAATCAAATTTATAGCTGTGTTGGTTGGTTAAGTAGTGTTACAGACATCTGTGATCATGGTTTGTCCTAATCCCTCTATCAGCAGAGCTTTTTTTTTTTTTAAAACTTAGACTCAGACATATGAGGCAGTCAAAGTGATCCATCGCATTCATAAGAATTTTAATTTGACTTACTTTTGACTGTTTTCGTAGCAAATATATTTTATAGGAACAAGTCGCTAGCCTGAAGCCAAATCACGTACACTTATAAAGAACACTGTAAGTGTAGAATTCTCCGGTAGATATTTACTTGTTTTTCAAAGTGAAGCGAAAATTTCAAACACAACTCCACACCGTTGTTGTTATTTATTTATTTATTTAAAACGTCATGAAACCAACGACTTTTGGCTGTTCAGAACCACTTTCAGTAAAAACACATAATACGGGCTGGCTGACTGGCTATTGGGCCGTGCGCAAAACCAGTTTGGCCTTTTTAGGGCCGAATGTCACAAATTTGGTGCGTTTTGGCCTTTTTTGTGTGAATATTCTGGAATTCACTTATGCGAGCCCGGGCGTATCGCAGAATTGAAAACAAACACAAATACTTCGCTAAAAATGAAGAACAAACACAGAAAATTGTCTGTAAACTTCAGAATATTTGGTTATATTTTTAAATTTTCTTTTTTGTGTTTGTTTTTCATTTTTAGCGAAGTGACACGAGTATTTATAAGTTTGTTTTTTTTTGCGAGAAATGGGCACTTTTTCATTTTTACTTTAATTTTTTCTGTGTTTGTTCTTCATTTTTAGCGAAGTATTTTGTGACACGAGTATTTATGAAAGTTTTTTTTGCGAGAAATGGGCACTTTTTCATTTTTACTTTTTGTTTTTATTTAAAAAATTTTTTTCTGTGTTTGTTCTTCATTTTTAGCGAAATATTTGTGTTTGTTTTCAATTCTGCGATACGCCTGGCCTCGCATAAGTGAACTCCAGAATATTCACACAAAAAAGGCCAAAACACACCAAATTGTGACATTTGCCCCTAAAAAGGCCAAACTGGTTTTGCGCACGGCCCACAAGCCAGTCAGCCGGCCCTTATTATGCGTTTTTACCCCACTTTCTTGTCTTTATAGAAGTAAAGAGCGTAACTTACAAACAACTTTTTTTTATTTTGCTATTAATTATTTTCTTTAAAATTTCTTTACGGTGGTGATGAAACGCTTAATCGGAATCAGGAATCGGAAATATCGAAACTTTTGGACGCATCGGAATCGGAAATTTTTTAGCTTAATTTCAAATTCAAAAAACGATTCTTTTAATTTTTTTTTTTTTTGTTTGTTTAAAACTTAATTTTCTATTACTGGTATTAATAATGAAATGATAAATATTTATTGATTTTAAACTACTAGTAAAATTAAAATCGATTGATCATAATGACATCTAAATACCAAGTAATACAATACAAGATGGATGTTGGTAGAGTTTGTTTTTCACTATTTTATGTACGACTTAGCGTCCACATCGCTTGACCAATCGCCCCCAAACTTTGTCAAAATATCGAACCGATTTTATTTGGGGATATCTAAGTCAAAGGTGAAATTCACACTTTTGGCGATAACTGTTCATCATAGAGACTCACTACTTGGCCCATATTGTATCCAATGAAGTCTTGCATCTTATACGATCTGGACCAGGAGTTTGAAAAGTTCGGTCATGGTCGGAATTTTGCTATTCATTATTTTCTTTGAAAATTACTCACAGTGGTCTAAAGTTACCTAATGGTTTTGTTTCTGTGGTTTTGTTTTACGGCGTATCTATACTTTTCTGGTTATTAAATGCCAAATCCAGTCATTTTGCTAAAACGTTTTTTGCTTCAAGTTCTTGATATTTTCAAATATTTAAGAAAGATTTTGCATATGAATCGTTTATAGATTATTATTATTTTTTTTTTTAAGTCTAATATTTTGTAAATAAACACTTTGTGTTTGTATTTTCGGACTACTATACCATCTTGGTTATTGTATTAACAACGTTTCGGACGATCTAATTTTTGATCTTCTTCATAGGGTTGAAACGTTGTGAAAATAACAACCAAGATTAGAATTATAATCCAAATCAAATATTGTTTTTTCGTTTTGATGTCGTAAAGTTTTTAACAAAATATTTCTCTATAACTTATCACAGTGATTTTTTATTTTTTTATTCTAGTAAAATGCTTAAATAAAGAAATGGATCCTTTTCATTAGCTACTACACTGAGATATAGGGGAGGGCGTCACTCCTTTCCCAGGATGACTCCACTTAACCTTGATCCTCACCTTATAATGCTGAGTGTTTAGCTAGGGGGTATCAATTAACATTTTTCCGGGTTTTTGATATGACTCGATCAAGGATTGAACCCCAGTCTCCTGGCCTACTAGCAAACATTCTAACCATTATGCCAGATGGGCTGTATTTGAAAATTGTTTTTATTACAATTTATTATATAAAAGTAAGTTGTCTGTACGTGTATCCAGCTACAAGTAAAAAACTACACAAGACACCCACAAAGTCTTTTTTAATATTAATTCTTTGGGATTCAATAGAAACATAATTAATCAGGGGGTCGATATTTAGAGCGACTTGTAATGTTATTATGCAGTAATTTGTCAATGATTTTTTTCCAGTTGTCATTGAAAGCGAGAAAATGGGTGATAGAGAAGGGGAAAGGAGAGAGGGGGATAGTGAGAGCTAGAAAGAGAGAGAAGTTTTAAAAGAAAGATGTTACACACACTTTTGAACTCTTCTATTTTGTTGTCCATGCTCCCGGGTAACGCCAGGTAAACCATCCTCGTTTAAAATAAAATGTTTTGCCTTATTTTAGTTGCGTTAAAGCTTGCCAAAGAATTACATTTGCGAAACCGGATTTAGGCAAGTACTTTAGCTAGTATTTCAATGTAATTAAATCTTATTTTTCTGAATTTTTAGATGAGGATTCATAATTTGTATAATTTGAATTATTCGAACTACTGTTCTCATCTTGAGTGTTATTATCACAACGTTTCGGCCGATGTAACCTTCGACCATCTTCAGGTGTATCTTGTCAAACTCAGGAATCTTTCTATCGAACTTGGGAATCTGCACTGAATTTTGAACGGAATCCTTTATTTAATCTACGGGGCTAGCATGCTCTCGTTCCATCAGCCATTGTTTAAGTGTCTTTGAGTGGTCCCCCTTGGGCTGAGTCATCCCTTTATATGATGTGGGACAGTGGGAGTGAGCTCTCCTTTTTAGTTTGTTGTTGTTGTTTGAGCAAAATGGCTGTTCATGGGTGTACGATTGCAGGCAACAAGTGACCTGGATTAACATTGGTAGCAGAGGCTGTCTTCTTTGTGTGATAAGAAGTTATCTGTCTTGTTCAACAAAAGTTGAAACACATTTAAAAGAAAGATGACTTCGTTTAGTAAAGCCCCACCCATTCTATTGAACCAGCATTCTTATGCAGAATGGAAACAAAACATTGGCATATGGTCTCTATTCACGGATTTGCCTAAAGAAAAACATGGCCCAGCAGTATTTTTGTCACTACCACAAAATATAAGAGAATGTGTTCGACATTTGGCAACCACGGATATTGGTACTTCAAATGGGTTAAATATAATTCTCAACAAATTAGACGAAATTTACTTAGTGGACGAGAATACGATGGCATATATGTCATTTAAGGAATTTTACACCTACAAAAGAGAGACCGGGGTTAACATAAATTAATTTTTGGTACGATACAAATTTTTATACCAAAAATTAAGGAAATTTGGAATCACTTTGCCAGAAGGAGTGCAGGCTTTTTTTGTTCTGAATGCAGCAAATGTGTCAGAAGAAAATGAAAAATTGGCAAGAACCACATGTTCGAGCTTAACATATGTTACAATGAAGGAAACATTGAAGAAAGTGTTTTCAGACATTTCGTCAACGGAAGGTAAAACCGTCCCTGCTGTCAAGGAAGAAGTTGAAACAGTCAATTATAGTAACACAAGTAAAAAAAAAAAAAAAAAAAAAAAAAAATTATTACCGAGATTACAATACAAATCCAACAGACAGACAAAGTAATATACTTCATTGTTTTAGATGTAATTCAATTAAGCATTTTGCCCGAGACTGTACGAGTTTCAATTCTAGAAACAATATACACACTGTCGTGGATTCAGACCAGGTGAACTTTACTTTGTTTAATGTTGATTCATGTTATCGAACAGTGATAAATGACTCTTATTCTAATGTAAAAATGTCCAATCTTGTGAAAGAGACATTGGGTATGGCAGTATTGGACTCTGCTTGTTCAAGAACTGTTGCTGGAGAGCTTTGGTTTAATATATTCTTTGATACATTGAATGACCGAGATAAGCAGTTGGTGGAAACTGTTAGGTCTAACAGAACATTTTGTTTTGGAGATGGAGTGGAAGTGAAAGCCATTAAAACAGTTAAATTTCCTGTAACAATAGGGGGTATAAAAGGTGTCAGAGGTTATATTGAGGCTGACATCGTCAAAAATGACTTACCCCTGTTATTAAGTCATAAATCTATGAAAACTGCAGGAATACTACTAAATTTTAAAACTGACAGCTGTCGAATTTTTGGCAGATATATAAAATTGCAAATCACAACTTGTGGACATTATAGTCTTCCACTAACTAATATGCTTTTGGCAGTTAAAAATGCACCAAACATAGTGTTGCACTGTGAGACTTTAAAAGGATGCTCTAGAGTGGAAAAAAGAAAAAAAGCTGAGAAATTACACAGACAATTTGCTCATGCATCTAAAGAGAAATTAATAGCTTTGGTTAAAGGTAGTAAGGCATTTAATGATAAGGAATTTCTGAATCAGATCAAAGATGTTTGTGATTCTTGTTCAGTTTGTCAGAGGTTTAAAAGACCCCCTCCTCGACCAGTTGTTGGATTGGCTCTTGGTAACAGGTTTAATGACACTGTATGTTTGAATTTGAAGGAACATCGACATAACCAATGCTGGATTCTGCACCTAATTGATACATCCACTAGGTACTCTGCTGCCAGATTAATTAAAACCAAAAAGAGCGAAGAAATTATTCGCAACATATTTTTAATGTGGATATCTTATTTTGGAGCTCCCAAGCGACTTTTAAGTGACAATGGAGGAGAGTTTAATAATGAGGGCTACCGACAGATGAATGAAAAGCTGAATATTGAAACATGCACGACAGCTGCTGAAAGTCCATTCAGCAATGGTACCGTGGAACGTCATAATCTAATAATTGCGGAAGCAATAAAAACAACATTAGATGATGAAAAATGTGAGCCAGAAATAGCTTTGGCATGGGCTGTCAGCGCAAAAAATGCACTTCAGAGTCATTGTGGCTATAGTCCAAATGAGCTTGTATTTGGGTCTAACATTAACACCCACTCAGTTTTGAATGATAGATTACCTGCACGGGAAACTGCAACAACAAGTGACATGGTTAGAATAAATTTAAATGCCCTACATGCAGCAAGAAAAAGCTTCGTGGAAGCTGAATCAAGTGAAAGAATTCGGAGAGCTTTGAGATCCAATATAAGGACTTATGCAGATGAAGGTTTTGTGACAGGTGACCGTGTCTACTATAGAAGACAAAACTATAAAGGATGGCGTGGTCCGGCTAAAGTTTTGGGAAAAGAAGGACAATGTGTGTTGATCAGACATGGAGGAGCATTTTTTAGGATGCATCCATGTCACTTGATGAAGGTAGACAGGGAATTGCGAAGTCCCAGAAATGAAGAAAATACAAATTCTTCAAATGAGATGAATGAAGTCTTGGAGGAGGAAGATGAAGGACAACATAATACCAATTCAAATTGCGACAGAAGGGAAGTGAAAAATAACAGTATAAAACCGAGTAGAAACGAAGTTGTAGAGTATAAATTGAGAGGGAGTAATGAATGGAAAAAAGGGATGGTTATGAACACACAACCAAAGTCAACGGGAAAGTATAGCCATTGGCTAAATATAAAACCTGAAGCCGAAAATGAAAATCCCTTATGTATCAATTGGGATCATGTGGATCAATGGAGACAATTTCCTCAAACAGAGGAAGTAAGTTATCAAGAACATACTATTTTGCTTTCTTCTGAACAAGAACAAGGAAAAGATGTGATTGATGCAAAGAAAAGAGAATTGGAAAATATGGAAATTCATGAAGTATATGAATGTGTGCCTGATAAAGGGCAAAAATGTATATCAACAAAGTGAGTGATAATAGAAAAATTTGTGAAGGACAAAAAGATAATGAAGGCTCGTCTTGTTGCACGTGGTTATGAAGAAGATTCTCATAACCTAAAAACAGATTCTCTAACGTGCAGCCATGAGGTTATGCGTCTCGTATTGTTAACAGCCTCGGTTATGACGTGGCTGGTGGAGACTCTTGATTTTACCTCCGCATTTCTGCAAGGTAATATGCTGGAGAGAGAGGTATTTCTTAGACCACCATCTGATGTGTCCAGAATCACAAGTGTGGAAGCTGAAAAGATGTATTTATGGATTAAACGATGCACCTCGTTCATGGTACAAGCGAGTTAATCATGAGTTAACGCACTTAAAAGGAATGGTGAGTGCGTATGACAATGCACTGTTTCTTTGGCATGATACCACTGGTGAATTGATGGGCATTCTGGCAATACATGTTGATGATTTCATATTCTGTGGAAATGATTTATTTAAGAAAAATGTGATCGCAGAATTGGAAAAGATTTTCAAAATTGGGAAGCATGAAAGTGGAACATTCAAATTTTTGGGATTGAATGTTAAGCAAACAAAAAATGGGATTATTTTGAATCAAAATCTATATGCTTCGGCCTTATCCCCAATAGACATAAAGAAAGGAAGATCATTAAGAAAAAATGATGAATTGAGTCAAGAGGAGAAGACAGAGTTAAAAAGATTGACAGGTCAAATTATGTGGGTATCCACCCAGACCGACCAGATGTATCATTTGATGTGTGTAGAATGAGTAATATTGGAAAATATCCAAAGGTGAAGTTACTCTTCGAGGCAAACAAATCGCTAATAAGGTTACAATCAAGGACAGGATCCATATCTTTTCCCCAACTTGGAAAACCTTCGGATCTAAATATGTTTTGTTATTCAGATGCCACCTATGCTAGTTTGGAGGATGGATCTTCACAGCGTGGTTTTATCATCTTTGTTTGTGGCAAGATGAACAGAATGGCTCCTATATGTTGGTCATCAAAAAAACTTGACCAGGTAACAAAAAGCCTGTTAGCTTCAGAGACTCTTGCGCTTAGTGAAGCAGCTGATGCCGGAATGTTGATAGCCGCAATGCTTCAAGAGATATTCAGACTACCTAGGTTGCCTGAAGTTCTTTGTAAAATGGACAATGCGTCTCTGGTAGAGACTTTAAAGTCATCAAATCTTGTGAGTGACCGGCGTCTCAGAGTTGATGTAGCCAGGGTGAAGGAAATGATGGTGAAGGAGGAGATCCAAATTGAATGGATCAGGGGTCGAGAACAGGTCGCGGATTGCCTGACAAAGATGGGAGCCTCTTCCGAAATTCTGAGAGACTTGTTGCAATGATTTGTTTTGCTTTTGTTCGTTTTGTTTTTGTTTGTTTTGTTTTTCTTTTTTTTATAGAACTGTAGTCTTCACAAGAAGACACCAGCAATGTTTAAGTGTCTTTGAGTTGTCCTCCTTGGGCTGAGTCATCTCCTTATATGATGTGGGACAGTGGGAGTGAGCTCCCCTTTTTAGTTTGTTGTTGTTGTTTGAGCAAGATGGCTGTTCATGAGTGTACGGTTGCGGGCAACAAGTGACCTGGATTGACCGGGTAGTTGTCTTCAGTAATTCACAATTCCTAGTATCGCCCACACTAAGGATTAAAGACTTCTACCCGGTCATGGCTGACAGAATGAGAGCATGCTACTCACGTAAAGAAACTGAAATTTGAGAAATATTTATTAATTTATGTCTAATACCTATTGTAAAAATTTCACACAAATTAGAGGTATCTAAATTTTCACGAATGGCTTCCATCCCCTTCTTAAATAAAACTAAATTAAACTAAATATAGCCCATATTACACACCTGTACACCTAGCAGGTGTGTTCCAAAATTCATAATGATCGGTTAATTAGTTTAGGAGTTTATCCTGTGCAACGGAATTATATATATATATATATATATATACATACCTAACTTTATATATATGCACCCCTTAAATATTAAATTTGACAAAATATAATGTGCCCATGTTACTAACCATGTTGTTTAGAGTATATATGCTAAAATTCATAATGATACGTTCATTAGTTTAAGAGATTACTCTGCACACACACGCATATATATATATATATATATATATATATATATATATATATATATATATATATATATATATATATATCAAAGGCCACTCGAAGATAAGGCATTATGAGATTGTCAGTTGGCGATGAACAACACCTTGGGAGATTGGAAACGATGGGTGAAAATGATTATTTAAGTAAACGGCTCAACAAGAATTTGTTAACATTGGACTTGAAACCGACCATGTCAGCTGGGAAGCAACCGTGGTATTGTATTCCACAGATGGGAAGTTCTTGAGAAGAAACTTTGTTCATGGAATTTCCATTTAGTTTTGGGTACACAGAGGAAGAAAGGAAAATTCATCACAGTGTTTGTAGCTAGACGAGCTGTGAATGTTTTATAGGGAAGAACCATATATTGGAGCTCAGTCGAGCACCTACCGTCAAAATACCAATAGAGTAGAAAAAACTAACAACGTCTCTTCTATGAGAAAGGGGCTGTAGGGAAGAGAACAGCTCACCCCCCACTAGATTTCAAAGTTGATTTTGTAGTCTGTCAAGGCAGGAAAAAGGACTGTGAGCGGCACCTCCCCAGATGTGGCAACAGTACTCCATCTTTGGACGTATTTGACTCTTATATAGGTAGAGGATTGCATCAGGAGTGAGATATCTTCTGAAGAGGTAGAATGATCCAACCATTTTCCCAGCGACCTTAGCAACGGATTTGATGTAAGTCTTCCATTTCAGGTCTGGAGTGAAGGTCAGTCCTAGAAGCTCATCAAAGTTGTGGGCTTCTTCAAGGATAGCGCCATTCTTCTGGATTGGTGAATAAAAAAAAGTGTCACAAAAAAAAAAGTGGTTAAATTAGCAGTATTAAAAGCAACAAACCACTTTGTCCCCCATTGCACCACGTGATCCTAGTCGGAAGAGAGACGGTCAAAAAGATCTGGATCACAACTGAAGACAACCATCAACCAGATACAAGCTTTGTGATATCTACTGATGTCTATATGTGAGACTATTTCAGTGAATGAGATTAATGTATTGCATTCAAGTATTCGGTTAATGTATTCGATTAATGTATTCCATTCAAGTATTCGATTTATATATTGCATTCAGGTATTTGATTAATGTATTAAATTCAAGTATTTGATAAATGTATTACATCCATTACATTCAAGTATTTGATTAATGTATGCCATTCTAGTATTCGATTTATATATTGCATTCAGGTATTTGATTAATGTATTCCATTCAAGTATTTGATTAATGTATTCCATTCAAGTATTTGATTAATGTATTCCATTCAAGTATTTGATTAATGTATGCCATTCAAGTACTTGATTAATGTATTACCTTCAAGTATTCGACTAATGTATTACATTCAAGTATTGCATTCATCTATCAGATTTACGAGATCAACATTGCATTAACTTTTTAAACATTAGTTGGTGCTAAGAAAAGCGAAAGAGAAAATTAAAACAAAGACAGAAAGAACAAAAGAAAGGAAGAGGTAGAAATGGGGAAAGAGAAGAGAAAGAGTACTAGCAGAGAGTAGAGACGGAGAGGGGGGAACACATGAAAGAGAAGGAGAGGGGGGAACACATGAAAGAGAAGGAGAGAGTGAATGGTGGTAGGGAGTAAAAATGGCAAAAAAGAGGAGAAAATAAAAAAGCCGAGTTAAAAATCCAACATGGCTGCCACTTTCAACAGGAATGACTGAATCAAATGAACCAGTATTAAATATAGAAAAATGACAACTTTCTTTACACAACAGACAGTAAAATTTGTACGCATTTTGTGCCTAAAAGCAAGCCAATCTCAAATAAGAGGATATGGCAATAAATAAATAATACCAATTAAGAAATAAAAGTGGCAAAGGAGCAGCCGTTTGAGGAATAAATAAACTGTTTCTACTTGATTTGCGGTTTGGGGAATTGAATAAATCGTGAAAAATGAATAGGGAAAATTTGATAAAGGCAGGCAGATCCAATTATTTGGACTGAGGATTATTTACTGATGGTGGGGGAGAGGGAAGAGAGATTGGGAAGAGAGGTAGACACGGAGGGGAAGAGAGAGAATGGGGAAGAGAAAGAGTGGGAAAGAGAGAGAGAGAGACAGGGAAGAGAATGAGAGAGAGGAAAGAAGAGAGGAGGAGAGGGGAAATGAGAAAATAGAAGGGAGGAAGAGAAAGGGGAAGAGAGAGAGAGAGAGAGAGGGGGGGTATACAAAGAAGGAAGGAAAAAGTCAAAAAAGGGAAAATAGACTGAGAAGAGCATTTCATACTAGCATTTATTCATAAAAACATCAGACTTTTATAGTTATGGATGGCCAAAATAACCAATAATTTTACCCTGTCTCTTCTGAACACTAACCTAATCTAATCTAATAATACTGAAACAAGCATTTATTTATTAAAATAAGACTTTTATAGTTATGGATGATCCAAATAACCTATAATCTTTCTCCATCTCTCCTGAACACTATCCTAGTCTAATACCTAAACAAGCATTTATTTATGAAAATCAGACATTAGTTACAAGTGTCATAAATAACAGCTGATTTTCGGAGGAGTAACACTATCCTCAACTGCTCCCACTTCTATCGCTCTCTCTTTGGCAATTGGTCCAATATAATAGAAAGAAAAAAACAAAAACGAAAAGGTATCCACCAGATGACTGACTGTTTCATCTAGTTTTAGTGCTGGTTTTTAAACACCTACTAGTAAGAATGAAAGGAAGTTAATTTTTTCTGACCCCACCTACTCCCATGCATTAATTAGGTCTCTGGTTACCCTAAGCGAATGAATATTACACAATTTTTTTTATTATTACCATAACCAGCTGGGAGTCATACAGAATCTGGTGATGTAAAGTTTATATGTGTATCCTTGGTGGTTTCTGAGTTGTAGCAGTCTGATAAACATTTTCCTAAAACCAATAGGCTATCTAAAATTATCAATAGGAATAGCATTAAACTTAGCTATTGTTGCATGGAGAACATAATCAATAATAAATACACACAACAGAAATAATTAACAATAGTGACAGTAGTGCTAATGCTGTAGTCGAATGGGGACATAAATGGATCGTAACATTTAATGCTACTAAGACAAAGCTCTTTTCCTTTAACAACTATAAGAAACCTTTTCAACCACCAATTGACATGGCTAATAACACCATACCCGAGAGTCCAACGTTCAAACACCTCGGCCTAACATTCACAGGTAACATGAATTGAAACAAATACATAGAAGACATTGCCAAGGTTGCTGAAAGGAAAGTGGGCTCCCTCTACCGTGCTAGAAAACTTCTCTCACCTGACAGTATTCTATATCTCTACAACGCCACCATCCGCCCATGCATGGAGTATTGTTGTCACATCTGGGCTGGTGCCCTATCCACTAGTCTGTAATCTAATAGGTCCCTCACTATCTACCAAGCTCCAGCCCCTGTCCCATCGCTGCAATGTTGCATTCCTTTGCTTGTTTTATAAGTACTTCAATGGAACGTGCTCTGACGAATTTGCTGCTCTGGTGCCTCTCTTGACATAAGTATACCCGATCAACCCGACAACCAGCTAAATCCCATCCATTCACTGTGGAAGTCCCCAGATGCTGGAGAACTTTCTACTCTGATAGCTTCTTTCCTCGAACTGCCAGACTTTAGAACTCCAAAAAAGAGTCTCTAATCTAATAGGTCCCTCACTATCCACCCAGCTCCAGCCCCTGTCCCATCGTTGCAATGTTGCATCCCTGTGCTTGTTTTACAAGTACTTCAATGGAATATGCTCTGGTGCCCCCTCGACGTAAAGACACACGACCAACCCGACAATCAGTTAAATCCCATTCATTCACTGTGGAGGTTCCCAGATGCCGGAGAGCTTTCTACTCTAATACCTTCTTTCCTCAAACTGCCAGACTTTGGAACTCCTTCCTTGCTCCCTGTTTCCATAACTGCACCGACATGCAGAAATTTAAATGTAATGTGAACAAACATCTCACTGCACAACTCCTCACTTAGGATGCCCCTATAAATCTGACCCCTAATTCACAGTAGCCCCTCATGTCTCAGTGGAAATATGCCTTGTTTGGGGTGAATTAAAATTTAAAAATCCATACCCACAGACAGAAATACGACTTTCCTTTATAAAATAGACTAACAGGGCTACCCGGCTTTCCTCGGCTTTTCTTAATAAGAAAATAGAAGAGTTAAAACATCTCTCTCTTTCTCTCCCAACGTTACTTTTTGAACACACCACACCCTCTGACTGTCTCTTTCACACACACACACACACACTCTCTCTCTCTCTCTCTCTCTCTCTCTCTCTCATTGAAGCACAAATTTTAGCAACTGATTCAATTTAATAGTAAGAAAAAAGTCTTCAGCCGCAGACTGTTTGACCTAGTTTTAGTGTGTTTTTTAGAACATTTAGCAGTAAAAATGAAATACGGTAAATTTTTTTTTATGACCTCTAATCAATAATTTGGTCCATGGTGACCTTAAGTGAATGAATATTAGAGTATGTTTTTTTTTTTTTTTACCATAACCAGCTTGGGGTCATATTAAATCAGAACATGTGAGGTTTGTAAGTCTATCTTTGGTAGTTTCAGAGTTTTAGCTGGACCACAAACAGAAATATGACTTTGCCGTATATAATAGACTAGCAAGGCTACCTGGCGTTGCCCGGGAGCATGGAGAACAGAATAGAACAATTTGGATTATTTGGACTACTGTTCTCATCTTGGATGTTCTTCTCACAACGTTTCGGCCGATGTAACCTCCAACCTTCTTCAGGTGTATCTTGTTGAACTCGGGAATCTGTACGGAATTTTGAACGGAATCCTTTATTTAATCCAAGGTGTAGTTTTCCCTCATATCATCAGTCATGACCGAGTAGAAGTCTTAATTACCCTAAGTGAATTCATAATTGTATCCTTAGTATCGCTCATACTGAGGACCTGTACCCATGACGCAATGGATTTAAGTGCTAAGTAATAATCAATTCTAAGTGACAGTCTTCTAGAGGCTGGAGGTTCAATCCTCAGTGCAGGCGATACTAAGAATACAATTGCGAATTACTGAAGACTTCTACCCGGTCATGGCTGATGGAATGAGAGCAATCTACCCCCCGTGAATTAAATAAAGGGTTCCGTTCAAAATTCCGTACAGATTCCAGAGTTCGATAAGATGCACCTGAAGAAGGTCGGAGGTTACATCGGCCGAAACGTTGCGAGAATAACATCCTAGAATAATCCAAATAATACAAATTATCAATCCTAATCTCAAAAATCCTGAAACGAAATAGAACAGTTTTAAAAAGTGTAACAACTCTTTCTCTCTCTCAACTGGTTCAATATAATAGAAAGTAGAAAACTAACTGACTGACAGTGTTTTTGAAACAACTACCAGTAAGAATTTTAAAAAGAGATTTGTTTTTACACACACTAATTTGGTCCCTGGTGATTCCAAGGGAACGAATATAACAGAATTCTTTTTTACCATAACCAGGTCGAGGTCACACCAAATCCGATGATGTAAGGTTTGTAAATATATCTTGTGCAATTTCCTACTTTTAACTGGACACACACGTATGCACACAACATTCTTTTATATATTACATTTTCAAATGTCAGGACAAAAAAATGGTACTTGTACAGTTCACGACCCAATCTCAGGCAACTTTGGCACGGCATCTTCCAGCAGGTTACGTAAGCAGACAGAAAAAAAACGACGCGAAAACTGCCAGACGATAAATTTAAAACGCGGCATTGTAATCAAACAAGACTAAAATAAAAATTAAAGCAAAAACAAAACAGTCACCGTTGTTTAATTATATGAAAATTTGCCGAACAAAATAAAACTAAACAACTAGTCAAAGTTTTTTTTATGGCAAAAACACGGAAACAACTGTTATTTATAAAAAAAATTTTTAAGTAAAGTTAAGGTCGGTTTCACATCGGCATCTTCTGGCTGCTTACGTAACCTGCTGGAAGATGCCGACGTGAAGTTGCCGGAGATTGGGTTGTAAACTGTACAAGTACCCCAAAATAGTATTTCAGACCTAATGTCGATGGAAAAAACATCGCTCTAAATCCCGACCTCTCACCTTCATTAAATTTTTTTCTGTTGATTTTCAAAAGAATGAATATTATAACAAGCAAAAAATGTGTCCATATTCTGTCTCAGACAATACTGAAAAAGGAAAAGATCAGCTTTGTGGATGTGTCTTATGTAGTTTATGACTTTTAGGTGAACACACACACACACACAAACAGACAACTGCCTTTTATATAATCGATTAATCATCTAAAATGTCCGCCTAGCTACATTCGTGACTTGACTGTAGAATGATGAGAACGAATCACAAATTTGTATGCCACTCACATTCGGCAAACTTTGAGAGAAATCCCCAGGATATCTGATGACAATTGTTTCTATTGTTTCTTTTTGCTTTTCAGTAAAAAGCGAAGTCAATACAAATATAGAAAGAAAAGAAATTGTTCGGTTTATTATATTTACATAAGAATAAAAATAAAACTGAAAACCTAAAAATAACGCAGATTGTCCGCCATTTTGTCGAGCTGAACAGAAAAAAATATTTCAAGTTCATTCTTACTTGACAAATACTTCTATTTTCCTTTATATTGACATATTCTAATAGAAGAATGTTGTATATATTAATGTTTATATATATATATAGTAAGTTATGAAAATATATTTATTGCAATTAAGCTACACAGAGGCTTCTGCGTTTCATCCCCGTAGGGAATCGTCAAGCTAAAATTTTTTTCTTACTACCTAGCTTTAATTACGTATTGAGCACTGTTGAAGTAAATACTGAAAATCTATACACAATATATTATATAACCTTATAATATTATAGGTGTCTACATGAAATAATTATAATATTTCACTTTTTTTTTGTTTCATTTTACTTCAGTAGAAGTTCTCAGAAATCAATCGGGCTAACACTTGATCTCTATATGAGATACATAGATATTCGAATATTCTATTAAAGTTCTCCTTTATCTCTCAAACGTTGAGTTAGTAAAGAAGTTAAGAACATTAATTTTCCTCTCCCCAGTTGACCAGTTAACTATGTTATAATATATATATATATATATATATATATATATATATATATATATATATATATATATATTAGTATGTGACAATATAACAAAAACAATTCTTTTATATAGTTCAGATCGATTCTAATGAGAATCAATTTCCAAAGCAAAATAACATTATATTCAAACGTTTGTTTTTATTATTATTTTTTTTAATTGCAATCGAGCTATAAATAAATAAAATAACAGATCAGAATTATATCTTACACTTGAAAAAAATCAAAGTTATCATATGACCCCCCTCTCCGTCTTCAGAGATGAAAAATTCATAACGTCCAGGTAAAGAAGCGATGGCGATATGGACATAATACAAGCTATAACACTGATATTCAAAAATAGTCAAATCTCTAGAAGAAAACAAACTCGTATGCACATAAAAAATCTTTTTTAACAAGCTTTTCAGAGATCAAGTCAAACGTAGACAAAGAAATGTTAAAATTACCCTCTCCCCAAAAAAAAACATTAAAAAGAGACTGTTTTTATTTTATTTTATTTTATTTTATATATATATATATATATATATATATATATATAAAAGATGTTCTACCATCCAGGATCTTATTAATATTTTCAACAGTAAATCTCACATTTACTTATATGATATGCGAAAGATTTAATAAAAATAAATAGATAATTGTGAAGATTTCTTCCTCAAATATTGTCTTTGTTTTTTTTTGTTCATACTCTCTTTCACCATTCCGGTTTTCTGCATTGCTAGCAGCCTTCATAAATACCGATATATATATATATATATAATAAATATTAAATTATTTTTACCTACATACTTTTTTCTTTTTTTATAGAAATCGCTCCAGACAAGGCATGAAGCTACTTGATGTAAGGGTCTAACAAGAACAAATATGATTATCGCAAAGGCAGGCGATGCTTATTGGCCTTAGTCTTGAAAAGACTAAGGTTATAAGTAGGAGGAAAACAGTCAGAAGGAAGAGAATTCCACAAGCCTACAATTCTTGGAAAGAAGCTACTGGAATAGGAAGCTGTATCACAATGAGGTATCAAAACAGCGAATTGATGGAGATCACTAGACCAACGAGTCAAACGAGCTAGAACAAAACAAGCGGGGAATAGATCACATAATTCTGAAGAACACATGCCATAATAGTATTCATAGAAAAGACAGGCTAGCAACATCATGTCTGTGTGAGAGAGAGAGGAGGGTGCAGAGAAGAAGAAAGGGTGGGGCCAATCAAATTGCAGATACGTTTCTGCACCTTATCAAGAACCCTCAAATGGGACAGGGATTCATCAGCCCAAACATAACAGTACTCCATAGATAGTCTGATTGTAGATTTGTAGAGATAGAGAATAGCCTCAGGTATGAGAAAGTGTTTGGAGCGATAGAGAGAACCGACTTTTTGACAAGCAGAAAGAACAATGGATCTAATGTATGAACTCCAAGAAAGATTTGATGAGAGAGAAAGACCAAGAAGTTTCAGAGTCGATTTCTCCTCAAGATTAGAGCCATCCATGAGAATCTCAGGAAGAAAATGGACACGCCTACGATTGAAATACACGAGCTGAGGCTTAATTGTATTAAATGAAACAAGTCATTTTGTACCGCAATCCACAACTGAACCCAGGTCAACTTCTAGATCAGCTGCATATTTCGACTGATCTGAGGGAGATAAGTGAGAAGCAACATCAGAATAGATACGAAAAGAGAATGAAGAGACATCGTCCAAAGTTACTCGCAAGCTTCGATCAGAAAGAAAAGACCTAATAATATCAAGAACCTCACCACCAATACCATAATCCTGAAGTTTGTGTAGGAGACCAGAATGCCACACCCTGTCAAATGCCTTCAAGCGCAATGGCTCTCCCTCTCCTGAATTATCCATAAACCGACAAATCTGCTCAGTTACAACAGTCAAAAGATCAGCAGTTGAACAAAAACCACGAAAGCCATGCTGAACATCACTAAAGAGGCCCAGACTTTCCAGAAAATGAACAAGCTGACCAACTTTTCAAAAATCTTGCTAATAATGGAGAGGAGACTAACTGGATGATACTTAGTTGGGTCAGACCGATCATCAGCATGGTTTAAGATGGGGAAAACAGAGGACTCCTTTCCACAAGAAGGACAACAGGACTTAGAGAAACAGAGATTGAATAAGTAGTAGTAAGTTCAGAAGCACAACGCTTGAGAACAACAACAGGAATTGAATCACGACCCGAAGCCTTAGACTGGTCAAGATCAGAAAGAACCTGATCAACCATCTTTGGAGTGATAATAACAGAATCAAGAGACTGATCAGTTTCAAAGGAAAATCAGGAAGAACAGCACCAGAATCACCAAGAGAAGAATTGTCAGCAAAAAGACAAGCAAAGATATCAGCCTTATCCTTATAAGATGAAATAACCTGAAGACCATTAAAAATAGGAGGAATAGCAGACTTGCCACTATTAATAATACGATTGTAGATTCTCCAAAAATCACGAGAGCCAACACTTTGAGATGAGATAGAGTCACAAATTCTTTGAGAATAGCTAAACTTAGCCTCAGAGACTGTTTTCTTGCAGGCATTGCTAGCTCTTCTGTAAGATTGTCAATTAGTCTCAGAACTATCCTGACGATACTGCTTAACGTAATGGTTATGATGAGCAATGACAGAAGCACAAACAGATGAGGAATGGCGGTGTCAATTCCAACAAGAAGCCAGTCAGTAACCTCCCTAGCAGCAGCATTCGGAGACATACCAAAGATAGAACGCCATGGAACATCACATAGGAAACTGCAAAGCCCATCCCAATCAGCCTTCTTCTAGTTGAACATCTTCCTATGGAAGGGACGATCAATAGAAGACTCAACCGAAAAATCAACCTCAAATTAACAACAGCATGATCAGAAGAACCCAATGGAGGAGAGGAAATATAACATGAGTCAGAAACAGAAGTGAGAAAAAGATTAAGTAAGGATGATTGATGAACATCATTATCAGGAAAACGTGTGAAGAAGGTGACAATTTCGGACAAGTCATGAGACAAAGAAAAGTTAAGGCAGATTTCATCAGCTAGATCTGTGCCGTTAGAATGAGGGAACCAGTCAGAATGATGAGCATTGAAGTCACCAAAAACAAAGAATTTGCAATGCATCGTCAATACTGCTGGATATAGCATCAACAACAGAGCAGTCATTGTCAGAAGAACAAATAGGAAGTGGAGTGCAGCAAAGACAACCTCCGACAGATAAAAGGACACCCATGAAATTCAAGGTTGGGGACACGTGCAATGGGGAAATCCTTGCGAAGAAAAAGAGCAAGACCATGCAAATGTGTGGAAGAGTCTAAGCGGACAAGAGACAAATAACCATCCACATGTAGATCGTTGCTATCAATAGAAGCATCCAGATTAGTCTCACAAAGAGCAAGGATGTGAGGAGATTTGCCCAAGAGAAAGGACTGGACATCAGAAAAGTTTGACCTGAGACCTCTGATGTTACTATAGGAAATAGTAAGGTGTTTGTTGTGTGGATTTGTAGAAGGCATAATAATAAAAAGGGAGAGAAAGGTAGAATCACTTCAAGACAAACCAAGCCTGAAAGAGAGTCAACCACCAGCATTCAATCCCCTGGCTAGCTAAAAAAATAAGCCCTTCAAGAACCAAATAGGGAAGGAAGGGGTTACTAGGTTGACTGGCTGACAAAATAAGTCTACCCCTAAACTGGTTACGTAGCTAACTAGAAACAAGTGTTTTTATTGTGACACCATCACACTTAAACAAAGGCTAAAGATGCCTTCTCCCCATGAGGTAAGACACCATCCTGTCATTTTAAGAGTCTCGGTATCAAGAGTGATCAGGACTATGCAAGACAGGAGAGGGGAGGGGGTCAGCTCATGAGGTATTTACATACCCACATATATGTTAAACTAGAGTGACTCTTTTTTTGTTTGATTTATTTTTTTTACTATACTTTATAATATACTTGCATATATGTAACAGTAATAAATATTTAAAATATGTAATACAGCGATGTCTAAAGCTTTCTAATCAGTGTAGAAAGTGACAATTTCAGATGGTCACAGGGTGCAAACCCGGTTCACAGAGTCAATCAAGACTCTGCACGCTTTCACCCTATCACAAAGACCATCGGGAATTATCACGCGATACAGAAGAAATTAAGTTTTATTTGTGCCTAAATACAGTGGGCAATAAACAGCAGACATTGTAGATCAATATATATATATATATATATATATATATATATATATATATATATATATATCAATCAGTCAATATATATATATATATATATATATATATATATATATAAATCAGTCAATATATATATATATATATATATATATATATAAATCAGTCAATATATATATATATATATATATAAATCAGTCAATATATATATATATATATATATCAATCAGTCAATATATATATATATATCAATCAGTCAATATATATATATATATATCAATCAGTCAATATATATATATCAATCAGTCAATATATATATATATATATATATATCAATCAGTCAATATATATATATATATATATATATATCAATCAGTCAATATATATATATATATATCAATCAGTCAATATATATATATATATATCAATCAGTCAATATATATATATATATATCAATCAGTCAATATATATATATATATCAATCAGTCAATATATATATATATATATATATCAATCAGTCAATATATATATATATATATCAATCAGTCAATATATATATATATATCAATCAGTCAATATATATATATATATCAATCAGTCAATATATATATATATATATATATCAATCAGTCAATATATATATATATATATCAATCAGTCAATATATATATATATATATATCAATCAGTCAATATATATATATATCAATCAGTCAATATATATATATATATCAATATATATATATATATATATATATATCAATCAGTCAATATATATATATATATATATATATATATCAATCAGTCAATATATATATATCAATCAGTCAATATATATATATCAATCAGTCAATATATATATATATATATATATATATATATATATATATAGTCATTCACATACAAACTGTTTCGCTATATCACAGCTCTTCAGTGCGGCTTGACCAGTTAGTGCCTCAAGCCGGGATTGAAACTCAACGATCAAGCTGACAGTCGTTGCCCCTACCCCTGCGCTATCCTACGACACTGACTGAATGTAAGTAATATCTCAATTTTTATCTTTAATTCTTTATATATATATATATATATATATATATATATATATATATATATATATATATATATATATATATAAAAGCCTTGTGGAAACAAATGTTGGTTAACTCAGCTTATGTATGTATATATATATATATATATATATATATATATATATATATATATATATATATTATACTTGTGAACAAGCATCTCGCTGCACAATTCTCAATTTAGAATGACCTAAAAAACTTTCACTCTAATTCTCAGTAGCCCCTTACGTCTATAGTGACAACTTGCCGTGTTTGGGGTGAACTAATATATATACTAATATATATATATATATATATATATATATATATATATATTAAAGCAAAGAAATCTCCACTTACTTTTGACCTTTCCTTTTTCCTCAGTCGTGGAAGCTACCATGTTCGACGAGCACCAAACAAAACAAAATGTCAGTGTTAACAGAGTCTGCAGACATTAGGCACTTCGATAACGGAAGGAGGTGAAGAAAAAGATGACCTTTTGATTTCATCCCCCCCGACAATTAAAGGGAGCCAAATCTACGAGGAAACGTGAACCCTTTTATAAAAATAAGGAAAATCAGTTGGGACAAAATCAAGCAATTATAATCTTGCTTTAATTCTTAACAGATTATCATATATATATAGTCTCGGAAGTTCTTTTAACCTTCAAAACTGGGAAAAAAAAAAAAAAAAAAAAAAAATTTTTTGAAAGATTTTAGTCTAGTAAGTCAATCAATTTACTGCAATCACTATTTTAGTTTACTTCCAAGAATATACTCTAATATAAATATATTTTTATATATGTTTTTATATATAAGGGATCGTCAGTTGTTTACCATGAAAACTGTTTCGGGATTTTAAAAACAAAACAGTATTTCTTTATCATGGCATCCCAGCAGTGTTGATCAGACACCACCTCCCTATTTAATAATTATTTTTTAATTTAAAAAGTTTACAAATATTTAATTTAGTTTTGCCTCCAGATTTGTTTTTCTAAAGTATTAAAATATAGTTTCCTTACCTGTGTTGTTCCTTTCAAAGTGGGTATTTACTATTTTACAGAACATCTATTTTATAGAGTTAGATGATTCCATTATAATAACCCCCCTTTTTTCCCTTGGTTATTTTCTTTGTCTACAAATGTTTTAAAATTAAAAATATATATTTATAAAAATATTTCATATATACATATATATATATATACATTTATTTATTTATTTTATCATGGACTATTTACATATGTTATACATTTTTATAGTAGAGTTTTGGATTTCTTTTATCAATTTCTTTTGATTTATTTCATATAATTTAAAAGCGTCAGGATAGCGTGTTATTGCCTTATTTAACTGTCTAAATATTTTATTTTTATCTCCACCTTGTTTAAGCATTCTTATTACTAATGAAGTGACTGGAGGTATAAAATCCATTAACCTTAAAGTAACGCGGGCTATTCTTAGAAATTCGGACATTATACTCCCATAAAATATATACATAGGACAGGTACTACTTTTATGCGGCATACGAACGATATGAAAGGGAAAAGAATTTCTTTTATCAAACATTTTATAAATAAATCTACCATCCTCAATTTTTATATCTAAATCTAGAAAGGTAGCATGTATTCCTGTATGTTCACAATTTAATTTTAATTCCCTAGGATATATTAAATGTTTAGTATTTTCAAACTCCTCTCTATCATTTATACAGACCAGGTCATCAATAAACCTCCTGCAGCCGTGGTAACTATACGTTCTAGATATATCATTTTTTATTAATGCTGACATATATATGTATTCATATCTATGTAAATAGAGATTTGCCCAAAAGGGGGCAGGGTCCAAACCCATAGGAATACCTATTGTTTGTATTAGTGTATTATTTCCTATTTTAAAATAACTTTCTTTAATCAGGTGACTTATAAGTATTTTAAGGCCATTTTTTGAAGTACTAGTTTTACTGTTTTTAGTCTTACACCAAAAGGCTTTAGATTTTGAAAATTCTATGTATTTACCTTTACCTCCGGCAAAAGCTAAATCTATAATGTTACCTAATTCTTTAATTAGTTCATTATGTGGTATTTTAGTATATAAGGTACTAAAATCATATGTAGAAATTGACTTAGCCTTTTTACGGGAATTTATATGATCTAGTTTTTCTTTTATTGGATATGAATTATTTACTACCCAAAATAGGTTTATATTACTATAGAACTTTCTTTTATTATGAAAATTATTTATCTGATTAATTATTAATTTAAACACATTTGATATAGCCTTACTCAAGGGTTTAGTAATACACATTTTGGAGGCAACAATAAAACGGGCCCCAACTGGTTTTTTATGCATTTTCGGTATCCAATACATACATGGAAGTTTATTATTTTTCTCATCTAATTTAAGTCCTAATTTTTCACAAATAATGGTGTTATTTAGAATAATACTTTCTTTTTCACAATTACTTACTTTATAAGTATCTGATTCTATACCTATAATTCCTACTTCTGACAATAATCGTTGTATGTAATATTTTTTACATATAAAAGCTATATTATTTACTGCCTTATCAATAGGAACTATTACAAATTTATTTTGAAGTATTTGAAGGTCCATAATTATTTGTGAATTTCTAAGGAGAGGATTCGTCTTTTTAGGATGTTTAAACATTTTTAAACGTTCGACCTTTTTATTTACGAATCTGAGTATATTATTTTTCCATGCGTCAAATGTGGAATCTAATATTTTGTGTTTTTTTGCCATGGATATACTAAAGGTTTCTAATGCTTTATTTATTTCTTTTATACATTTTGTATAATTTAAACATTTAGGTTCTCTGTAGTTTGGACCTTTTGTAAGGAGCTTTCTCAACTTAGGATTTTTTACTATCGCTAAATTACCGGTAATTACATGCCCTATGTCATTATTACATAAAGGGGAGGACTTACATTCGCATTCTGGAATATTTTCATCCTTATAATCATTTGTATTTATATTTTCTACTGTTTTTTTATAATTGAAAATTTTATTTCGTATGGTTTGCCCAAGTTTATATGTTACTATTGGATTTTGTCCCTCCATTTTTAATTCAGTGGGTAGTAATTGTAAGATTTCTGGATTATTTAATATTTTTGGCAGATTTATATCATCTAATCCTTTATTTTCATACAGAACTACACAAACATTTCTAGGTTTATGTTTTTTATATACAACAGGTGGTTTATATAGTTTAGTATCGATTATATCCATTATATATTCATACCATTGAGTTAGTTTTTCTTTTTTGTACATCATATCCGGTTGTAGTAATATTTTAGATGCAATATTCTTCTGTACATTCTTTTTTGTTTGATTTAGAAGTTTTCTAATGTAATTGAAAGAACCGGAAATATTATTAATAATACTATCTTTAGTTTTTTCAAAGAATTCCTCGCATGAAATGGCAGATTCTTTGCTGTTTCTATTTACATATGACCTATCTCTAGTACCGTAGCGAGGTAAAGCTGGATATAATCGCCCTACATTTTCTAATTCATCGTGTAAGTTATTTTTCTTTACTTTACTATTTAGACCATAAGGATAAATTACTCGTAATTTCTTAATTGTTTCATCTTCTTTATTTTGACGTATTTTTAATATATTGTTATCTACTTCTCCAAAACTATTATATCCGTTATTTTTAAATTTTTCAATGATTTGTATTGAAAAGGACGATTCACTACAGGTTTCTTTAAAATGTTTAATAACATGGAGACATCCTTTAGTGCTAGTTCTATGTATATTCATGCGTTTATTTAAAGGAAGTACGGTTTCGCCTACGTATTGTAAATTACAATTTTTACATGATAACAAATAAATTAGATTTTGAGACTTACATGACAAATCTTCCCCCGAATGATTTACTATTTTATACATTCTGTCTGTAACATATATATATATATATATATATATATATATATATATATATATATATATATGAAGCAATCCAACAAAAGATATAAGCGTCAACTAATATCTTATAATTAGTGAAACATCCGGATACAAACTGAAGCTCAATATACTGGATAGAGCATTAATATTATAATATAAAATGAAAAAAAAAACATAACATTGGGTTGATATATTTGATGTTATGTATTTTTATGTATATATTTTTATATATTTTCAAAGTTTAATTTTATTACCAGTAGTGTTGTAACTGCGGTAATGGTCCTCTGAAGAGAAGAATTATCTTTGGAAACTCATCGGCTAAGGACTTTAAGATACTTTGCTTGAACTTTGAATTCTAATAAAATTTTATTGACACCTTATTTTATTACTTCATTTTATATTATAATATATATATATATATATATATATATATATATATAAAACATCATATCGTTCTAGTTATTCAGAAAAAAAATGGAGTAATAAAAAAAAGAAAAGGAATATAGACATTAAATATGCATAAATTAAATGAATACTGGACACATCTTGATTTTTCCGCCTGACCGTGGAAAGTTATACACCGATCAAGCCTCTTTGTGAATGTTTGGAAACTTTTGTATAAGATAAAAACGTATGAATATTTTATATAAAAATTTGAAAACCAAAACATGATGCAATTTTAAAATAAATAAAATCATTTATTTATTTATTTATTTTAGGCTCAGACTGTCAATGAATACATCATTCTCAGAGCACGACTTTTTCCTTTTTTCTTATCGTCATTTTGTTGGAATTACCCCCAGGTTCGAATCCACCATATGGTCAGAAAAATATGTCAAGTTGTGAAAGACGACAGTTTAAAGTGATATAAAGGCAATCATCGAGGGGGAAACTGGTCTGTCAGAGACCGATTTGTTCTCATCAATAGCCGATCGAGAGCTCTGGAGCTCGGAATTTGTCAACATTTCACCTACGTCTACTGGCGTCAGATGACTCAAGAAGAAGGAAGAAGATTAAATAAGAAATGGTAATACAAATGATAAATTTTGAAACCATAAAAGTTTGATCGAAAGAAACAGAGAATACTGGAAATCTGAAGTCACTTGTTATCTCCAGCAAATACCACTTGTTTTTGCGAGTGAGCGGTCACTGGTAATGACTAGCATGAGAAATCCTAGTAAGTAAATAATAATAATGAGAAGAACAGCAAATGTAGACTCTGTGGAGAAAGAGACGAAACAGTAAACCACATCATAAGTGAATGTAGAATGCTAGCCAAAAAGGAATATTAAAGTAGACATGACTGGGGTGGGAAAGTAGTCCAGTGGGAACTGTGCAAGCGCCTGCACTTTGAACACACAGACAAATTGTAGACATAAACCAGGACTAGTATTTAAAAAGAAAACGCATTAAATCGAAATACAAACAGAAAAAACTCTCCAAGTAAGAAGACCGGACATGAAAAAAGCTGCCAAATAGTAGTTTTTCCTGTCTCAGTAGATCATATCGTAAAGCTGGAGGGGGCAGGAAAACTAAGAAAATACATAGCACTTGGTAAAAAGATCAAGGGAATATGAAATATGAAGAAAACTTCCATAATACATGTAATCAATTGACTGTTAGAATAAAAAAGGTCACAATGGCAATCCAAACTTCCTCAAATGCTGAAATGACTCTTGATAAATTTCTTCTGGTTGATGGGCACTCACGACATGCCAAAACATCTCATTCACTTTTTAGCTGGTAAGTCTTCGTTTCTATTGTCACAGAATACCATATGTATGGTACAACTTTTAAGATGTTTTATGTTTCCTGCCAATGCAAGGAGTTTTTGGAAATACAGTTGCCAGTATGCTTGAGGACTATATTTCACCAAAGGAGAAAACACTATAAAAACGTGGACCAAAAATAACTCCAGAAGCAGACCTTTCATTGTGTCATCTTGCTGATTCGCATCCATCTACGCCTGGTGTGAGAAAACGCAAAAATTCCACTGATTATAGCAGCTGTGCCTAGTCTTCTTTTTTCTGTTCCGAGGGATGTTTATGTGCCTTGTTACAAGGTGGGGTTACTATGATAATTTTTTTATATACAAAAAAAAAGGTCACAATGGCAATCCAAACTTAAAACAGAATTTCTGTTTCATCAAATGCTGAAATGACTTGATAAATCTCTGGCATTAACACTTTGTCTCTGCTCTCTCCAAAAGCCAACTGCAGTCCATACACACGAGATTGAACTTAATTCATATCCCTCTCCAGCACATATCACCAAGATAACAGTTCTAATTTCTGACAACCACCCACAGAGAGCTCAGTACAAGCTCTGGATGAGTAGTACCAGCATACCTTCCTAAATAGGGATTAATCTTCATTAATAAATATCCGGCATCAACACTTTCTCTTTGCTCTCTCCAACAGCCAACTGCCTGCTTTCAGTCCATCCTTTATTTAAGTCAGTTTATCTCCAGACATGCAAATTAGTTTATTCATGTATGTAAATCAGTTCCCAACTATAAAAATCTACCATTGTGAATACAAGCCTTTCCCTTTTCCTCTGGTTGATAAGCATGCATAACATGCAAAACACCTCATTTGCTGTTCAGCTGGTAAGCTTTAATTTCTATTCTCACAGTAAGCAACATTTAATCTTTTTTTATATTTTAAATCACACAATAATTGTAGGAGAACTAGAAACTGTTTAAAAAAAAAAAAACTGGGAAAAAAATAGGAGAAATTCGGATCAAAGGAAGAATGTACGCCATACAAACAACGGAAATATTAAGAAAAATCCTAGCATGCGGAAATCAGCCCACATGATAATAGTCAACAAGAATGAAAAAAAAAACCCTGCCAAATAGTAGATTTTGCCGTCATAACAGATCACAGTGTGAAGCTGAAGAAGACAGAAAAACTAAGTAAATACACGGAGCTTGGCAGAGAGCTAGAAGTGTCGCATAGCCCTTTAGTAATTCCTACCTTCGTTTCTTCTCGGTTTGCTCTGTCGTCTAGTGGTTGAGTTCTTTCTTCGCCTCTGAAGTGGCCATCTCCATGAGTTGTCTGTAACAAAAGACCTTTCTTGCTTCATAAGACAACAATCTTTTCATTGTAATTACTTTTTATTCGGCGTCAGTTTCTATTGCCCGTGGAGATGTTTTGCTCATCATTGAGAGAGAGAGATTTACGAATATCGTGGTTAATTCTTAGCTAGCTTATTGTCTAATTAGTCCTTTGTTATTTGAGGAGACAGGGGGGAGAAGGACATCTCGTACGCCCGTATTCTTTTTTTAGGGAAAAACATTTCCCGTTCTGACTTGGCTACATCGTAATTCCTTCGTCTGACTTCTGCGCCTCCTAACTCCGAACTAACTTAAAAACTCCAATTTTCTCACACATGAAAACTGTGACGTAATATCACGTGATCACCACACAGGTGCAGGATGACCTTTTGAACTAGGGTCATCCACTGTCTCGTCACTTGTCATATTTCGATTCCCAGGAAACAACATCGCACTCTATGCACCCGGCTGCCCGCACTAATCGCACAAGCCAAACCAACGACCCCACACCCGTTCTCCACCACATACGTTCATTATCATATAACATTCTCATAAAGGTTTTTATAATCCCACAAGTTACGTCCATCATTATATAACAAAAGGAATATGCAATACTAGCGAAGCCCATGAAAATTCCATTATTGTATCGTGTAAGGTAGTTTCATAATATATCTATTTATGGGAAATTTATCTTCAAAATCCCTGTAGGAGTTTGTTCTATGGACGTCCGGCGCGAACACAGACCCCACGATATTATTGTACCACCTTTGTTTAAACTGAAACACACATATCTAAATACTGTGGCTAATGTAGTTTCAGAATATATCTAGTTATGAGGGTCTATCTCAAAAATCCTTGTAGGAGTTTGTGACATATTTTCATTCTATGGACGTCCGGCGCAAACACAGACCCCACGATATTATTGTACAATCTTTGGACTGAACTGATACTACGCTTTGAATTATTTATTTGCAGAAAATATTAAAAAATTTACATTCAAAACAAATTAGGTACAAGGCCATCAAAAGTGTGGAGAAAATGTGTGTTGTTAGTCATCCTTGATAAAAATGTCTATCCTACTCCCAACTAGAATCATCTCAGTCACCACAATACCACATTTAGTGTAGGCGGCATCCTACTTAAGATATCCCCAATTGGTTTGAAAGTTTTATTTTTAATAAGTATGGTTATATATACAGAAATTCCTTGGAGTATAATGGGGAGTGGGAGAGGAAAAAAAGCAAAAACCGGTTTGTAAGACCCTACTAACCCTGTCTAAATAATAGACTGCCCACTTTTTTCCGGTTTGTTCAGAATCGAAAATAAGCAGGTCGTTCTTTAAATAGGAGTGGGATCTAAGTGGGAGATAAAAAAAACCGGGAAGAATGGATGATGTCCTACCAAGATAAATCCTAGCCCGAAGGCCAAGAAAGTATACTTTTGTTCGAATTTCACATTCGACATAACAGTATTTTTTTTTTTTTTGTATTGCATCTTCGGCGATTGGCAATCCCACCTTTTAAAAAAGGGTGAATGGTGACAACGTATGTATGAATATGAAATTGGCATGGCATATCATTATATAGATGAAGAAAACTTCCGTAATATCAATAATTGTAGGAGCAAAGAATATATATTTAAAATATATCAAAAAAAAAAAAATTTTTAATAAAGGAAATTGACACTATACAAAGGGCAGAAATATTAAGAAAAATCCTAGAGTGCAGAAACCAACCAACACAGCCACGTGAAACTGACCAACCACATGTAAGCTGAAATCAAGTAGCACTTTGTAAACACAACTAGAAATATAGATGGAACATACTAAGACGAAACCAAAAGAACTGAAACTGCCAGGGTAAATATATAAGTAAAAATACTATAATTTGACTCCCCCCTCATCCGTTAAGAAAAATCAGAAGCATCAACATCGATTGGTTCCATATAAAAAAAGGAGGGACAGCACCATCCAGACCTCGACTTGAAGGGGACGGAGAGTACTAGAATCCTGATATGGCTTATTGTCACTCAGATTCCAGAGAAAACCATCGGCCGCTATTGATGAGAACTCAATGAGGAACTCTGTAGTTCAAAAATACGAATTTTGAGTTAGTTACAATGGTGATCAAAAGAAGCTGAGAGTGCTGGAAATCTGGAGAGACTTGTTGCCACTCAGATTCCAGGGAACACCATCTGTCATTGTCAGTGAGAGATCACAAGTAATGACTTGTGTGAAAACTTCTAGTGAATAAGAAATAGATGACTAATGGAGATTTGGTATCTATCTGTCTGAAGCCGAACCTATACTATTACTATTTTTTAATGCTTAATTCAGGGCAGAAGGGGTTTAATGTAGTATCTGTTCTGTTGTCATAATACCGTCATCCCAAGTATTACCTCCCCCATTTTTTTTTTTTTTATATTGGTGGGTGATTTTTTTTACTAACAAGTCACTCATCAAGGCCCAAAAGCCACTCGAGGTCAAGGGTTTATAATTTGTGTCAGGTGGATTGTGAGACTAACACCATGAGGATTGCAAATGATTGTTGGATATGGGCAGAGTTTAGTTGTTTTGTTTTACGGCATATCAAACTTTTTCAGGTTATTTAATGCCGAATTAGGTCATTTGATCAAAGTTTTTATTCTTCAAGTTCTTTATATTTTCAAATATTTATTCATAGTGTTTGATTGGGTTGTTTTGTAGAACAAAAAATGTTGTTTTTGTTTTTAGCATTGCAGAACATGATTGAGTTTTGCAAAGAGAAAGGGGAAAAATAACATCAATGTTTGGTGCAGTTTAAGTCAGGAAGCCGGTCTCTTCAGTCAGCCGGATCTGAGCAGAATTTGATTACTTAAGAGGACGGCTCAACAAAATCTTGTTAATATTGAACTTGAAAACGACCATGTTGTAGTCAGCTGGGAAGCAGTTCCGTGGTATTGCGTTATATGGACCGGCAGTTCTTGGAAAGAAACTATGTTCATAGAAGTTCCGTTTAGCTCCAGGTACACAGAAAAGAAAATTATTGACAGTGGTTGTAGCTAGACGAATTTTTGCTGTAAATGTTTTACAGGGGAAACCAGTGATTGGGACTCAGTCGAGCACCTACCATGAAAATAACGATAGAGCAGAGGAAGACTAGCAACGGCTCTTCAGTGAGAAAGAGGTCATAGGGTAGAGAAGATGTGTAGTGTAATATCTGTTCTGTTGCCACGAGACCATCCTCACAAGCATTACCTCCTCCGACCATAGAAAGCATATTATTGCTATTATTATTAATAATAATAATAATGCTATTGTCTAAGTTAATACACAATAGATTTGATTGGATCTGAACTCGACTTATTCTCAAAGATGTCTTCTTTCTATCTATGACTGTTCTTCAATGTCCGTTAATGAAGCAGAAGGTCAAAGGTTGAAAGGTGCTGAACATTTCTTAAAATAATCTTGCTTTTACCGTGGAGAAAGTTTAAGAGTTAGGTCATGAAATACTAGTTTCATTTTAGCAGAAGGAAATATAAAAAGAAATATTATTTATGAAGAAGCTTTAACATAATGTTTAAACTAGTAATGAGATGATTCCAATATTTTTCCCCAATTCCGATATAATTACAGATTCCATTCTAAATTCCCGATTCCGATACAATTACCAATTCAGATTCTTTTTAAATCTCTAAATATTTAGCTGTAGAGTTGTTGTTTATCTTTAATTTTCAGATTACCTTAAAACCCATGTAATATGCGCATATATTTTCGCAAATGTAAACATACACATGTAGGGGTGTGATCTATAGATTTTAGTTTTACTGGTAGTTTAAAATCAATAAATATTTATTATTTTATCATTAGTGCCATTAATGGAAAATTCTGTTTTAAACAAAAACAAACAAAAAAACATAATTGAAAGAATCGTTTTTGGCATCGGAAAATAGGCACCAATTTTTTTGATTGCGATACACCAATAAGTTCCGATTTTTCGGATTCCCGATTCCGATTAATCGTCCCAACACTACTTTAAACGTAAAGTGTCTTTCAAAAATGTGTTAAAAAGTCTAAACAGTGAACTGAATAACACTAACTGCCTACATTATTTCAGACATTTTTAAAAGATAATTGTGCTTTTAAAAACTGTCTTAATTAACTCCCCTTAGCTATAACTCTTACATCACCATCAGTTTAATGTCTGTTTTACATGCAGGCATGTGTTGTACGGCTTTTAGAAACTGACTTCAAAACTAACCTATCTCTGGCCAGGTCTTTATTTATCCCGCTTTTTCTCAAATCCATCCTTATGACTTCCTCGCATGTTTTCTTTTGACTTCCCCCTCTGCTACCTCAGCTGTTTTATATCTACAACCGAAGCACTATCATCTATTCTTTCATCATCATATTCGGTTTAATGCATGTTTTATATGCTGGCATGTGTTGGACCGCTTTTTGAAATTGACTTCCTAACTAACCTACCTATGACCAGGTATTTATTTATCCCTTTTTCTTTTAAATCCATTCTTATCACTTCCTGACAAATTCCAAAGAAAAATGAAGCTCAATATTCAAACCCTTCCATCACCTTGGAAGACTTTGTTGATCTGCGGTATTTAAAAATACCGGAGATCGGTCCACTGCATCCCATCTACAGACTGATTAGTCTCCTGTATATCATGAGTAAGTTGCTTGAATCTGTAATAAAGCAAAAAGTTGTCAATCACCTCATTGAAAACAATTTTCTTAGTGACAAACAATATGGATTTCGTCCTGCCAGATATACAGCTGACGTGCTGATTGGGGTAACACACAGGATCAGTGAATCTATCGATGGGGGGCTTTGTTTCTATGGTGATAGCTCTTGATATATCAAAGGCCTTTGATAGGGTTTGTTTCAGAAGCTTGTTTGTTAGCTTTAGAATATCTGGAAACGTACCACCAAATCCTTTCTCTCTGATAGGTCTATAAAAGTAGTTGTTGACGGACAAAAGTCCGAAGCACATAGCATCAATGCTGGTGTGCCTAAAGTATCTATTCTAGGCCCAACTTTTCATAAATTATCTGCCAAATAATATTCTGAGATCATTCGTTGACATTTATGCAGACGATACAACCATTTATGGCATCACTTAAAAGAGCATTAATGATCTCTCTCTCTCTCTCTCTCTCTCTCTCGACTTGGAGCACGTGGTGCAATGGGGGGAAAAGTGGCTTGTTACTTTTAATGCCTGTAAAAATCAAGCTTCCCTTTTTTCACCACCAATGCTCGGATTCTTACTTCTCTGCAATCGAAATGAATGGTTTTCTTCCAGACCTGAAATGGAAGACTTACATCAAATCTGTTGCTAAGGTTGCTGGAAAAATGGTTGGATCATTCTACTGCTCTAAAAAGCACCCCCACTCCTGACGCAATCCTCTACTTGTATAAGAACCAGATATGTCCTAAGATGGATTACTGCTGCCACATCTAGGGATGTGTCACTCAGTGCACTTTTTTTGTGTCTTGACAGACTACAAAATCGACTTTGCAATCTAGTGGGAGATGATCTCTTCTCATCCCTACAGCCTCTTTCACACAGAAGAGATGTTGCTAGCCTCTCTCTGCTGTATCATTATGTTAGGTAGGTGCTCAATCTCTGCACCCCTTCATAAAACATTTACAGCAAGAACTCGCCTAGCTGCAACCACAGCAAAGAACTCCCCCCTCTCTCTCTCCATCAAAAACTAAACAGAACTTCCATGAACAAAGTTTCTTTCATAGAACATCCCATCTGTGGAACGAGATACCACGACTGCTTCCCAACCAACAACAGCATGGTCGTCTTCAAGTCTAATGTAAACAAATACTTGTTGAGCCGTCCTTTTGGATAATAAATTCCTCTTAAGTAATCTTCTTCCTATTCCACCCATTATCTCCGGTCCTCTTGTGATGACGATCATCATCGTCAAACTGATGATTGCTTTAACTCTTATCCTCGAGTGGCTCCGAGCCTTGATAAGCAGTGACCCATCAGTAAATAAAAAAAATAATAGAGCTATAAATAATTAAAATAACAGATCAGAGTCATATCATACTGCGATTCAATGTCAATTTCGGAGCAAAGAAAACTTACACGTGTTTCTGGGAAAATTCGGAGCATACTTGAACAAATTCAAGTAATAACACAAAATCATGTCTTCATAGTTTGTTGCTAAATGAAAATATATATATATATATATATATATATATATATGAACAAAATATCATAAAAGTGGAAGACTGCATTTGATCATTTCATTGAAAACATTTTCTAAAGCAAGAAACTATGACGATTCATACAAATGTGAATAGCACATAGTTTTTTAAAAAATCCTGTATTTCATTTCTCCTTAGAAAAAAAAAAACGAAACGAAGAATCCAACTGAACGAACCTCCATATTGTAAATCAATTATCTTCACGTAATATTCAAAATAATATAACCGTAAGAAAGTCTTTCTGAAGAAAGATTCCAAATAAAACTCGCGTCTTTAACGATGACGGGGCGTCACAATATCCAAACAGCAGAATCATCCTGAACGCTGAAGGAATGAATCCGGATGGTCGCATTGTTTTAAGACAAAAAACGATTCCAACCCACTTCGCATCCGCCACCATCACTCTCACTTTCAGAAGGTGTTAAGCCTGTAACACTCTTTAAAATAGAAGACAAAGAAGTCTTTGTTGGCTCTGACAGATGCAGCGGCAAAATCATGAAGGCTTATAACAAAACTGGAAGTAAGATTGAAAGACAGTGAAATAAAAAGGAGAGAAATAGAGAGGGAGGGAGAAAGAGAGAGAGAGAGGGGGGTGAAGAGAGAGAGAGAGAGAGAGTGAGAGTGAGAGAGAGAGAGAGTGAGGAAGAAAGAGAGACTGGAAGATTGAAAGACAGTGAAATAAAAGAGAGGGGGAGAATGAGAGGGAGGGAGGAGGAAGAGAGAGAGAAGGAGAGGGAGGAGAGAGAGAAAGAGAGGAGGGAGAAGAGGTCGGTGAAGGAAGACAGAGAGAACTGGAAGATTGAAAGACAGTAAAATAAAATATAGAGAGAAGGAGAGTGATGGAGAAGAGAGAGGGTGAAGGAAGAGAGAGAGGGTGAAGGAAGAGAGAGAGGGTGAAGGAAGAGAGAGAGAGGGTGAAGGAAGAGAGAGAGAGGGTGAAGGAAGAGAGAGAGAGAGGGTGAAGGAAGAGAGAGAGAGAGAGGGGATGAAGAAGAGAGAGAGAGAGGGTGAAGGAAGAGAGAGAGAGAGGGTGAAGGAAGAGAGAGAGAGAGGGTGAAGGAAGAGAGAGAGAGAGGGTGAAGGAAGAGAGAGAGAGAGGGGGTGAAGGAAGAGAGAGAGAGGGTGAAGGAAGAGAGAGAGAGAGAGAGGGTGAAGGAAGAGAGAAAGAGACAAGGAGGAAGAGATAAATAGAACTGGAAGTAAGATTGAAAAACTGAAATAAAAGAGAGAGGTGGAAAAAGAGACATGAAGAAGAAGAAAAAGAAGAAGAATTTACCACACAAAAGTCTTTTCACTGAACTCAGATAATAAATCATCTTGTACAGAGAAAAGGTACATCCCCTCCAACCAATACCCAAAGAACAATCTATTTCCCAGAAAAAGATACAATTCAAGAATGCCTATGAATGCAAGAATCAGTATCTTTTTCTTTTTCGATAATCAATAATATTCCTGAAATAATAATTCTACCGAAATACTTTTATAAAGATATTATTTTATTTTACACTTTGAGGAAGAAATATTCTTCAATAGAGGATATCTTTGAGATATCGATTTTCATGGTTAATTCTAATTTCAGTCTTACACATCATCATCATCATCATCATCATCATCATCAGTTTAACACCCATTTTACATGCTGGCATGTGATTGACGGCTTTTAGAAATTGACTACGAAACTAAACTATCAGGTTTTTATTAATCCCTCTTTCTCTCAAGTCCATCTTTATCACTTCCTCCCATGTTTTTTTGGCTTTCCCTTGTGGACCGACACTGCTACCTCAACTGTTCTACATCTACAAACCCAGGAATTTTCATCCATCTTTTCAACGTGGTCATACCATCGAAGTTTACTGTTCTGCACACATCTCCTTATACTGTCCAAATTTAATCTTCCTCTGAAGTCATCAGATCTAAGCATGTCTTTAAGCCTCACATTAAACATTCATCGTATCATTCTCATAGCAACTGGTAATATGGAAACATTTTTCATTATGACCGAAGAATCAAAATCAGCAATGGGAATAACTCATATTTTTAATTGAAGAATATAAAAAAAGTTTCCTCCTTTACAACTAAAATTTTATTTCTTTTTCTG